>JARQOD010000006.1:261824024-261889604 GCA_033576555.1 Oophaga sylvatica | reverse complement strand
AACCCGCACATGGACAAGCCCTTGTGGTCAGGGATACTACATTACCCTGATGGCACACTGGGTGAACATTGTGGAGGCAGTGGCTGAGTCCCACCCTACTGATCCGAGGATTTCTGGCCCTACTAATAGCAGGGTTTCCTCCTCCTCCTACACCAGATCCTGCTTCCATACTGCTTCACCTCTGCCTCCATCTCTGATGTGCTATCTCAGAGCACGTCATCCACATCAGCCAAAAGCTGAAAGCTCTGCAGCACTGCCTCAGTGAAGACAAACCACACACCATGGCAGAGTGGAGATGGAATAAAACATGAGACAGGGAGATACTACCCAGCCCAGCCTCATCTCATCTGCTCAGAGCAAACTGGGTAACAATGAGGTGGTGGAGACTGAGGAAGAGGAGGAGGACAGGAACTGGCTGATAGCCCAACAGAGGCTAGTACCACACAAGCTTTGTCCCATCTCTCCTACATGGATGGCTGAGGAGGGTAATGAGGAGGATGTAATGGAGGAGGAGGAGATGGAGATTAGCCATGTGGAGACAAGAAAGTGTTGTCTCTAGGGACCTTGGTATATGAGGCAGACTTTATGTACCTCTGCCTTTCCCGTGGCCCTTGGGTTACATTCATCTTAGCCAAAAAAGAATACGGTTGTTCACCCTGCTAGACCCATGCTGCAAAGAAGAACCTTGCATCTCCTCCTCCTGAGCGGAGAAGTCTATTAAAAGGTGCTATATCAGATGGTCATTGTGCAAAAATATGTTGAAAAAATTCCATCAGACAATGCTAGCAGCAGGTGACAATCTTCATTACCCAACCAAGGAGAAGAGATGAGGGGAACACACACCAGGTACAGAAGAGAAATGGGTACACCGTCAAGGCCTGGGCCAGTTTCATGACCACCCTCCCAGTGTCCAGACCCTTATAACTGGCATTTTTAACAAGGAGAGAAAAGTTTTTAAAGATGGTCAAGCAACACCTGGCCAACAAAACCAGGTACTCCTAATTCCTCTGTGACCTTCAGTTATTGGGTCTCAAAGCTTGACACCTGGCATGAGCTGTTTCTCTATTTCATGGAGGTGTTGTGCTGCCCTGCCACTATGTCTTGTTTGAGCAGGTTTTTAGTGCCGCCGGGGGGGTCATAAAATACAGGCACTTTCACCTTTCAACAGAAAAAGCTGACAGGCTTACTCTGATAAAAAATGAACAAAGCTTAGATTAGCCCTGACTTTTCCACACCACCAGATGACAGCAGCATGTAAAGTGTTTTTAATTTTTCAATATTTGAATGGGGCCCGCCAGTTGTTGCCGTCAAGGGTCTATGGATGACTGGATGACCCTCCTTATAATTTTTTCCTGGCTTTGCCCTTTGTGCAAAACCTTTTTGAGCATAGAAGTGCCACAAACTATACTTTCTTATTTTTTTATGAGGCACAGCAGTTGGTGCTTTGAAGGGTGTATGGATCGCCCTGCTTGTAAGTTTTGGAAGGATTTGCACTGTGTGCAGAGCCTTTATGAGTATAGAAGTACCACAACTACACTTTTCTCACAGTATTGAAATGAGATACTACAGTTGGTACCCTCTTTTTTTCTGTGGAATTATTATGCAGCTGGAGGTGTTATCACTACAGTTGGTGCCTTGAAGGATGTATCAATGACCCTGTTTTTAATTTTTGGCAGGCATTGCACTGTGTACAGAGTATTTATTAGAGTAGAAGTATCACAACTACACTTTGTTCACAATATTTGAATGAGAAACTACAGTTGGTGTCTTCAAGGGTGTATGGATGACCCTGCTTGTAATTCTTGGCAGGCTTTGCACTTAGTGCATAGCCTTTATGAGACTAGGAGTACCACTACATGACAATTTGAACAGAATGTGTATGAGACCCTCCTTAATAATAATATTTCTGTAGCATTTAATGATAATTCATAAAATGCAAACAAGAAGTGAGTCACCCATGTTTTTTCACATGGCATGTCACTAAATTAATAAGTAACCAGGATCACTTTTTTAACTTCAGGTAAACACAGCATTTCATTGGATGATGTTCCAGGAAATTATGTAAAACATCATATCTTATTTAAACGCCCCTTTGGCCATTTTGCACTCTGCATACAGCATTGAGAGCAGAAGGGCCTATGTCTCTCCAGTTTAGCACTATAGCACTTTGTTACAAGCCTGTCCCCTGATGATATCGCTTTGAAAGAAACGCGTCGGGACAACGATATAGGGAAAGTGCAGGGCGAATTTTATTATAGGGTAGTTGTGGACTGCCCTTGTTAGGGCAGGAGCTTGGGGTATAGTCTACTGATAGCCGCTTAGGGAATGACAGGGGAATGTCTTCCATCGCATGCATCAGGGATCCAGTGTATTTTACTTGGCTCTGAACGGGCTCCTGCTACCTTCACATCAATGGTGAGATTGTTCCATATTTATTTCCTCTCATCATTTTTTCATATCTAACTACATTGTGTATTATATATGCTTCCGCGGTGGCATCCTATGAATATTGGAGGGTGTTCCATTGAAAACCCCCCTCCATGTGTTGCACCTCGGTATATTGTAGCAACCATTTGATTGTGAGTGGTTCTATACATCCTAAGTGAATTTGCTTTTTTCAGCCCTATAATTTTGGGACAGTCTTTTCTGATCAGGCTGAGAACATTTTCTATTGTTTTAATTGGGTGATTCACTTCTTGTTTGCATTTTATGAATTACTTAAAAGTTTATATTTTATTTTTCAACCGTGCTGTATAGTTTAATATTTTGGTGAAATTGGTCCTTATTTATTCCGGCCGACACCGGATCTTTGCTTTGTTCATATATTATTTATCTGGGTTATTGCAGATTTTCTTTCTGTGGGTTTGAACACTGATAATTGGCTTTCAGAGGCTAAGGAGGTCTTTTCTGAACACACTTTTACACAGAAAAAATATCTTCCTACATTTAATGTAGCCTTTAAGGAGTTTACAACAGATCTATAGAGACCAGATCACCTCTTGGTGGGAGGTCCAAAGCCTAGAAAATTATCTAAAAGCTAAAATAGTGCCACGAGGTTGGAGGGTCAACCTCACAGGGGCAATAGACATAAAAATCCATCCTTTATTCATAAATGGGAGCGTGAGGCCACTGAGAGTTCACTGCGATTTATGCAATTATTACTTGAAGAAGAAAAGGTTACCCTGAATTTGCTGAATGATAAATTAAAGGAACATATTGAGGTGACAAAAAAGTTTTCAGCGGAAGCTGATTTTGGTACTAAAGAAGCTAAACTTCAGACCCATATTGAACGCTTCCAATACCACCTCAAGGAAAGGAAACACAAACAGTATTTGCGTAATGTCCAAGACTTTAAGGATAATAAGGCCTATTTAGTTCTAACCCCACGTACAGGTCCCTTTGATAGAGAGTCTGAACTATCTTCTACTGACACTGAATTTTCTGAATCAGAAAATAGGAGTCGGTCATCAAGAGGAAGGAATAGAGGTAGGGGGAGGGGCCGGGGCACACGCAATACTTCAGATAGGTCTGATAGCACTTCTAGTGGACATTTTTTAGATCAAGTTTATGCCCTCAGAAATCGGCCACCACAAGTAAAGAAATAAGTGGAGCAACACCTCCTAATCTCCAATTACTAGTGGTATTCAAATTATCAACTTGTCTGACAGGGTTATTAACAATTGTGAAATGTCAGTACTGTGTAAGGGCCTCTCCTTTGTCCCTAATACTGATTTTGACTTGTTCAGGACGGTCAAGGATCTTAATTTATTTTTTCGGAAAATTAGGTGGAAAATTTTTTTCAAAAACAAGACCTTCGTATTAGTTCTGAATTCGGTATACCTGAGGATATGCTAGCTGATGTGAGCCTTTTGGACTCCATTGCTGATGGTGATCCTAATACCTCTGGCCTTGGTCCCTTCACTAATTTGAAGGATAGGAGCACCAAAATGCCACCCTATCTGGTGATTTATCAGCAATTGATGTTTTCTCCAATTTTTTGACTAGGGATCTGGTTGAACTCTCGCATAGTGATATCCAATGTAACTTTAATTGCTCCAAGGAAGAAATGGAAGTGATTCGTGGACTTGAACAGGATTACAGCATTGTAATCAAACCCTCTGACAAGGGTGGCAATGTTGTTATTCTGGGAGTTGACCAATACCAACAGATGTGTGACTCTATCTTGAGTGATAGGGATACCTATGAAGTCTTGACACACAATCCGACGGATTGTTATCGTGGGGAATTACAGCAGATACTATCTGAGGCACTCGATAAACGAGTTATTTCTAAAGCCGAATTTGATTTCATGTTTCCGAGCCATCCTGTCACTGCTACTTTCTATTGCCTGCCTAAAGTCCATAAAGGGGTTCACCCTTTAAAAGGCCGACCAATAGTATCGGGTGTGGGCAGTTTATGCCAAAATGCTGGTATTTATTTAGATCGGATCTTGCCTCCTTTTGTGTCTTCTCTACAATCCTATGTACGTGACACTCCGGATCTTCTTGTCGCCTGGATGGCCTCACAGTAAATCCAGAATCTTTTTTGGCAAGCATTGATGTGGAACCACTTTACTCTTCTATTCCACATGATTATGGTCTAGAAGCAGTGAAGTATTTTTTGAATATGAGAGGCTGTCAATATCAGGAACATAATCATTTTGTATTGAAGCTCCTTCGGTTCTGCCTAACTCATAACTATTTCACATTCAACCATGTGGTCTACCACCAGCTGAGGGGGACCGCAATGGGCAGTCCTTGTGCCCCGGCCTATGCAAATCTCCTCCTCGGCTGGTGGGAGGAGACCATGGTTTGCGGTGATTTTGAGGATGCCGAATCGTCTATGTGTCGTGTCTTTGAAATTTGGACACAATACATAGAGATATTTTCATTGTCTGGAAGGGTTCTTTTGAAGATTTCAATAATTTTGTGGCTAACCTTAATCATAATCACATTGGTTTATTTTTTACATGAGTGATTAATGAAACAACATTGCCGTTTCTGGACATTCTTATTGAGAAGGGTGAGAATGGTGAGTTAGTGACCTCCACCTATAGGAAACCAACATCCACTAACGCCTTGTTGCATTGGAATAGCCACCACCCATACCATCTGAAGAGGGGTATCCCCAAGGGGCAATTTCTCAGAGTTCGTAGAAATTGTTCTAATGGTTTGACATTTGAATCACAGGCTAAGGATTTGAGGGATAGATTTCTGGATAGAGGTTATCCCCGCCATATTCTAACCAAAGCATATCAGGATGCTAAGTCGCGTGCTCGTTCGGACCTGCTGAATCCTATTAAGAAAAATGAGACTGAAAATGGTACCCTTATATTTATCACCAAGTTTGACAATGGCGCTACACAAGTGAGAAATATCATTAACCCCTTAGTGACAGAGCCATTTTGCAGCTTAATGACCGGGCCAATTTTTACAATTCTGACCACTGTCACTTTATGAGGTTATAACTCTGGAACGCTTTAACGAATCCAGCTGATTCTGAGAATGTTTTTTCGTGACATATTGTACTTCACGTTAGTGGTAAAAAATTTTTTATATGACTTGCTTTTATTTATGAAAAAAATAAAAATATGGCGAAAATTTTGAAAATTTCGCAATTTTCAAACTTGAAATTTTTATGCCCTTAAATCAGAGAGACATGTCACACAAATTTCTTAATAAATAACATTTCCCACATGTCTACTTTACAACAGCACAATTTTGGGAACAAAATTTTCTTTTGTTACAAAGTTATAAGGGTTAAAAGTTGACCAACGATTTCTCATTTTTACAACACAATTTTTTTTAGGGACCACATCACATTTGAACTCACTTTGAGGGGTCTATATGATAAAAAAATACCAAAAGTGACACCATTCTAAAAACTGCACCCCTCAAGGTGCTCAAAACCACATTCAAGAAGTTTATTAACCCTTTAGGTGCTTCACAGGAGTTGAAGCAATGTGGAAGGAAAAAATTGACATTTAACTTTTTTTGCAAAAACTTTACTTCGGAACCAATTTTTTTTATTTTCACAAGTGTTAAAAGAAAAAATGAACCACAAAATTTGTTCTGCAATTTCTTCTGAATACGCCGATACCCGATATGTGGGGGTAAACCACTTTTTGGGCACACGGCAGAGGTCGCAAGTGAAGGAGCGCCGTTTGACTTTTTCAACGCAGAATTGGCTGAATGCCATGTCGCGTTTAGAGAACCCCTGATGTGCCTGAACAGTGGAAAACCCCCACAAGTGACCCCATTTTGGAAACAAGACCCTTAAGGAACTTATCTAGATGTGTGGTGAGCACTTTCAACCTCCAAGTGCTTCACACAAGTTTATAAAGTAGAGTCAAGAAAAAAAAAATCATTTTTTTTCCACAAAAATGACCTTTCCACCCCAATTTTTATTTTCCCAAGGGTAACAAGACCACAAAAGTTTTTTTGCAATTTGTCCTGAGCGTGCCGATACCCCATATGTGGGGGTAAACCACTTTTTGGGCGCACGGCAGAGGTCGCAAGGGAAGGAGCGCCGTTTGACTTTTTCAACGCAGAATTGGCTGGATGCCATGTCGCGTTTAGAGAGCCCCTGATGTGCCTAAACAGTGGAAACCCCCAACAAGTGACCCCATTTTGGAAACTAGACCCCTTAAAAAACTTATCTAGATGTGTGGTGAGCACTTTGAACCTCCAAGTGCTTCACACAAGTTTATAACGTAGAGCCGTGAAAATAAAAAATCATATTTTTTCCACAAAAATGATCTTTTTACCCCAATTTTTATTTTCCCAAGGGTAACAAGACCCCAAAAGTTTTTGTGCAATTTGTCCTGAGCATTCCGATACCCCATATGTGGGGGTAAACCACTTTTTGGGTGCACGGCAGAGGTCGCAAGGGAAGGAGCGCAGTTTGACTTTTTCAACGTAGAATTGGCTGGACGCCATGTCGCATTTGTAGAGGCCTTGATGTGTCTAAACAGTGGAAACCCCCAAGTGACCCCATTTTGGAAACTAGACCCCCTAAGGAACTTATCTAGATGTGTGGTGAGCACTTTGAACCCCCAAGTGCTTCACAGAAGTTTATAACGCCCGGGCGTGAAAATAAAAAATCATATTTTTTTCCACAAACCTGATCGTTTAGTCACCAATTTTTATTTTCCCAAGGGTAACAGGAGAAATTAGACAACAAAAGTTGTTGTCCAATTTGTCCTGAGTATGCTGATACCCCATATATGGGGGGACCACTGTTTGGGCGCACGGCAGGGCTTGGAAGGGAAGCAGTGCAGTTTGACTTTTTCAAACCAAAATTGGCTGGAATTGAGATTGTACACCATGTCACGTTTGGAGAGCCCCTGATGCGCCTAAACAGTGGAAACCCCCCACAAGTAACACCATTATGGAAACTAGACCCCCTATGGAACTTATCTAGATCTGTTGTGAGCACTTTGAACCCCCAAGTGTTTCACAAAAGTTTATAATGCCTGGGTGTGAAAATAAAACAAAACAATTTTCCACAAAAATGATTTTTTAGTCCCAAATTTTTTATTTTTCACAAGGAAATTGGACCCTAAAAGTTGTTGTCCAATTTGTCCTGAGTACGCTGATACCAAATATGTGGGGGGGGGAAACTGTTTGGGCGCACGGCAGGGCTTGGAAAGGAAGTAATAACGTTTTGGAATGAAGACGTTGATGGGGTCATGTTCCGTTTGCAGTGCCCCAGATGTGCCTAAACAGTGGAAAACCCCCACAAATGACCCTATTTTGGAAACTAGACCCCTTAAGTAACTTATCTAGATGTGTGGTGAGCACTTTGAACCCCCAAGTGTTTCACAAAAGTTTATAATGCCTGGGTGTGAAAAAAAAATTGTTTTCCACAAAAATGATTTTTTAGTCCCAAATTTTTTATTTTTCACAAGGAAATTGGACGCTAAAAGTTGTTGTCCAATTTGTCCTGAGTACGCTGATACCAAATATGTAGGGGGGAAACTGTTTGGGCGCACAGCAGGGCTTGGAAAGGAAGTAATAACGTTTTGGAATGCAGATGTTGATGGGGGTAATGTTACGTTTGCAGTGCCCCAGATGTGCCTAAACAGTGGAAATCCCCCACAAGTGACCCCATTTGGGAAACTAGACCCCCTAAGGAACTTATCTAGATGGGTGGTGAGCACTTTGAACCCCAAAGTGCTTCATAGAAATTTATAAACGCAGAGCCGTGAAAAGAAAAAAAATATTTTTTTAATCAAAAATGATATTTTAGCCAGCTATCTTTGATTTTCCCAAGGGTAACAAGAGAAATTAGAACCCCAAAATTGGTGTGCAATTTGTCCTGAGTACGCTGATACCCCATATGTTGGGGTAAACCACTGTTTGGGCGCACGGCAGGGCTCGGAAGGGAAGGAGCGCCATTTGACTTTTTGAACGCCACGTCGTGTTTGGAGACCCCCTGATGTGCCTAAATAGTGGAAACCCCTCAATTCTAGCTCCAACCCTAACCCAACACACCCCTAACCCTAATCCCAACCCTAACCCTAATCCTAACCCTAATCCCAACCCTAATTCCAACCCTAATTGTAACCCTAACCCTAATTGTAACCTTAACCCTAATTATAACCCTAACCCTAAGGCTAGGTTCATTTTGCGTTTTACCAGCCCATTCAACACATAGCGTTGACAGGCGGGTAACGGTATAGCATTACGCGATCGCATTATGCTATACCCGCTAGTGCAGAGGAATCAGCAGATGATTCATCTGCGCTAGCGGTGGACGGAGCCCAGACGCTGCAGCCCGCAGTAAAAGTGTGACACCATTGTTTTCAGCAGTGATCTGGTTATTAGAGATGTTTCCAGCGGTCTTCCCCATGCTGTTCTTCTTCCATTCAGCACCTTTTCCATCCATTTCAACATTTTCACTGCCCCCAGATCTCCTTATAGGGTCTGTCAGAAAAATGCTCGGATTTCCCATTGACTCCCATTATACCTGTTACTAGAAATGAGCATCCAAGCATTTTAGTGCTCACTCATCCCTACTACTTAGCCCTTTCATAATGTATCCTTTTTGATTTATATACACTGTATATGTACACTGGATTTAAAATCCCATTCACCCATCCATATTTATTTCCATATGTCTGATATATTCATGGTATTTTATTGTACATATGATTTTATCTTTAATATAAATAAAAATCAGTCACTATTGTATGTAAATGTCTGTCTGACATTTTTTCAGTGTCATATTTACTTATATAGTAGGCATGGACTACAGTCATGCATTAACCTGACTAATTAGGACATGATATGATCTTTAGGTCACTTGGGCTACTTTCACACATCAGGTTTATTCCGTCACGCATGATTCGGCTATTTTTAGAAAAACCGGATCCGGCGAAAACTGCCGCCGGAACTGTTTTTTCCTCATTGACTTGTATTAGTGCAGGATCACACCGCATGGCCTCCCGTTTCCTGTAGGTATTTTCATTTTTTGGTCTGCTTTAGGTCTCAATCTCTGACAGCGGCATTTAACATGATTGTGCAGGAAGTGCGTCATAAATTCCACCCATCAGCATAGCAGATAATGATTTTTGCTACACATAGCCCTGCTATGTATAGCACAAGCAATCAGACGATCGCAGCTTCAAGTCTCCTAAAGAGACTATTGAAGCCAGTAAAATGTAGAAAAAAAGTATTTAAATATTAAAAATATAAAAGTTCAAATCATCACCCTTTTGCAACATTAAAAAAAGATACAAAATACATATATTTGGTATCACTAAATTCAGAAATGCCCGATCTATCAAAATATAAAAATAATTAATCCAATCGGTAAACAGCGTAACAAGAAAAAAAATCAAGAATTACTTGTTTTTTATCGCCGCACATTGCAATAAAATGTAATAACAGCCGATCAAAGCATCATATCTACCCCAAATTATTATCAATGAAGATGTCATCTTGGCGCATAAAAAAATAAGTCCTCCCTTAACCCCAGATCCTGAAAAATAGAGATGATATGGGACTCGGAAAATGGCACCATTCTTATTTTTTTTACAAACGTTGGATTTTTTTTCACACCATATATATAAAAAAGAGCATTTACATGTTTGGTATCTGCGAACTCGTAATGACCTGGAGAACCATATTGGCAGGCTAGTTTTAGCATTTAGTGAACACGGTAAAAAAAACAAAAAAAAACCCCAACAATTGAGGAATTTCAATTTTTCTGCAGTTTCACTGCACTTGGAATTCTTTTGTGGTTTTCCAGTACACTATATGGTAAAATCAATGGTGTCGTTTAAATATGCAACTTGTCCTGCAAAAAAACAAGACCTCACACGGCCATATTGAAGAAAAAATAAAAACGTTATGGCACTGGGAAGAAGGGGAGCAAAAAACGAAAAAGCAACAGAAAATCCCAAGGTCGTGAAAGGGTTAAGCACTCCTCATGCCCAGAACACCAGACACACATCTTGAAAAAATGGATGTTACAAACAAAACAAAAACACATGAAAAATGAATATCAGAGTGTACATGTCTTTTCAGTTTGTAACTGATTCCGTTTTTTTTATTTAATGCTGGGTCTGTTACAATTGATGACAGATTGACATGTGAACAGAGCCTTAGGCCCTGTGCACACTTTGCGTTTTTAGATGCGTTTCCGCTGCGTTTTTCAATGTGCGGAAACGCATCCAACCCACAGCACAGTGCACTACCAATGTAATCTAATGGGAACCGCATGTCTGCTGTGCACATGCTGCGGAAAAAAACGCGCGGTTTAGCCGCGTTTTATTTTCCGCAGCATGTCAATTCTTTGTGCGGAACTGCAGCGGTTCGGTGCATATTGACTTGCATTGAGTCGGGCACTTCCGCAGCAAAACCACAGGTCTAAAAAAGATCTGCGGTTTTGCTGCCGGTGAAACCGCTGCAGTTCGGGAGGAGGGAAATGTGTGGGCGTGTATAGTGTGTGGCGCTATGTGTGTGGGCGGTGTGTGGGCGTGTATAGTGTGCGGCGCTATGTGTGTGGGCGGTGCGTGGGAGTGTATAGTGTGCGGCGCTGTGTGTGTGGGCGCTGATTGTGTGCCGGTGTCTGCGTGATCGGTGTGCGGTGCTGTGTGCGTGATCAGTACGCGGGGCTGTGTATGTGCGGCGGTGTGCGGGCCTGTGTGCGGGGCTGTGTATGTGCGGTGGTGTGCGGGCCTGTGTGCGTGATCGGTGTATGTGCAGCGGTGTGCAGGGCTGTGTGTATGCGGGGCTGTGTGCGTGTCTACGTGTATGCAGGCATTGTCCCATCATCCGGCTAATGTGCTGAATGTAAAAAAAAAACAAAAAACATACATGACATACAACATATAACATACACATGACATACAGAATATATAACATACACATGACATACAACAAATAATATACACATGACATACAGAACATATAACATACACATGACATACAGAACATATAACATACACATGACATACAATATATAACATACACATGACATACAGAACATATAACATACACATGACATACAGAACATATAACATACACATGACATACAACATATAACATACACATGACATACAACATATAACATACACATGACATACAGAACATATAACATACACATGACATACAGAACATATAACATGCACATGACATACAGAACATATAACATACACATGACATACAACATATAACATACACATGACATACAACATATAACATGCACATGACATACAGAACATATAACATACACATGACATACAGAACATATAATATACACATGACATACAGAACATATAACATACACATGACATACAACATATAACATACACATGACATACATAACATATAACATATACATGACATACAGAACATATAACATACACATGACACACAGAACATATAACATACATATGACATACAACACATAGAGTATATACTCACCTATTCCCAGACGCCATCCATCTGTGTACCGCTCTGCAGCCGGGAGAGAATGACGTCACTACAGTTCATTCTCTCACGGCAATGCTGGGTGAGAAAATTCCCACGCAGCATTGCCATAAAGTGAGACTCTGAACTCAGGTAACCTCAGGGATGCACTGCAGGAGCCATTGTCTCCTGTCAGTGCATCACTGGGAGGCCCTACAGAGCAGTGACATCATCTGATGTCACTGTTCTATAGGGGAGACCATCGTGGGACATTCGTTAATAATTGGACTGCGTCGGACAGGGAGTATACGGTTGTTTTATTTTTTTACGAAGTATTACAGAAGATCGAGGGCGTCGCTTGGATCTGAGCGTATAATAAAGATATGAAAACCGTCTTGTGTTTTATTTCATTAAAATAATTTATTCTTATGCGTGTGTTTTTTTTAACCCTTTATTAATATAAGATTAATAATGGATAGGCGTCTTATTGACGCCTCTCTATTATTAACCGGGCTTAATATCACCTTACAATAGCAAGGTGATATTAACCCCTTATTACCCCATATCCCACCGCTACAGGGGAGTGGAAAGAGAGGGGCTAATGTTGTGAATGTGCTAGAAATGAATTCTGAGCAGAAACTCCCTCTGGTGGTTACAAACAGTACTGAACTATCCAATGAAGATTGTGAAGATTGGCGATCAGGTGTTACTGACTGGTCTTATATAAGGGAGGTTCCCTCCCATCAGGGTTGCCGGTGATCAATTGTTCTGGTCTCATCTTTGATTCCTGTTCACTTTGTAGCTTGCTGTTTCGTGCCTGCATCTTCTGCTAACAGATAAGACATTTTCTTCTTTTAGTTTTTTGTGCTTGCTTTTTTCATTTTGTCCTGCACTTCTGTGGGGGTCTGCCGGGTCCCCTCCGGGTTCTTGTGCTCCTCTCAGTTTAGTTCAGCCACTGTTGTTTGTTCATTTGCCTTTTCCAGTTTTTTCAGTGGCTGCTGTTTAGTTTTTGTTACACCAGAGAACTAATTTAGGTGGTAGAGGTCGTGTGATCTCAGGTGTTTTTGTAATTAGTAGAGTTGGTACTTTTCAGGGTTTTTTGGGATTGCAGTAAGTGTCCTTCCTATCCTTTTCTATTTAGGAAGTTTGGGCCCCAACGTTTGCTCATACTATTTTCTGTCTGTGTCTGTATCTCCTCTTGTCTAACGGCCATTACATGTTTGGGGGCTTTCTATGTTCTTTGGGGATCTGCTCCGGGCAGATAGCTTTCCTCTTTCTATCTTTAGGTGTAGTTAGCCTCTCAGGCTGTGACGAGGCATCTAGGACCAACGTAGGTACGCTCCACGGCTGCCTTTAGTTGTGGTGGTTAGTCAGGGTACTGCAATCCCATAGATTCCAACCTCTCTGGTGTATTTCCTTTTTGCTTGCTCTCCTCAGCTACCAAATCATAACAGGCTAAGTGCCGGAATTGGCGCATCGTACAGATGCGCCAATTCTGGGGCGGCTGGGTGCTGGTATTTTTAGCCAGGGGTGGTGCCAATATTCATGGCCCCTTCCTAGGCTATGAATATCAGCCCGCAGCTGTCTGCATAGCCTTTCTGGCTATAAATTATAGGGGGACCCCACGTCATTTTTTTTGGGGGGTCTCCCTATTTTAATAGCCAGTGAAGGCTAGCTGCGGGCTGATATTCATAGCCTGGGAAGCTCCATGGGTATTAACCCCTTCCCAGGCTAGAAATATTGGCCCCGGCTGTCTGCTTTCCCCCTCTGGCGCAGAAAATTGCACGGGAGCCCACGCCATTTTTTTTCCTATTTTTTTTTTATTAACTATTGCGTTATTTTGTGTGTGTGTACGCGTGTGTCTTTAACTATTTATGTACCATTTTATCTATCTATCTACCTATATATCTTTCTGTCTATCTATATATCTATCTTTCTATATATATTTCTAACTATTTATTATCCAACTATCTATGTATTTTCTATCTATCTAACTACTGGTATCTATTATCTATCTATGGCCGGCGTCACACTTGAGAGTGTGATGCGAGTAAGTCGCATGACTTTCTCGCGTCAACACCCGGCACGGCCGCCCGCTCTCGGACCCGAGTGTGCGGCGGCATAGAAATACATGCAGCCGCACACTCGGGTCTGAGAGCGGGCGGCCGTGCCGGGTGTTGACGCGAGAAAGTCATGCGACTTACTCGCATCACACTCGCAAGTGTGACGCCGGCCTATCTCTATCTGTGTGTGTAATGGAGTGTGGGTTGGACAAATGTAAAAGAGGAGGTTGGACAAGAAATGACATCACAAATCTTTTTTTTTTGTTAAAAACATATCTTTATTTAGCTGTAAAAACCGCATACAAAACCGCATGAGAAAAAGCATGAAAAACCACGTCAAAAGCGCGTCAAAACCGCTTCAAAACCACGCCTGCGTTTTCTGCCAAGAGGTGCGGTTTCGGCGCGGAAAAATCCGCAAGCAAATCCGCAATGTGTGCACAGGCCCTTACTAGTCTTTTAAATTCAGAGATTACAATAACACAATTATATGTTAGTTGTTAAAGGAAGCCCATCTCCCGCACATGCCATGTCAAGGTGATACTTGTATTATTTAGACTTTATAGGGCATGTCTAGGCTTCTTTACTACCCATGGCACTATCTTTGCACAGATTGTTAATGCAGCTAAATAGTTTTTGTAGACTATGAGCAAGGATGTGTATTGTTCTGCCGGCATTACCCAATGCAGCTTGACATTTTCCCTAGAATTATTAAGCGCCCTGCATTAGTCTTCTATTTCCCGGTAGCTTACCTTCTTCCTGGTGTTTTCCATATTCAGTACATAAAAATCTCTGGCTTATGAGACTGATAAATAGTAACTGTTTACTTGTCATTTAACTTCAAAAGGAATCATATGTGTGCATGCAAAGGTTTCCACAATTAAAATGGAATGTAAATTTCCTTTGGAACAACGCAGAACTTGTGCCAATATTAATACAATGGAGCATTATGCTGTATTATGGAAAGACAGAAACAGATCACAAAGTCATATTGAGAGCAAGGCAGCACACCTGGAATTAGGTCCAACTGTGAATCTTCATTTATGTCAATACCATAGGCAAAACGCTGCAAAATGTCTCAAAGTTAAGTATAACTTTTACATACAGCGAGCAAAATAAGTATTGAGCACGTCACCAATTTTCTAAGTAAATATATTTCTAAAGATACTATTGACAGAGAAATTCTCACCAGAAGCTTACAACAACCCTCTTTAAGGATAACTGACTACTAGAGTTGAGCGATACTTTCCGATATCCTAAAGTATCGGAATCGGAATGGTATCGCCGATATCACTAAAATATCGGCGATACCCGATACCGATACCGGAAGTCCCATGTAAGTCTATGGGAACAAAATATCGCAACTAAAAAAAACCCATTCTTTCCTTGTAAACACTAAATATACACACATAGAATACATATATATATATATACATGTCATTGTGACATATATATATACATATATGTATAGTTTATACACTTCTACATAGTAAAATATCCTCTCATTCAATTGCCGGGTAAAGCCGGCTTCAGTGAAAAGACAGAAGCACCCGACATGAAATGACACTTGGTGTACATAGGGTTAACCATGTCTTTTCATGTCGTTTGCTATCTGATTTGCACAAACAATTAAATCAGACTATGTGTGCAAAATTTCACACCTGTAGGGGTTAATTAAAGGTGTAAATTGTTGTAAAAAAAACGGACTTTTTTGCTACGAATTTACACCTTTAATTAACCCCTACAGGTGTGAAATTTTGCACACATAGTCTGATTTAATTGTTTGTGCAAATTAGGCTGGAGTCACACACAACCACAAAAAATCGGTCCGTTTTAGACGGTCGACAATCGGATCAAAATAAAAACATCACACATCCTTCTGGCATCCGATTTTCCTTCAAAGATGCGATTTAATCGCATGTGTGTGTACCTTGTAACATCCGATTTTCATCCGACTTGCGAGATTTTCTCGCAGGCTTGCAAAACTGACATATAATGGATCCAAAAGAATAGTATTTAAATGCCAAAAGAAAGAATAGATATATACACATAGAGCACATATATATATATATATATGTCATTGTGACATATATATATACATATATTTATAATTCTTACACTTCTACATACTGTTATAGCCGCTAATTCAATTGCCGGCTTCAGTGAAATCACAGAAGCCGACATGAAATGATACATTGTTTCCACACATTTAACCATGTAATTTCATGTATTTTTATATATGTTTGAAACATACAATTACATGAGTATATGTGTGCTAAATTTCAGACATGTAGGGGTTAATTAAAGGTGTAAATTCGTTGAAAAAAAATGCGTGGGCTCCCGCTGTATTTTCTCCACCAGACAGACAAAGCAAGCGAGTGGGGGCAGATAATAATAGCCTAGGGAGGGTACATTTTTTTTGTGCCCCCCTGGCTACTAACATCTGCCCCCAGACACCCCAGAAAGGGCAAATCTATAATTAGATTCGCCCTTTCTGGCACTTTGCCCGTCTATTCCCATTGCCCTGTAGCGGTGGCGAATGGGTTAATAAGGGGTTAAAATGACCTTGCAATTGAAAGGTCACTTTAAGCCAGGTTAATAATTGATAGCTGTCAATTAGACAACTATCAATTATTAATCCTATTGTATGAAAGAAAAATCAAACACACACAGTTTAATAAAAAATAAGTTTAATTAAATAATCACACAGTTTTTGACCATATTTTATTTTCCTGCTAAAACCATTTCCTGTAATAAAAATAAAATAAAAAAGCAAAATTATACTTACCAATCCGATGTACAGTCAGGTCCCACGGTGTAATCCATCAGAAAGGGTTAACAGGTTACAGGTCGCAGAGAGCTAATAATGCTGTCTCAGACCTGTATTCCCCTGAATGAATAACTTCCTCTCCCAGCAAAAGTAGAGGAATAGATTCATGAATGGAGCTTAATTGATTTATTGGCAATTTAACTGTAGTGACCTGACCTAAAGGGAAAGTGGACACAATCAATTAAGCTTCATTCATGAAACACATCCTCTCCTGTCGCCAGGAGAGGAACTTATTCATTCATGAGCTTTGAGCTGAGCATGCAGGATTACTTGCACTGCTTGGCTCAAAGCTAGTTAACCCTTTGTGAAGGATTACAGCGTGGGACATGACAGATCGGCGGAATAGGTAAGAATAATGTTGTTTTATTTCTTTTTCTTTATTTTAGGAGATCAATGGCTTCGCACGGATTAAGTGTAAAATAAAATATGGTCAAAAAAATGTGTTTTTATTTCATTAAAATTATTTATTCTTAAAGTGTGTGTGTTTTTTTATTTACTTCAATAGGATTAATAATTGATAGTTGTCTAATTGACAGCTATCAATTATTAACCTGCCTTAAGGTCACCTTTCAATAGCAAGGTGACAGTAAGGTGAGATTAACCCATTCGCCACCGCTACAGGGCAATGGGAATAGACGGGCAAAGTGCCAGAAAGGGCGAATCTAATTATAGATTTGCCCTTTCTGGGGTGTCTGGGGGCAGATGTTAGTAGCCAGGGGGGGCACAAAAAAAATGCACCCTCCCTGGGCTATTATTATCTGCCCCCACTCGCTTTGCTTTGTCTGTCTGGTGGAGAAAATACAGCGGGAGCCCACGCATTTTTTTTCAACGAATTTACACCTTTAATTAACCCCTACATGTCTGAAATTTTGCACAAATACACTCATGTAATTGTAAGTTTCAAACATATATAAAAATACATGAAATTACATGGTTAAATGTGTGGAAACAATGTATCATTTCATGTCGGCTTCTGTGATTTCACAAAACCCGGCAATTGAATTAGCGGCTATTACAGTATGTAGAAGTCTAGGAACTATAAATATATGTATATATACATGTCACAATGACATGTATATATATATATATATATATATATATATATGTGTTCTATGTGTATATATCTATTCTTTCTAGTCTTTATTAAAGCTGTCAGTGTGATTTTACAGTATAGCCGGGGATGAATTGCCGGCTTTTCTAAAGGACACCGATGCGATTTCATCGCAAGTCACACAGTGTGGTCCGTTTGTAATCAGATTTTTCATCGCTCCCATAGACTTGCATTGGCGATAGTCGACCCACAATCGGTGACAATCGCAGCATGCTGCGATTGTACACGGACGTTTAAAACGGACCACAAAAAATCTGATACTGGGAGCTGCTCCATAGATTAACATAGGGCAGACTGCAATGCGATATTTCATCGCATTGCAGTCGTCCGATTTTGTCGCCAGTGTGACTCCGGCCTTAGATAGCAAAGGACATGAAAAGACATGGTTAACCCTATGTACACCAAGTGTCATTTCATGTCGGGTCACCCGACATGAAATGACACTTGGTGTACATAGGGTTAACCATGTCTTTTCATGTCCTTTGCTATCTAATTTGCACAAACAATAAAATCAGACTATGTGTGCAAAATTTCACACCTGTAGGGGTTAATTAAAGGTGTAAATTCGTTGTAAAAAAAACGGACTTTTTTGCTACGAATTTACACCTTTAATTAACCCCTACAGGTGTGAAATTTTGCACACATAGTCTGATTTAATTGTTTGTGCAAATTAGATAGCAAAGGACATGAAAAGACATGGTTAACCCTATGTACACCAAGTGTCATTTCATGTCGGGTTCTGCATTTTCACAAAAGCCGGCAATTGAATTAGCGGCTATTATACTATGTAGAAGTGTATGAACTACAAATATAAATATATATATATATGTGTCACAAATTCAATGACATGTATATATATATATGAGGTGTAAAATTGCTGAAAAAAAATGCGTGGGCTCCCGCCCTATTTTCGCAACCAGACAGACAAAGCCAGTGAGTGGGGGCAGATAATAATAGCCCAGAGAGGGACCATTATTTTTGCCCCCCCCCCCCCGGCTACTAACATCTGCCCCCAGACACCCCAGGAAAGACAAATCTATAATTAGATTCGCCCTTTCTGGCACTTTGCCCGTCTATTCCCATTGCCCTGTAGCGGTGGCGAATGGGTTAATATGGGGTTAAAGCCACCTTGCTATTGAAAGGTGACCTTAAGCCAGGTTAATAATTGAGAGCTGTCAATTAGACAACTATCAATTATTAATCCTATTGCATGAAATAAAAATAAAACACACACACTTTAATTAAAAATCATTTTAATGAAATAAAGACACATGTTTTTGACCATCTTTTATTTTACTGCAAAAACCATTTCCTGTAATAAAAATAAAATAAAAAAGCAAAATTATTCTTACCTATCCCATGCACAGTCAGGTCCCACGGTGTAATCCTTCAGAAAGGGTTAATGTTTACTGCAGGGACCGCAGCTAATGCTGCAGCCTCACAGTAAACCCCAAATGAATGAGTTCCTCTCCTGCCTGACAGGAGAGTAAAGGCTGGGTGTCACATAACGATACACCAGCGATCCCGACAACGATTTGCACTTGTCAGGATCGCTGGTGTATCGCTACATGATCGCTGCTGAGCTGCCAAACAGGCAGCTCAGGCAGCGATCTGGGACAGCGACACTGCGGGTAACATCGCTTAAGGGCCCGTCTCACATAGCGATATCGCTACCGAGATCGCTGCTGAGTCACTAGTTTTGTGACGCAGCAGCGAGCTCACCAGCGATATCGCTGTGTGTGACATTCAGCGACGATCAGCCCCCTGCCGGGTATCGCTGATCGTCGCAGAAATGTCAGGACCTTTTTTTGATCGCTGGTTTCCCTCTGACAGGCACGCATCGCTGCGTGTGACAGGCGGGAGACCAGCGATCCGCTGGTAACCAAGGTACACAGCGGGTTTCTAGGCACAGCCCCGCGCCTGGAAACCCGCTGTGTACCTTGGTTACCAGCGGATCGCTGGTCTCCGCCTGTCACACGCAGCGATGTGTGCCTGTCAGCGGGAAACCAGCGATCAAAGGTCCTGACATTTCAGCGACGATCAGCGATACCCGGCAGGTGGGCTGATCGTCGCTGAATGTCACACACAGCGATATCGCTGGTGAGCTCGCTGCTGCGTCACAAAACTAGTGACTCAGCAGCGATCTCGGTAGCGATATCGCTATGTGAGACGGGCCCTTAAGTGGAAAGCTTAATTGATTGCTTTCCACTTTCACTTCAGGTCAGCCAGGGACACAATCAGTGACGTCAGAGGGAACTGATTAACAAAAATAGGGGTTCCCTTCGAAAAAAAAATGGCGTGGGGTCCCCCCTATTTTTGTTAACCAGCCAGATGAAGCAGACCGCTGAGGCCTGGATTTTCAGGCTGTTAAGGAGCCAAGATCCATGGACCCTTGCCAGCCTGATAATACCAGGCCACAGCAGTCTGCATATCTTGGCTGATTAACAAAAATAGGGATCCCCTCGAAAAAAATTGGCGTGGGGTCCCCCCTATTTTTGTTAACCAGCCAGATGAAGCAGACCGCTGAGGCCTGGATTTTCAGGCTGTTAAGGAGCCAAGATCCATGGACCTTGCCAGCCTGATAATACCAGGCCACAGCAGTCTGCATATCTTGGCTGATTAACAAAAATAGGGGATCCCCTCGAAAAAAATTGGCGTGGGGTCCCCCCTATTTTTGTTAACCAGCCAGATGAAGCAGACCGCTGAGGCCTGGATTTTCAGGCTGTTAAGGAGCCAAGATCCATGGACCTTGCCAGCCTGATAATACCAGGCCACAGCAGTCTGCATATCTTGGCTGATTAACAAAAATAGGGGATCCCCTCGAAAAAAATTGGCGTGGGGTCCCCCCTATTTTTGTTAACCAGCCAGATGAAGCAGACCGCTGAGGCCTGGTTTTTCAGGCTGGTAAGGATCCAATATCCATGGACCTTGCAAGCCTGATAATACCAGGCCACAGCAGTCTGCTTAGCTTGGCTGGTTAACAAAAATAGGGGATCCCCTCGAAAAAAAAACGGCGTGGGGATCCCCCCTATTTTTGTTAACCAGCCAAGTAAAATGCAGACTGCTGCGGCCTGGTATTAAAAGACTGTCAAGGCCCATGGATTTTGGCCCTCAACAGCCTGATAATACCAGGCTACAGCAGCCCCACATTTGGCGCATCAAAAGATGTGCCAATTGTGGCACTTTACCCGGCTCTTCCCACTTGCCCTGTAGCGGTGGCAAGCGGGGTAATAAGGGGTTATTGTCACCGTTGATTGCACGGTGACAATAAGCCCGGTTAATAATGGAGAGGCGTCAATAAGACACCGATCCATTATTAATCCCAAAGTTATTAAATGTATAAAAAAAAGACACAGCAAGAAAAAAGTATTTTAATGAAATAAAAGAGACAACACAGTTTTCATTTCTTTTATTATACACTCATTCCTGCGACGCCATCGATCTCCTGTAAAAAAAGAAAAAAAACAAACCAACAGTATACCACCTGTCCGACGCAGTCCATAACGATAGTCCCACGACGATCCAGCTCTGCTACATCGCAATGACAGGCAGAGCCTGTCATTGCAACGCAGCACAGCTGATTACCTGCTTCCCCGGCGGTGACGTCATCGGACTGACTGCTTTACGGCCGGGATTACCCAGCAGTCACTGCAGTTATCGCGAGAAACTGCATGTGACCGCCGGGGAAAGATGATGGCGGCCATGAAGCAGTGCAGGACGTGACCGCCGGAGATCTTCTGCCAGGTAAGTGCCGCTGACTCCTGACAGACCCGACCGACGGACACTGACAGTGACAGTGACAATCCCGATTCCGGTATCCGATAAGACGAAAATATCGGAACTCGGAATCGGAATTCCGATACAGCTAATATCGGCCGATACCCGATATTTGCAGTATCGGAATGCTCAACACTACTGACTACAGAAATATGTCAGACAGATAACTCCCTGCTACATTATTATTATTACTATGCTTCTTCATTATTACTATGATTCTGACAATCGCTCTGCTTCATCCTCAGGTATGTCTAAAGACTGCTGCAATAATATAACCCATCTTTCCTGATCCCAATCATCATGCATCTCTCTGCTACTCTTGGTATGTCTAAAGACTGCTGCAATAATATAACCCATCTTTCCTGATCCCAATCATCCTGCATCTCTCTGCTACTCTTGGTATGTCTAAAGACTGCTGCAATAATATAACCCATCTTTCCTGATCCCAATCATCCTGCATCTCTCTGCTACTCTTGGTATGTCTAAAGACTGCTGCAATACCTTATTTCATAGATGCTAACAGTCACTTGGCCTTTTCTGTCCATTTGGCTCTATTTCCCTTGTATTTTGTCTTCTGACTTCTAATTAATCCCCTCCTGTGTCTGTAACCAATCTGCCTGCTGGCCCTCCCTCCTGATCACACCTGACCTGTTTCATGTGCTGTTAACTTGTTATAAATTCAGACTCATAGGTCTCTCTGGACCTTGGTCTGTCTCTATAAGGATGTCTCTTTAAGGATAACTGACTACAGAAATATGTCAGAAATGAGTCAGAAGTGAACAGAAGGTACGACTAACTTTTGTTATTAAATGTACTATATTTCTTCCTCTTCCCTCCACACTTACTCCCACCATGCCGACATACGCTCTACCAGTTTTGCCTCCATTAATCCTCACTCTCCTTCCCTATCCGCAAACTCTAGCACCCGCTAACCAACTACTAATCTCTGCTTCCCTCTTGCCTCCACACCTAACCTCCTCCGATGACCTGCTCCTCAACCTCAGATCTCTCCTAATAAGACACAAAACAAGCTGCCCACTGTCCTTCTCCCACATACTCTGTCTCTCCCTGCTTCTCCTCACTGATGGTGACATATCTCCCAATCCTGGACCCCCACAGCTCATACCTCCCATTATTACCCCCTCCTATCGCTCCCAACCCAATATTAACACCCGAAATCCTTCCAACCTCAAATCCGTGCCCTTGACGCCCACCACCCTGCTCCCTCTCTCTGGATCACTCTGGAATGCCCGCTCCGTCTGCAATAAACTCCATGTGATTCATGACCTCTTTACCTCTCATAATTTTACCTTCCTTGGCCTCACTGAAACATGGCTGACACCCTCCGACACCACCTCCCCTGCTGCGCTATGTTGCGGCGGCCTCCACTTCACCCACACTCCCCGCCCCGGCAACAGACATGGTGGAGGTGTGGGCTTTCTCCTTTCTTTTAACTGTATCTTTAACCCAATCCCACCTCTTCTTTCCCTTATCCTCCCCTTTTTTGAACTCCACTCTGTCCGCATCTACTCTCCCTCCAACCTCCAAGTGGCCATCATATGCCAACCTCCGGGCCCGACCACTGCCTTTATTGACCAATTCTTCAGTTGGCTCCTCCACTTTCTCTCTGCTGACATTCCCACCATCATCATGGGTGACTTCAACATCCCCTTTGACACCCACCAGTCGGCAGCCTCTAAACTCCTATCCCTTACATCATCTTTTGGACTTACACAGTGGTCCTCTTCAGCCACGCTCACAGACGGGCACACACTCGACCTGGTCTTCACCCGTCTCTGCTCCCTATCTAACTTCACAACCTTCCCTCTCCCCCTATCTGACCACCATCTACTCACTTTCTCATCCCTGTCCTCCTCACCTGTCACCCATGTCCAGCAACATGCGCACCCCCACAGAAACCTTGCTCACCTAGACACCCACAAACTCTCTGACTCTATTCTACCACTGGCATCCATATCCTCACTCCACGACACAGACACTGCCACTAGTTTCTACAATGCCACTCTTGCATCAGCCATCGACTCGGTCGCCCCTGTCATGCATAACAGACTGCGACAAATCAATAGACAACCCTGGCACAATAACACCACAAAAAAGCTTCGGCAAGCATCGAGAATTGCTGAACGGCACTGGAAGAAAACGCATTCACAAGATGACTTCACTGCACTCAAACAAGCAACACTTGCATTCAAATCAGCTCTCACCTCTGCTAAACAGGCCTACTTTACATCCCTTGTATCTTCCTTATCCCACAACCCCAAACAATTGTTCAATACTTTTAACTCCCTCCTCCACCCACCACTGCCCCCTCCTACCTCCCTTATCTCTGCTGAGGACTTTGCCATGCACTTCAAAAACTAGATAGACCAAACAGGGCAAGTCTTTATTATTCAACCACCACAACCCCTTTGTATATCTGACCAATGTCCAAACCCCATAACCTCCTTACCCAACATCATGGAAGAGGAGCTTGCTCATCTTCTCTCCAAATCACACCTCACCACTTGTGCACTCGACCCCATCCCATCCCACCTCCTCCCCAACCTCGCCACCACTCTTATCCCATCACTAACCCACCTCTTCAATCTATCACTAACTTCTGGTACCTTCCCTTCTGCTTTCAAGCATGCCACAATCACGCCTATCCTCAAAAAGCCAACCCTCGACCCAACTGCTATGTCCAGCTATCGCCCAATATCGCTGCTCCTTCCAAACTCCTGGAACAGCACGTCCACGCTGAACTTTCCTCCCATCTCTCATCTAATTTGCTCTTTGACAATCTACAATCTGGTTTCCGCCCCCATCATTCCACTGAAACAGCCCTGACCAAAATTACTAACGACCTACTCACAGCCAAAGCTAATGGACAATACTCTATACTCCTCCTTCTTGACCTGACCTCTGCTTTCGACACAGTTGACCACTGCCTTCTACTACAGATTCTCTCCTCCTTTGGCATCAAGGACCTCGCCCTATCCTGGATCTCCTCATACCTTTCCAACCGCACATTCAGCGTCTCCCACTCCCACACTACCTCCTCGTACCACCCTCTCTCTGTTGGAGTCCCCCAAGGCTCTGTTCTAGGACCCCTACTCTTCTCAATCTATACACTTGGCCTGGGGCAACTCATAAAGTCCTACGGATTCCAGTACCACCTTTATGCTGATGACACTCAGATCTACCTCTCTGGCCCAGACATCACCTCTTTGCTGTCCAGAAACCCTGAGTGTCTATCAGCCATATCCTCCTTCTTCTCCTCCCGCTTCCTCAAACTCAATGTGGACAAATCTGAACTCATCATCTTTCCCCCATCTCACAGATCTTCCTTACCTGACCTATCTATAACAATTGACAACACCACGCTTTCCCCCGTACCAGAAGTCCGCTGCCTCGGAGTAACCTTGACTCTGCCCTGTCCTTCAAACCACACATCCAAGCTCTTTCTACGTCCTGTCGCCTCCAGCTCAAAAATATTTCCAGAATCCGTCCCTTCCTCTACCCTCAATCTACTAAAATGCTTGTGCATGCCCTCATCATCTCTCGCCTCGACTACTGCAACATCCTTTTCTCTGGCTTCCCTGCTAACACCCTCGCACCTCTCCAGCCCATCCTTAACTCTGCTGCCCGACTAATTCATCTCTCTCCTCGCTACTCCTCCGCATCTCCCCTCTGCAAATCTCTTCACTGGCTCCCATTCCCTCAGCGAATCCAATTCAAATTACTAATACTGACCTACAAGGCCATCTATAACCTGTCTCCCCCATATGTCTCTGAACTAATCTCCCGATACCTTCCCTCATGTAATCTCTGGTCCTCCCAAGACCTCCTTCTCTCCTCCACACTTATTCGCTCCTCACCCAACCGCCTCCAAGACTTCTCCCGAATATCCCCCATCCTCTGGAATTCTTTGCCCCAACACGTCCGACTATCAACCACTCTCGGATCCTTCAGACGTAACCTGAAAACCCATCTCTTCAGGAAAGCCTACAGCCTGCAATGACCCCGCTGCCTCCTCACCACTACCGGAGATATCGCCTCAACCAACACCAGAACTGCTGTAATCCCCAACCTGCTGTCTCCGTCCCCCATCCTGTAGAATGTAAGCCCGAAAGGGCAGGGTGCTCTCCCCTCTGTACCAGTCTGTGATTGTTAGTTTGTTTACTGTAAGTGATATCTGTAATTTGTATGTAACCCCTTCTCATGTACAGCACCATGGAATCAATGGTGCTATATAAATAAATAATAATAATAAAATAATAATAAAAACAACCCATCCAATCCACACAGGCAAAGAAATCAAGCTATAGATGTCTATAAATTAAGTATGTGTAATAATGAGAAATGACGCATTTAAAAAGTATTGAACATGCTTACTGAAATTTATTTAATACTGTGTTTGAATGTGATGACAGTTTCAAAATGCCTCCTGTATGGAGAAGCTAGTCTTGTGCATTGCTCAGGTGTGATTTTGTCCCATTGATCCACACAAACACTCTTCAAATCCTGAAGGTTCAGTGGGCTCCTTTCATGAACTCTGAGCTTTAGTTCCTTTCATTAATTTGGGACATTGTAGCAGTTTTATTTTCTTTCTCTGAAACCAATTGAATTTCCGAGTTTCCTTGGCTATGTGTTAGAGATGATTGTCTTACTATAAAATGTAAATCTTATTTCACGTTCAACATCCAGGTAGATGGCAGCATATTTTTATCAAGCTTCACTGTTGGTATGGTATTTTTGGGGTGATACGGTGTTTATTATGGCATTCAAAGAGTTCAATTTTGGTCTCATCTGACCAGAATATACACTCCCAGTATTTGACAAGCTTGTCTAAATGTTGATGATCAAACTTTAAAAGTGATTGAGTATGCTTTTTGTTCAGCAACAGAGTTGTGCGTGGTGAGCGTACACACAGGCAATGGAGGTGTAGTGCATTACTTATTGTTTTCTTTGAAACAATTGTACCTCCTGATTCCAGGCCTTTCTGGTGGTTCTTGGCTCTTGGACATCACTTCTGAGACAATTATTTTCACTCATCTGTTTGAAATCTTGCGGGGAGCACCTGGTCATGGCTGGTTTACGGTGAAATGATGTTCTTTCACCTCTGCTCACTGGAACCTTCAGTAGTTTAGAAATTCTTTTGTAACCAATGCCATCAGTATGTTTTGCAACAATAATGTTGTGAAGGTCTTGAGTTAAGGCACTGGTTTTACCCATCATGATATGTTTCTTGTGTGGCAACTTGGTAATGAGACACTTTTTTATAAGCCATTAGTTGAACCAGCTGATATTATTTTTTACTTAGTGGAAGGATTGCTTTCTAATTGATAGATTTTAGCTGGTGTCATGACTTTCCATAACTCTTTGCACCTCTCTTACTTCATGTATTGAATACTTTTTTCTTGTGTCATTTCTCATTATTACATATAATAATTTTTGAACATCTATGGTTTGATTTCTTTGCGTGTGTGGATTGGATGGATTGTTACCGACAACTGGTGAGAATTTCATGTCAATACCACCTTTAAGCTACTCTGCATTATTACCCTGTAAGAAATGCCCCTTGATGAAAGGACCATAAAAATTAGCAATTTGGGTGCACTAAATAAAAATAGCATGGTGGATTTTTAAAGAGAAACCAAAACTGTGTCGATGATTCACTTCTCATGGTCAGGCCGTGAGTTGGGGAAGCCAAGGAGTCTGCGGTTAAGAGCCAGGGGAGTATGTCATAAACAGAGGGGAGAGACAAAGACACAGTCAGGTCACAGTCCGAAGTTAGAATGTCAAGTTCAGAGTGCGTCAAAGCAAAAGAGGTAATACAAATGTGTAGTCAAGAGGTAAATCTAATGTCAGGCAACAAAGATCAGAATATCAGAGCACAGCGCAAACACACTACTGAGCTAAAACCTATGACTGCCAATAGTCCCAGCATAGCCATCCAGCTAAATTACCAACCAATCACCCTGAACGGGCAACACCTGGAGGATTTCAAGCAGGCCAGGTGTAATTGGGCTGTAAGGAAATCCCATATACAAAACATCCCACCCAGCACACTTCTTCATGCTATATGACGACCAAGCCGACCCCCACAATGCTGACAGCCCGGCACGCCGCTGCAATCCATAGGATGACTGAGCTGTCACTCACTGCATCCCTAGGACATAGGGAGAGGTGGGATCATGATAAAAACACTCAATAGTGTAGCAGGATTAAAATAAAAGCAAAACCCGACAACTTTAAGCTTGAGTCACAAGTATTATACGGGCTTATACTGTACTTGTGTTGCCTCTGATTTTACTTGGAGGTATATAAATGTTTTTTTTTGTTTATTGGTATAACATTTATCTATGTCATACACTCCATAACAACAAAATTGCAACATGAAGAATGAAAAGTCATGGAATTATGGAAATCACACGATCACAGAATCAACAGACATGTTAATGATATGCAAATGACAATTTTTTTTTAAACATCTTGATTTGTTCAGTATTAACTATGCAGAAATACATGCATTTGGGCACACAAATCATCAAACTTCACTGCTGGCAGCTCCCTTTGCAATTACAATTCCTTGATAAGTCCAGAAACGTTAAAGGCTGTGGTAGTATGTTTAAGCTGTGCAAGCTGCTCACAGCAGCATGAGCAAGATGAGACCTTGTGTTTTCATGTAGAAAAACGACTTCTGGGACACTTTAGCGAAATGTTCATACAATTGATTACATGATTGATCCATTCTGTACTGCAAGGGAAATTAGCATATGCCAAGCTTAAGCAGAATATATTTGTTTGACATTGATCTACAAGCCAGACATCAAGCTACTGGTATTCCATTGACGTCACACCACTTCTCTTAAAGGCTATCATGATACATAGCAAGACGGCAATGGAGACATGAATGGAAACCTATCCTTTTCAGCAATGAATCCTGCTTTTGTCTTGGATGCAATAATAGTTAGAGATTGGTCTGTAGACAATGTGGACAATGCCGTGAGGAGGCTCTCACAAGGCAATGTCAAACTGGTCCTACTCCCAGGATTAGGTTATGGGGTGACATACTGTAGCTGAGCCCCTCTAATCTTCATTCCAGGTACACTAACAGTTCATCATTACATTTTTATTTAGTTGCGAAACCAGTGGTACAGCCATTTCTCCAAAGTGTCTCAAGAGCTGTTTTCAATATAACAACGCCAGGTCACATGTTGCTTCAGCTGCTGTGAGCAGTCTACATGGCCTAAATATGACAACATGACCTGCAGAGAATCTGGACTAGTCTCCCATCAATTGATCGGCAATTGCAAATGGAGCTACAGCAGTGAATCTTGATCATTTGCCATCCTAACTGTATTAAACATGGCAAAAAATTCCTCAACAACTGTTAATAATTTCATGTATAGTATGCTGAAGTGTGTAAGACAAGTTCTTGTATTTCCATACTTGGTACTGAATATATTTTGATGTTTTCAAATTTTGTTTTCTTTTTTCATGATTTTCACATCATTACAGGGGTTTCCTGCAAAGTAAGTAAATTTTAATCAACATTTTAATCAATAGAGCTTTAAATAATAGTAAGCCTAACAATAATTTTGTTTAATATTCCTGTGCTGAGCTAATATTAAAACTGTGTCCCTGCTATATGTAGCGTCTGCCAGCACCTCTGCATGGTTCCACTTCTTCCACCATGCGGCTTACTCATAACCACGGTGTGGTCCTTGGTGTGCTCCTGCTTCTGGGAACTGCATTGTGTCAAGAATGTGCAAGCTCCACTGCTTTTAAAGGACATTGCATACACATGTTATTGTTAAACACCTGCTTGATGTCTCCCAGCCAATAGCTGGAAGGCATATTGTATAAAAGCACGCTCCTAATTTTCCATCCTGTAATGTCCCTGTGACTTTCTCTATTTTACATGTTATCCTGAAAACTGCGCCTGTGGTATCTTTACACTGTGGCCACAATTGCGGTACCAGAACTGTTTCTCAAGTGGCCGTCCTGTCTGCACAGTCTGAACCTGTCCCAAGTGACTTTTCTGTCTGCACGGTCTGAACCTGTCTCAAGTGGCTGTCCTATCTGCTCAGTCTTAACCTGTCCCTAGTGGCCATCTTGCCCTGTCTAGAAATCTGGATTAATGGCTTAGACCCTTGGGGTCAGCTTCCACTCCTTGCTGCTGCACTGGAATGGCATCTGGCAGCTACCTGCTGCACAAGCTTGACCTTTCCACTACAGGCTCCAGTGAACACCAAGATAGCTGCTACGTTCGGTCTGTGGCACAGTGGGTCCACAAACCATGTGTGCCACCTGCGCACATACCAATTTGCTCAGGCCATTGATTCAGTTAATCTCTAGATACCCCAGGCCTAACACCTGTGCCAAGAAATCTCCCATCAGCGTGATCTGGAAGAATTTTTTTTTTCATATTTGAGAATTGTAACTACCCGCCTGGATGCTCCGACCATGGCCGCTTCTGCCGCTCCAGATAAAGGTGCTGCAGCTACGGGAGAGTCTACTTAGTATGCGACCTATATCCCAGGGGCTAATCTTCGCTTATCTGCTCCTCCACTATTCAGCGAAAATCCTAAAAGTGCCGTGGATTCCTGAACGATTGCACCCTGCACTATGAACTTTTGGCCCATCAGTTCCCAAATGATAGGTTAAAGTTGAATTCCTTATATCACACTTTGTAGAAGAAGCCCTTGCTTGGATTAACTACTTGTGGGAGAGAGGGGATCCTGTGACCATGGACATACAGGCCTTCCTCATGGTCTTCCAAAAGGTCTTTGATGAACCTGGTCGTGCTTCCTCCACTGCATCTTCCCTGCTCAGACAGCATCAGGGATAATTGTCCGTCAGCCACTATGCTGTCTGATACCGCACTGTGTCTTCCAAATTGGGATGGAATGATGAAGCTTTGTTAGCCACCTTCTTAGAGGGATTATCAGGAAGGATCAAGGATGAATTGGCTGGACGTGACATCCCGGCTTCCCTAGATGAATTAATCTCCCTGGCCACCCAAGGTTTCAAGAGCAGACCAAAGAGGTGACGCATGAAAGAAAACTGGCGCTTCTGGCTTCATCTTTTCAAAGACCGCTCTTTACTCAGCATCCTAAAACAGCTGTCTGTGCAAAACCCATGCAGGTCAATCGAGTTAGAATGGCAGAGTGGCAGTCAGAGAGTGGTAATGCCAAGGCAGTGTGCTTCAGCTGCAGCAGCATGGAGCACTGTGACTTTCCTAAAAGGTCTAAACTCCTAAACCTAGGGCCTGTGAGTGAAGTCTCCCTATGTGACAGAGGAAACTCTTCATCACTGATTGTGACTATTTCTGTGTCCTGTGGAGGATTTCAATTCAACTAGACAGCCATTCTTGACAACAGTGTGGCGGGAAATTTAGCACAAAAAGCCGTAGTGGATCGGTATTGAATTCCTGTTCGACATTATTATTATTATTATTATACATTTATATAGCGCCATTTATTCCATGGTGCTTTACATATGAAAAGGGGAAAAATATAGACAGGTACAATAAACATGTGCTGGACAAGGGACACACAAGTACAGAAGGAGAGAGGACCCTGCCCGCGAGGGCTCACAGACTGCAGGGATGGGTGAGAATACACTAGGAAAGGGTAGAGCTGGTCGTACGATGGTTCAGTACACTGAAGATCATTGCAGGTTGTAGGCTTGTCGGAACAGGTGGGTCTTCAGGTTTTTCTTGAAGGTCTCCCTTGTTGGTGAAAGTCTTATGTTTTGCGGCAGGGAGTTCCAGAGTATGGGGGAAGCCCGGGAGAAGTCTTGTATGCGGTTGTGGGAAGAAGAGATGAGGGGGGAGTCGAGAAGGAGATCTTGAGAGGATCGAAGGTTGCGTGTAGGTAGGTAGCGGGAGACCATGTCACAGATGTATGGGGGAGAAAGGTTGTGGATGGCTTTGTATGTCATGGTTAAGGTTTTGAACTGGAGCCTCTGGGCAATAGGGAGCCAGTGAAGGGCCTGGCATAGGGGGGAGGCTGGGGAATAGCGGGGAGACAGGTGGATTAGTCGTGCAGCAGAGTGTAGGATGGACTGGAGTGGTACCAGAGTGCTAGAGGGGAGGCCAGACAGTATGAGGTTGCAGTAGTCGAGGCGGGAGATGATAAGGGCATGCACTAGTGTTTTTGTGGTTTCATGGTTGAGGAATGAGCGGATCCGGGAAATATTTTTGAGTTTGAGGTGGCAGGAGGTGGCGAGGGCTTGGATATGTGGTTTGAAAGAGAGGGCAGAGTCGATGATCACCCCAAGGCACCGAGCATGTGGGACTGGGGAAAGCGAGCAGCCATTGACATTGATGGATAGGTCTGGTGAAGGGGTTAGAGTGAGGTGGGGGAAAGATGATGAATTCTGTTTTGTCCATGTTCAGTTTGAGAAAGCGAGCAGAAAAGAAGGCTGAGATAGCAGACAGACACTGTGGGATTTTGGTCAGTAGGGAGGTGAGGTCAGGTCCAGATAGGTAGATCTGCGTGTCATCGGCGTAGAGGTGATACTGCAAGCCGTGGGATTCTATGAGCTGTCCCAGGCCGAAGGTGTAGATGGAGAAGAGTAGGGGTCCTAGGACTGAGCCTTGAGGAACACCGACAGACAGGGGGCGAGGTGAGGAGGTGGTGTGTGAGAGGGAGACACTAAATGTTCGGTCTGTTAGGTATGATGAGATCCAGGATAGGGCCAGGTCTGTGATGCCAAGAGATGAGAGAATCTGTAGCAGGAGGGAATGGTCCACAGTGTCGAAGGCAGAAGACAGGTCCAGGAGAAGGAGGACAGAGTAGTGTCGCTTGCTCTTGGCGGTTAGCAGGTCGTTAGTGACTTTAGTTAGGGCAGTTTCAGTTGAGTGATGCGGTCGAAAGCCGGATTGTAACCGGTCAAAGAGGGAACAGGAGGAAAGGTGGGAGGACAGTTCAAGATATACATGCTGTTCCAGTAGTTTTGAGGCGTAGGGGAGAAGAGATATCGGGCGATAGCTAGACGCAGAGGATGGGTCGAGGGAGGGCTTTTTGAGGATGGGTGTGATTGAAGCATGTTTGAAGGATGAAGGAAAGACACCATTTGTAAGTGAAAGGTTGAAGAGGTGTGTGAGAGTAGGGATGAAGACTGTGGCAAAGTTAGGGATGAGGTGGGACGGGAGTGGGTCAAGTGCGCAAGTGGTGAGGTGTGATCTTGACAGGAGAGTGGAGAGCTGATCTTCTGTCATGGTGGTGAAGCTGGTTTTGGAAGAACAGGGCTGAGTGGCTAAGAGGGGCATTGGGGGCTGCGGGCCAAAGCCTTCTCTGATAGTATCAATCTTTTGCTTAAAGAAGGAGGCAAAGTCTTCGGCAGAAATGAGAGGAGAGGGAGGAGGTGCTGTGGGATGGAGTAGAGAATTGAAAGTGTTGAAGAGCTGTTTAGGGTTGTGAGACAGGGAGGATATGAGAGATGCGAAGTAAGTTTGTTTTGCGGCAGAGAGCGTGGACTTGAAGCTGGCGAGGGACTGCTTGTATGCGTTAAGGTGCTCGGTAGAATGGGTTCTCTTCCATCTCCGCTCGGTAACCCTGGAAGCCCGTCTCAGTTCTTTGGTCAGGCCGGTCAGCCAGGGCTGCCTGTTGATTGTACGAGTTTTGCTCTGCGTGAGGGGGGCGGCCGAATCAAGTGTGGTTTTTATTGTGGTGTTATAAAATGTGGCAGCAGCATCTTTGTCATTAAGCGAGGCTATGTCTGTGAGAGGGAGGAGGGACTCAGAGAGCGATTGTAAATTGAGGTGTTTGAGATTTCTGCGAGGGTGGGTGAGTTTGTGGAGTGGGGGATGTGTACTAACAGAGGAGAGGGAAGAGAATGTCAGTAGGTTGTGGTCAGACAGGGGGAGTGGGGAGTTAGTGAGATTGGTGAGGGAACAGAGGCGGGTGAAGATAAGGTCCAGCGTGTGACCGGCTTTGTGAGTGGCCGCAGAGGACCATTGAGTGAGGCCGAGGGAAGCCGTGAGCGAAAGAAGTTTAGAGGTAGCCGGGGTGGAAGTGTCAATGGGGATGTTAAAATCGCCCATGATGATGGTGGGGATGTCAGCAGAGAGGAAATGGAGTAGCCAGGTGGTGAAGTGGTCGAGAAAGGTGGAGATGGCAAGTTCCGGGGGGCGGTAGATGACAGCCAGCTGGAGGTTGGAGGGGGAATAGATGCGGACGGAGTGCACTTCGAACGAGGGAATAGCAGCGGAGGGTGGAATTTGAATAGGAGTAAAGGAGAGGTATCAGATCTTCGACATCTTCTGAATCAGCTGAAAGTGTCATATGTTGAAGGGAAGGACCTACTTGAACTCATTCAAGTCATCACTGAACCGGTTGTCCTCCAGAGAGAAGCACTCCATTCAGAGAAAATTGCTTTCTATGTGTTGGCTGACATTTTTCACCCCTTCTCATAAGTCTTCCATGGCTGAGAACTTATTAGTCAGTCTTAGACTGGACGTGCGGTGAGGAGCTTAGATGGGGAGAGTCATATCATAAGGGGAGTCGGGTTCCAGTGCTTCCAGCCAAGTCCCCAGTGTGCTATTCTCTCCGGCAAGTGATGGTCCAATTGTCTGTGTCCTGAAAACCTCCCGCCTGAAGGACATAACTCTGGGTGAGAACAAGGTGGCAACTGGCCTTGAGAAGGTATCCTCTGATTCCCGGTAGTCGTACAATGACAGCATCAAGGCAAAGGCATTTTCCGAGTCTCTGTTGTCCACTAACTAGGAGGAGGAGTTCCAGTCCATCATTGATTCCAAGGGAAAAGCTATTCCTGCCAGACTAAAAAAGACTCAGCAAGTAAAGGTTCCTATTTCCAAATCTGATCTGTTCTGCTCTGAGGATGTCCAGCTGTGAGAGGCATTCTGGCCAAGAACAAGGTGGGAGAAGTAAACCTTTCTTCAAGTGGTTTGGAGAGTATGGGATCCTGAAGAGAGGTCATGGGAGTTCAGGAAGAAGAATCTGGCTTCATCTTCTTGGGGGCCTAAAGAAGAGGGGTCATAAAGGGGGAGTACTGTAGCATCTGCTGGTGTCTCTGCATGGTTCCCCTCCTCCCACCATGGTGGGATGCCTACTTACTACATTCCAGCATGGTCCTTGGCATTCTCCTGCTTACTGGTCTGTGGATACTCCACACTTCTGGTAGGAAGTGCTCCCTGTTTTTAAAGGGGCAGCAGGCACACTTGGTAAAATGCCCACAGCTGACAATTTTGGGGTGAATTTAGTTAATGGAGTCATCTTGTATAAAAGGCTCCCTCCCAATAGGGAGGTGCCTGAGCAACCTCTATAGTTAATGTTAGGTGGTTTCGTGTATGCACTTCAATTTTGTCTTAATCCACTTTAAATAAGATTCAGCAGCATTTCTGGATTGCGTTGATTTATGGCTTCTTTTAATATGATAGAGTTTTAACTTCCATTTTTAGATTGTATGGCAAACTGCATCCACAGGCAATTATTTGTGAAAGTATTTCTGAGCCCATGCAGATGGTGGGATATTAAAGTCTTTGTAGTTTTACCCTGAGGAACAGTTTTCTGAAATTATTCCACAATTTTTTGGTGCAGTTGTTCACAGATTGGTGAATCTCTGACCATCTTCGCTTCTGAGAGACTCTGCCTCTTTACTGTACATGATCTTTTAAACAAACTAATGCAACTTACTTGAAAATTGTCCCTCCAGCTGTTTTTATTAGTACCACTTGGTTTTCCAGCATTTTGATAACCCTGTCCCAATTTTTTTGAGATGTGTTCCAGCCATCAATTTCTAAATGTAATTTTTTTCAAATGAAGTGAAAAAATGTCTAACTTTCAACTTCAATTATATGTTCTTTGTTCTCGTGCAAAGAAAATATGACTATAAGAGATTTCCAGATCATCGCATTCTTGTCTTCTTTACATTTTGCACAGCGTGTTGACATTTTTTGTTATTGGGACTGTGTAGACTATATACATGAAACTACATACTGTAAACACTAAACTAAGGGTTTATAATATGAACCTGTTGGGCCTCTGTGTGCATTGAAATTTTTAGTCAGCACCCCTGCAGTAGAAGGAGCTGCCAAGTTATAATTTGGAACAATTCATTATAATATGAGGTAATCTGCTATGACACATTGGATAACATTTATAAAACATATTAGCTATAGTCTATAAAATTATTAAGTTAATTAACAGTGGACTGTATAAATAAAAAACCCTCTTGAATTGGCATTTTCATCCATCTAAAAATTGAATAAAAGGTGATCAAAATGTCCATTGTACTCCAAAATGGTAGACGTAACAATGACTAATTTCCATGCTGCTCTCATAGATCCATCAAATAAAAAATAAATAAAATAGTTATTTGTCTCATAAAATTGTCGACACAAACCAATTTTTCTTACAAATTTCTAGGTTTTTTTTAATGTAAAAAATTTAGAAGTCTGGTATTGCCATAATCATACTGACATACTGACAAGAATAATCATGACGCCAGATCCTTCTTACCGCACAATGAATACCATAAAAGCAAAACCTCAAAAACACTAATTTAATTTAATTTTTTTCACCATTTCACCCATTTTTTACATCTAATTCAGTACATTATATGGGAAAATGAATAATGTAATTAAAAACTACAATTCATCACTTGCTCTTGAAAGAAGGGGAGGAAAAAGCAAACACAACTAAAATGAAAATGTTCTTGGTAGTGAGGGGGTTAAATATTAATTTCTGGACATACTGTATCTTAAAGGTTTTTGTAGAGACACAAAATGTAAATCTAAAAAAATAAAAGCTTAGGCTTGTCCTCTCAGAATATTTTTCATTATGATTTTGTTAATTTTATTGGTTTTCATTATGAGCTGAATTGATATGGGTAACTGGCAGAACCCACTTTGTCAAAGTTTTGACAAGATTTCAATTTTTTTCACAGAAATTATTATGCTGCATGTTGTCCTTTCCATTAAAGGTGATCATAGCTCCTTAATACATTTGTGAACAGTCCATGTTAGGCCGGCGTCACACTCACCGTAGAAAAAAACGGACCGTATTGTACGGGCGTAATACGCCGAAAAGTTGCTGGCACACTAATCTGTATTTCATGCGTTGTCAAGGTATGGCTGCGTATTTTGCGCATGTAAGCATCCATATGCAATCCGTATGGCATCCGTATAGCGTTTTTTTCTCGCAGCCTTGCAAAATGGACATTTAACGGTTTTTTAGGCCTGAAAATCATTCAAACCATCATCAGCAAGCCTATTTATTGGCTCTGCATCAGGTGGCAGCCCCTAATCTGGCCATTTTGGTGCTGTGCTTGTGTTGGAGTACTGCTGCTTGGTTGCCAAAATGTCTGACACTCTTCAGTTCACCCAACTGATCGAGTTTTGTACAACTGGGTTTTGTCCCACCGCTTTGGCCAGCCATACCCAGTGATCGTTGATTCGCGGAGGAGGAGGCGAATGTGGATGCATCCACATTTGAGGCAACGCCTCACTAAAGGCCATTTTCACCGGCTTTATGCATCTCTGTGGACTCATCCTGACAAGTTTCTTCTCTATTGTCAGATGAGCATTGCCACATTTGATGTTTTGTTGAATATCATGCGCCCTGGGATCACCTACCAGGACACCAGGATGCACAAAGCTGTCTCTGCAGAGGAGCGACTTCTCCTAACGTTACGGTATGTATTCCTCACCTACATACTGTATGTTGATGATGTGTTTTCCTACAAGTTTTCCTTTACCCTTATGGCTGTTGCTTAAATATCCTCATAATATATCCCATATATCAGGCTGAACTACCAGAACAATGATGTGTATGTTCCAATCACATAGACCTTTGACTTGTGTAAAATTTAAGTTCTGATTGTTTGTAAATGAAAGCCTTTTATGGTTATGTATAGTGCATTTGTGAAACCTTTGCCCATGTGTAATGATTGTTCTCTCTACCTTTGTTTTCTTGTAGGTTCCTAACTACTGGCATTTCATATGCCGCACTCCATCTGGAGTTTTTGATTGGGAGGTCCACCATATCTGGCATTGTGCGTGATACATGCTCACAACTCTGGGACAGACTTCATCAAGTGGTCATGCCTGAGCCAAAGATAGAAGACTGGATGAGAATTGCCAGGGGATTTGAGGAGCAATGCCAGTTCCCAAATTGTATAGGAGCCCTTGAAGGAAACAACTCCGTGTGTGTAAGCCGCCGAACTCAGGGTCCCAATTCTATAATTATAATCAATATTTTTTATTTAGTGCTGTTGGCTCTGGTTGACAGTAACTACAGGTTTATAATTGTAGACATTGGGGCCTATGGAAGAACTGGAGACTCTAGAATCTTCAATTCTTTCATTATGGGTCGGCGGCTGCGCAATAACCTGTTGGACCTACCACCAGCACGGCAACTTCCTGGCTCCAATCTAGAACCTGTGGCGTATGTTGTAGTTGGGGATGAGGCGTTCCAACTGTCTAGGAATGTCATGAGGCCATATCCATGACGAAACCTTGACCACCGTCGGAGGATCTTCAACTTGCTCCTATCACGGGCCAGGCACCTGTTGGAGTGTGCCTTTGGCATCCTATGTGCAAAATGACGGGTCCTCCAGTCTGCAATTCAGCTTAGTGAAGCCAACGTCAATGAGGTCATCAAAGCATGTGTTGTCCTACACAATTTCACTCTAATGCATGATTGTGGCCCATCTGATGTTGGTGAAAGTGTGGTGACCAATGGGGATATGCCTAGGCCCTATGTCATCCCTTTACGTCGTCCACTCTCAGGACTGAAAACCCGTGATATCTTTACCCCATATTTTGTGTCACCTCAAGGTACTACAACATGGCAAGATGATGCATTATCTATGCTGTAATGTTTTTCTATCACGAACACCGCACTGCACTTGCTCACTGAGCCAGTGCGCGTGTCCTGAATAATACAGACTGCACTCAAAGATACCTGTGGAGCAGGGCAGCAGCGGTGAAGATGCGTGCTTCTGACTAACAGGACCCGAAGCACATGACTGCCAAGGGGCGGCGCCGGCCACAGGTCTCTCAGAGAAGGCAGTAACAGACAGAGATTGTTTCAGGCCAGAGGACCTTAAGCACGTGACTGCTGATGGGCGTGGCCTAAGCTCCAGAGAGCTATGAGCAGAAGGAAAACTCCTAGAAGGTAACTACGGGACAGAGTTACCAAGGGGCATAGACAAAACGGAAAGTCAGGATAGCCAGGTCATACACAGAGGGAGCAACGCAGTACAAGAGGAGCAGGCAGAGAATAACCAGAACGTAGCCAAGGGATCAGAAAACCAGAACGGGCAAATACACAGTACCAAGACAGTAGACAAGCTCACAACGAAGAGACGGACCAGGTCAAAACCAAACAAGCAACAAGATCAGGCACAAGGCACAGGCACACAGGAGGTCAACCAACTCAGCCGAGGGCAGGAGTATAACTGACACCAGACCTAGGTCAATTGGCAACTAAATAGCCGCCCTCTGCCAGAGAGAGGCTGAAACCATTAACCCCAGACTGGCCAGGACGGGACAAAGACCAAACCCCGTCCTGGGTCATGACAGTACCCCCCTCTCAACGGGGGGCCACCGGACCCCCGGGTTTCTCAGGACACCTGGCATGAAAGGCCCGGACCAACTGATCCGCATGAACAGATCGGGCAGGAACCCACGACCGGTCCTCTGGACCGTAGCCTTTCCAATGTATAAGATACTGAAGAGCACGACGGACAAACCTAGAGTCAAGAATTCGTTCCACCTCGTACTCAGACTGCCCGTCTACCAAAACCGGTGGTGGGGAAGACGACGGTCCTTCCCTACAGGACCCCACAGGTTTCAAAAGGGCCCTATGGAAAACGTTGGGAATCCGTAGAGACGGAGGGAGACGCAACCGAAATGCCACCGGGTTAACTGCTTCCGTAATTTCATAAGGACCAATAAATTTAGGTCCAAGTTTCGCAGAGGGGACCTTGAGCCTTATATTCCTAGTAGATAACCATACCTTATCCCCAACCTGGAACGCCGGCCCCACAGACCTCTTTTTGTCAGCAAAAAACTTATATTTAGACTGAGCCTTAGTAATGTTCCTTTGGACCTCCTGCCATAACTCCCCCAACCGCTGGATTGTCCCATCCGCCCCAGGACACCCAGAGTCCAAACGGGAGAACTCCCCAAAATGTGGATGAAACCCATAATTGCAGAAAAAGGGAGATGTGCCCGTAGACTGGTTAATGCGGTTGTTAAATGCAAACTCAGCCAAAGGTAACGAAGTACACCAATCATCCTGTCGGGCTGAGGTCAGGCAACGCAGGATTTGCTCTAGAGACTGATTGGTCCGCTCAGTCTGCCCATTAGTCTCTGGATGATAAGCGGATGAAAAAGACAGACCAATACCCAACCTCTTACAAAATGCCCTCCAAATTCTGGAAACAAATTGTACCCCCCTATCAGACACCACATTCAAGGGTACCCCATGCAACCGCACCACATGCTCAACAAACAATCTGGACAACGTTTCCGCATTAGGTAAAGCCGCCAAGGGTACAAAATGTGCCTGTTTACTAAACCTGTCCACCACTACCCAAATGACGGTGTTACCCTTGGAAGGAGGAAGGTTAGTGATAAAATCCATGGACAAATGGGTCCATGGTCTATCAGGAATTGGCAGTGGCACCAATTCCCCGGCCGGCCGGTTATGGGGGGGTTTCGCACGGGCACATACCCCACAAGCAGACACAAATTCCCCAACATCAGAGGCTAAAGAAGACCACCAGAATATCCTAGCGATGGCCCTCCGGGTAGCCGATATCCCAGGATGTCCACCCAGAACTGAGTCGTGGAATTCCCGAGGGATCCTGAGACGAAATTGAACTGGTACAAAAAGTTTATCCACTGGCTTAGCTGGAGGGGCAAGAGACTGAGCTTCCCGAATCTCCTGCTCCAACCCAGCAGAAACAACTGCCACCACCACCCCAGGCTGAAGAATGGAGGATGGAGGTTCGGGGGGAGACACCGGATCCAGACTGCGTGACAAGGCATCAGCCCTGACATTTTTGGATCCTGGCCGAAAAGTGATGGAGAACTGGAATCGGGAAAAAAAAGCGACCATCTTGCCTGTCTAGGAGTCAACCTTTTAGCAGACTCAATGTAAGCTAGGTTCTTGTGGTCCGTAACCACGGTAATAGGATGGACAGCACCCTCCAAAAAATGCCTCCATTCTTCAAAGGCCAACTTCACGGCCAGAAGTTCTCGATTCCCAACATCATAGTTTCTCTCCGCAGGAGAGAATTTCTTAGAGAAAAAGGCACAGGGTCTCAAATTAGTCAAAGTGGCGGGTCCCTGGGACAACACTGCCCCCACCCCCACCTCCGAGGCGTCCACCTCAACAATAAATGGTTCAGACGGGTCCAGTTGAATAAGAACCGGAGCAGACATGAAACATTTTTTTAAGAACTGAAACGCCGCCACCGCTGCGGCTGACCAATTCTTGACATCAGCCCCCTTTTGAGTCAGATCTGTGAGAGGTTTAACTACCTGCGAGAACCCCCTTATAAACTTGCGATAGTAATTTGCGAATCCTAATAAACGCTGCAGAGCCTTCAAATCACGAGGTTGTACCCAATTAACAATGGCCTGCACCTTATTAGGATCCATGCGATACCCCTCAGCAGACACAATGAACCCCAGAAACGACAGTTCCTGAACGAAGAATGAACATTTCTCTAGCTTAGCAAAGAGACAGTTCTCCCGGAGCCTTTGGAGAACTGCCCGAAGATGATCAATGTGAGTTTGTTTATCAGGCGAGTAGATAAGAATGTCATCCAAATACACAACCATAAAACGCCCAATAAAGTCAGAGAACACATGATTAATAAAATTTTGGAAGACTGCTGGTGCGTTGGTCAGACCGAAAGGCATGACCAAGTTTTCAAACAACCCTTCAGTAGTGAGAAAAGCAGTCTTCCACTCATCCCCCTCCCGGACCCGGATAAGGTTATATGCCCCCCACAGATCCAATTTCGAAAACCACTTAGCCCCAGACAACTGGTTGTACAAATCAGGAATAAGGGGGAGGGGGTAAGTATTTCTCACAGTTATCTTATTTAACTCTCGAAAATCGAGGCATGGGCGCAAACCACCGTCTTTTTTCTTAACGAAAAAGAACCCCGCCCCATGGGGGAAACAGAAGGACGAATGTGTCCCTTACGAAGGCTCTCGGAAATGTATTCTTTCATAGCAGCCCGCTCGGGACCCGAGAGGTTATACAAGCGGGCCTTGGGCAATTTAGTACCTGGAACCAGGTCAATGGCACAATCAAATGGGCGGTGTGGTGGTAAAACTTCAGCCTCTTTTTCAGAGAAAACGTCTGCATAGTCCTTCAGGTACTCCGGAATACCTTCCAGACCAACGGACGACACAGACACAGTAGCAAGACATTTTTCAGAACAATTAGATCCCCATTTAACAATATCACGGGAATCCCAGTCAATAATCGGGTTATGCCGTTGCAACCAGGGAAACCCTAACACCAGGCCAGCAGAGAGGTTATCCAAAACAAAACATGACATACGCTCCTGGTGAAGGGCCCCCACCCTGAGGGTGAATTCTTCAGAGACAAAATGGACACCGTCCTTGGTGAGAGGTGTAGAGTCAATGGCCATTATTTTTATAGGAGTCTCCAACCTAACTGTCCCTAATCTACAGCTGGCCACCAGCTTAGAGTCAATCAGGTTCAAGGATGAACCACAGTCCACAAAAGCTGAAGTAAGGAAAAAGCAGTTCTTCACACCAAGTTCCACCTTTAACAGTATCTTAGAAAATGAAGGAAAGGGTACCTGAGAGTCTGAGTGACCTCCACGATGATCACCCAGACTCAGTCGCTTGTTAGTCGGTGGGCAGGAGGGACAGTTCTTTTTCCAATGTCCAGGATCACCGCAGTAAAAACACAGCTTTTCCAAACGCCTCCGTCTCCTTTCTTTCTCTTTGAGGTCGATGGCTCCCATCTCCATGGACTCCAATACAGGACTGGCTCCCCTTCCACTGGAGAAAAGTGGTGTCTCAGCCTGCATCACACCTCTCGCCCGCAGCCTGCGATCCATTCGGACGGCCTGCATCATGGCCACATCAGTAATAAGAACAGCATCCAATCCGGGTGAAATAACAAGACAATCCTTTATTCTGCCATACAGATACAACGTTTCGGCCCACTTGTGGCCTTTGTCAAGTATAATACAGTGAGCATAATGGCGTCCTTAAATGGTGTGGAGAAGCCAATCACCAACCAGGTACCGCCCCTTAATCAAATAGCCATACAAAGCATAGATAGTGAATACATGACAAAAAATAATTACATACAATTTAAAACAGCGATCACCTAAGAGCACATATATATATATTGTGACTAACAACAAAATTACCTATACGAGATGTAAAATTTCACAACAGCTCCCTGTTGTAAACAAAGTGTCCTATAGTGTCCACCAATAGATGACTAGTTGGTATAGCTCCATACCGTGTAAAAACCAATCACCTTCATTCTTAGTGATCAGGTCATTTATACCAATGAAAGTTCAAGTCAGCCCCTGGCATCAGAAACTTACCCTATCCGTGCAGGTATCTCATAGCTGGACTATGATGTGGCGCTATCGGGCTCTGACATGGCGACAGAAAGTGCACAGCTGGTCCTGGCACTGTTGGAGTTCATCCTCAGAAGGAATTTTTTTCTTTTTGGGGATGATTACTTGCTGCAGTTGCGTGGTACCGCCATGGGGTCCAATGTGGCGCCCACCTATGCCAACATCTACATGGCGGTATTTGAGGATCAGCTTGTGCACAATTCCAGCTACTGGCACCATGTCAGGGCCTGGTGGCGTTACATTGACGACATCTTTTGTATTTGGGATGGTAAGCTTGATGATTTACTTGCTTTCCATGACTATCTGAATGGGATATTTCCAGAGCTTAAGTTTACAATTACACATTCCTGTGAACAAATTCAATTTCTTGATACTTTGGTCTATAAGAAAAATGGGTCATTGTGTACTGATTTATTCATTAAAGAAACTGACAGGAACAGTCTTTTAGTGTTTGATAGCAACCATCCGAGGAAAATGGTGGAATCTTTGCCTTGGAGCCAGATGTTGCGAGTACGACGCATTGTAAAAGATCAGGATACATTGGATATACGACTTAGTCAAATGTGTGATAAATTTATCAATAGAGGATATCCCATGAAAGATATTCTACAATATAAGGATAAGGCTTTAAAATTGACTTCGGATGATATCAGACAAAAAAGTAATGGGATTACTCCGAAACGGGTGCCTTTTGTTTCTACCTATAGCCCAATTAGTGGCAAGATAGGGGGGATCCTGAACAAACATTGGGGTTTATTACATAGGGGTTTACCACAAATCACAGAATTTGCACAAAGACCTCTATTATCATATAGACGTGGACAAAATCTAAAAGACAAATTAGTTAAGACTGACATAGGCCCAGTGAAGATTCTGAGACAATTGACGTTAGGCTCACCTAAAACGGGCAACTTTCCGTGTTTGAGTTGTGCTTGTTGTAACAACATGGTTAGGGGAGATAGCTTTAATCATCCCCACACAGGTAAGCGTTTCCTAATCAAGGAGCGCTATACCTGTTCATCTAGTTTTGTCATTTACATACTCATGTGCCCATGTGGGTTGATGTATGTGGGCGAGACTACGATGGAAATCAGGGCACGTATCAGCAAGCACAAAAGCACTATAAGGACTAGGATGTTGGATTTGCCAGTGCCAAAACATTTTGTTGATTGTTGTCATTCCATTAACCAATTGAGGTTCAAGGTGATTGATGGGGTACCTCCATTACGACGTGGGGGCGATAGGAGTAAAATATTAAAGCAGAAAGAATTACGTTGGATCTATATGTTGGAGACGCTGCAACCAAAAGGCTTGAATTTGGAGTACAACTTAAACATTTGTACGAGATGAGATCGACACTGGTATCTTGATTAAGTGTACGTATTGGTTTTAGATTAGTGTTTAAGTGGAGATTGTTCTTATTTTATTTTTTATTTTTCATTTCTATTTTAGGTTGTGGGCGATCTGATGAATCTGGTGGTAGTGGTGATTCAACAGTTACTATTAGTATATATGTCACTGTGTTCTTCTTTGGTGTTTGTATGTATAAGTTCATTGTCCTCCTTTTGATGTGTTAATAAAACATAGGGGTTAATATACTTTGGAATGACTATTTTTTGGTATGGGTATGAATAGTACAAGTATATATCTAGATATCGGCAGGCTCATTGCCGCTTTAAAACCCCTTTTCCCCTAATAAGTTCTCTAAAAGGGTTAAATTCCCTTGTCTAGGGTGAGATTTTTTTCTTAAGGTACTGCCACACTAAACAATCCCGCTAGCGATCACGATAACGACGCATACTAATGCGATCGCTAGCGGGATTGTTTCTATATCGCTAAGTGCGGCCACATTTAGCGATATAGTTAACGACGCTATCGCCTTTAGCGATCTTCTTAACGACTTTAGCGGTACAAAAGTACCGCTAAATCGCTAAGAAAAGGTGCCACACTAGCGATATATACTTACCCAGCGGGAGCGCCGACGAGAAAATAGGGTCCGGAGCGATTCCAGCGACGAGCGAGATCACAGCAGGAAGCTCGTCGCTGGCAGCTGCCGCACTGAACAACATCGCTAACGGGATCGCTAAATAGTGACGTTTTTTAGCGATCCCGTTAGCGATATTGTTCAGTGTGGCATACCCTTTAGTGAGGAGAATAAGGACTTGACAATGCGTGCAGATAAGGTTTTATTGTCTCTCCTGATTATATGACTGGCTAGGTAAACACCTCTACAGGAGCGCTGGTATGGTGGTTGCTTAGAGATGGTGGAAACACTGCAGGGACCACACATGGCTGGTAATGACGCGATTGAGTCTTGTCTGTTGCCATGATCTGAGGTGTATACAAGAGCGCATGTGCTGGGGTGTGGCATGGAAGAGTCACATGATATGATGTCAGACGCTGCAGGACGCTTTAGTGAGAGGATGTGGTAATAGCTCTCATACGTGCTATTGTTTATTTCCCTAAAGAGGCGGTCTGATATGGCTAGTCCAGCTATGAGATACCTGCACGGATAGGGTAAGTTTCTGACGCCAGGGGCTGACTTGAACTTTGATTGGTATAAATGACCTGATCACTAAGAATGAAGGTGATTGGTTTTTACACGGTATGGAGCTATACCAACTAGTCATCTATTGGTGGACACTATAGGACACTTTGTTTACAACAGGGAGCTGTTGTGAAATTTTACATCTCGTATAGGTAATTTTGTTGTTAGTCACAATATATATTTATGTGCTCTTAGGTGATCGCTGTTTTAAATTGTATGTAATTATTTTTTGTCATGTATTCACTATCTATGCTTTGTATGGCTATTTGATTAAGGGGCGGTACCTGGTTGGTGATTGGCTTCTCCACACCATTTAAGGACGCCATTATGTTCACTGTATTATACTTGACAAAGGCCACAAGTGGGCCGAAACGTTGTATCTGTATGGCAGAATAAAGGATTGTCTTGTTATTTCATCCGGATTGGATGCTGTTCTTATTACTGATGTGGACTTTTCTGTTCAATTGGATCCTTGAACTCTGAACGTGCATCCCACACACTCCTGTGTGCTGTCAGCCGCTGCTTTTTTTGGTGGCCTGCGTCATGGCGTCCTCCAGAGAATCAGGCGGAGGGTGGAGTGCCACGGCATCTTTCAGACGTTCAGACAGGCCTCTACGGAACAAGCCCCGGAGGGCGGCATCATCCCAACAGACCTCAGCAGCCCAGCGTCTGAACTCTGAGCAAAACCACTCGGCTGAGTGCTTCCCCTGACTCACACTCATCACCATGTCCTCAGCCATCAGCACTCGATCAGGCTCATCATAAATATGCCCCAGGGCCTCAAAAAATGCATCCACAGTCATTCTCTCAGGGGCAGTGGTAGGAAGGGAAAAAGCCTAAGCCTGGGGGCTCCCCTTAACAGAGACATAATGACCCCCACCCTCTGACTTTCATCCCCAGAAGAGTGCGGTCTTAAAGAAAAAAAAAGTTTACAGCCCTCTTTGAAAACTTTAAATTCCTTTCTATCTCCGGAAAAGGTATCTGGTAATTTAACCGGGGGCTCTGGGGAAACTAATATAACATCTTGAACCCCTGTCCCATGAGCTGCAATGATAAAGCCCCCTGCACAGTGTCAGCCATCAGCTGCTGAGACTGAGCCAGAACTCGCTGTTCCTCATTCAGTGTCTGAGACATCTGAGTCAGGTGCTTTACCTGCTCAGAAAGGGCATACATAAGATCCATAACACACACAGGAAAAAAAAAAAAAAAAAAAGTAGCGGTCAGTTATAATATCACGAACACCGCACTGCACTTGCTCACTGAGCCAGTGCGCGTGTCCTGAATAATACAGACTGCACTCAAAGATACCTGTGGAGCGGGGCAGCAGCGGTGAAGATGCATGCTTCTGACTAACAGGACCCGAAGCACATGACTGCCAAGGGGCGGCGCCGGCCACAGGTCTCTCAGAGAAGGCAGTAACAGACAGAGATTGTTTCAGGCCAGAGGACCTTAAGCATGTGACTGCTGATGGGCGTGGCCTAAGCTCCAGAGAGATATGAGCAGAAGGAAAACTCCTAGAAGGGTAACTACGGGACAGAGTTACCAAGGGGCATAGACAAAACGGAAAGTCAGGATAGCCAGGTCATACACAGAGGGAGCAACGCAGTACAAGAGGAGCAGGCAGAGAATAACCAGAACGTAGCCAAGGATCAGAAAACCAGAACGGGCAAATACACAGTACCAAGACAGTAGACAAGCTCACAACGAAGAGACGGACCGGGTCAAAACCAAACAAGCAACAAGATCAGGCACAAGGCACAGGCACACAGGAGGTCAACTAACTCAGCCGAGGGCAGGAGTATAACTGACACCAGACCTAGGTCAATTGGCAACCAAATAGCCGCCCTCTGCCAGAGAGAGACTGAAACCATTAATCTCAGACTGGCCAGGACGGGACAAAGACCAAACCCCGTCCTGGGTCATGACATTTTCTGTGTCTATAGATAAATATTTGTTTTCTCTGACATAGTCTGTGTCTGTTGTTAAAGTTCATAACAGATGTGTTGGTGATTTAGTACAACTTACTTATGAAAGAACACTCCAAACTTTCTATAAAAATACAGTATATTTTTATATGTGCAAACTCTCACTTGAGGTAGTGACGACCTTATTTTAGTCATATGGTATATGTCTTCATAGCACAAAACTGTAAGTGTGCATTATTACACAACAAGTACCAAAATAAGTCATAAAAAACACATTTGCATAAATAATAATACATAAGGAAAAAAACAAACTTTCACTATAACTAGTGAGCACCATATATGACCCATATGGTTGAGTTGTAAGACTAGACTATTGCAATTATGCATAAGTCAACATGGTTTAAAAATAAATATAAGAAAATAACAAACATTGATATAAATTATAAGATATAAAGAAAATAACAAACTTTCAGGCAGCCCATTTAACACCATATCTGTACCATATGGTGTTTGTAGGCATTCAAATTAGTGCAAATATGCTTTACACAACAAGGAGTAAAAATAAATATAAAAAAATAGCAAACTTTTGTCTAACTAATAAGAGATAATGAAAATAACAAACTTTGACTATGCCTACTGAAGACCATATTGGTAACATATGGTGTTTTGAGGCATTTAGATTAGTGCAAATGTCTTTGACACAACATGAGTAGTGTTGAGCGATAATGCTCGATATCTAAAAATATCGTATCGAAATTGTATCGCCGATAGCATTAAATATCGTCGATATCCGATTTCGATACCGGAAGTCCCATGTAAGTCTATGGGAACAAAATATCGCAACAAAAAAAAACCTTTCTTTCGTTGTAAACACAAAATATACACACATAGAATACATATATATATATATATATATACATGTCATTGTGACATATATATATACATATATTTATAGTTTATACACTTCTACATAGTAAAATAGACTCTGATTCAATTGCCGGGTAAAGCCATGACATACCCCATAGAAGTCGACGGGCTCGGTGCCGAGTACCCCCAAAACCTCTGGCTCTGTGCGACTCAACTTGGGCGTCACAAACAGGATTCTGTAGCTCGCTATAAGCGAGTGCTGTGTGCCTGAATTGAACTGGTTTTGTGCTTGAGAATTGCTAAAATCATCAGAGAATGTATTTGCCATTTTTCCGCCATATCTGCGTCACGACGAGGCACTGGTAAAGAAGAAGGGCGTGCTCTTCATGGGTGTACACTCACTCAGTGACGCGAAAACGATGGCTCTAAATGGTACTGCAATGTAAGATCGTGCCCCACAGCTCTTCAGTTCCGCCTCCTCATCCTCCTCAGTGTGCGGAAACTAACACGAAGGTCCCACCTCCCTACAAAAGAGGGGCCCTCTCCAGATGCTAATGACACATGTGAATTGGCAAAGATGGCTAATGGACACGAGCAGAAGTGTGAAGGGATGGAGCAGTCAGAGCTCTCCCCCCACGGAAGCGACCCGATCGCCACGGAACCACCGTTGGGCACCCGGCCTGGAAACCCTCCTACGCTGCAAGAAGCGGAGGATACCCTAAGAGGCCTGGCCCGGCACCGGGAGGAGGTCGCCAGGATGGAAGCGAGCTGGCGTGCCCTAAAACTAAACTTGGAGCGGCGCCAATCCCTCTTACCTGAAGTGTCTGTACCGGAAGGTGAGGCACCCGTTCTAGTAGAGGAGTCCTTGCAATGTGATCCGGTTGACGTTGTCGCAGTGGAGGCACCCGTTCGTGCAAAAAACGCTGCATCGGCAGCACCCCAGATCCCGCTGTCTGCCCCCGTCGCTGAGACAGAAGAAGCGACACCCGTCCTCATGGAGGAGGCCGCGCAGGCACCAGAGGTCTACCTGTCTGTACCGGAGCCCCGACTGTCATCTGTTCCAGAGCCGGCTGCTTCCTCCGCAGGTGAGCGCCGCCAGGACTGGGGGGCGCCAGGAGAGCTGCCGCAAACCGGACACTGTAAGCTGCAGTTTGATGGTGGAGACATGGAGCAACTGGTGGAGGAGAATTACAACCGGCGTCAGGAGGAAGAGTGGAGACGTTGTGAGCGGGAAGCAGAGCGACAAAGGGAGCAGCGAGAATCCCAAAAGCTTCGCCAACGTCAGCTGGAGAAGGACCGGGCAGATAAGGACCGGATGAGAAAGGATAAAGGAACCCTGTGTGAGCCGCGGCGTAAGGGTGCAGTACGGAGCTTTAAATTGAAAGGTGGTTGGGGCTTCATCCAGGAGCCTGGACTTTATTTAGAAGTTTTTGTGAACCGGCGGGACGTGGAGGCTCACCTCCCAGAAGGACACCCGGGAGGGACCTGTTGCCAGGAGACTTGGTGACTTACACCCGACACTGGGGTTACAATGGATGGTACGCCCTAAATGTTACCAGGTGCGACCCCTATCTCCCCAGAGTGTCAGGAACCTGTGAGACCCTCGGAGCCTTCAGCCTCCCACATCCAGGCCTCTGCAAAAGTGCCCACCCCACGCCGTAAATCTCCCAAGCCTCCCTCAGTGGTCTCCTCAGCAGCCCCAGCTATGGACATGATAAGTATAGCTGGCCCGTACCCGGCGCCTGTTAGGCCCCCTGGGGTTCGTTCAGTCCGGGACATAGGGTTCCAGACCCGGAGAGAGATGAAAGAGGTGGCCACACAGACCCAGATAGCGGGTCACGACTTGACTGTACAGGCCACACGACGTCATCAGGTCCTGGTGGTCCTTGGTGCCTCGGATGTTTGGCAAGCATCAGAAGAGTACCAGGTGGTACCTGGAACACCCCTGCCAAAGAATTATAAATAACCCGGACAGGGTCCCTGTATGTAAATAGTTAAATTGTTTATGTACCCGGACGGGTGAATGTTCATAAAAAAGTTTTTTAATTTAATAAAAAAAAAAAAAACACAGTTTTCATTACTTTTATTACAGTCTCATCCTGCGACGCCATCGATCTCCTGTAAAAAAATGAAAAAAAAAAAAAGTATACCACCTGACCGACGCAGTCCATAGTAACGAGTGTCCCACGACGATCCAGCTCTGCTACATCAGAATGACAAGCAGAGCCTGTCATCCCGGCGCAGCACAGCTGATTACCTGCTTCCCCGGCGGTGACGTCATCGGACTGGTTTACGGCCGGGATTACCCTGCAGTCACTGCAGTTATCACGAAAAACTGCATGTGACCGCCAGGGAGAAGATAATGGCGGCCATCAAGCAGTCCAGGAAGTGACCGCCGGAGATCTTCTGCCAGGTGTCATGTGTGCATTGCCACGAAGATCGTCGCGGTTGCACATTTTGACTTCTCACAGCTGAGCTGCTGTTTCTTTCTGTTTGGCAGCTAGGGAGTTAATTCTGTCTGTGCTCGGTGCTGGGATTGGGTGCAGTTTCTCCCGGCTGCAATTGATTATTTGTTGATTGGTTTCCTTTAAATTCCTGGTTGTCTGCTTGGGGAGTTGCCAGTGAAACCTTCATGCAGACCACAGATAGGAATGAATCTGTATAGACTTTAGTTGTGAGCTCCTTAGTTGTTCTAAGCTCAACTTGGTTAGAGTTTATTTCCCAGACCATTTATGTTCCTTTGGTGTTTGAGTGTGTATGCAAGCGAGTGTTATCCTGTCTGTCTTATATGTCTAATCTGTGTATTTAGCTAAGATCAGCCCATATCCCTTTGGTGGTAGTCAGGATCCTTCTTAGGACTGATTACAGGGTTCAGGGTCTGATAGGAGACAGGGTTAGGTTGGTGACTTGGACCTCTGAACCATTATCAGTACCTCCAAGGTGAGGGATTAGTTAGGACCCCAGTTTAGGGTCAGGTTAGATCCCGGTCCACCTCTTTCCTGTTTCAGCTCATCAAGTCCTCAAGATTAACCCTGGGTTCAGCAGATATCGTGTCAGGTAAATCTATTCTATACTTACATGCTGATGTTGCTATACTAGTTGTTGTATAGAGTGTTGTTCCTGTATTAATAGTTTACTGACATTATATACATATCATTAGACAGCGTGACATTTTCACTGGCCATAAAAATTATCTCCAGTTACCATGGATCCAGTAGCCCAGCTGGCTCTGCAGTTGCAGGGATTATCCATGGAGCTGACGGACATTAAGTCCAAAGTTTTGTCTCCCCTGGAGCAAACCAGAGTTGAACCTAAGGTTGCTCTCCCGGACAGGTTCACTGGTGGGCGAGACAAATTTTTCACCTTCCGGGAGGCATGTAAATTGTATTTTCGGCTTCGGCCTCGATCATCAGGGAGTGAGGAGCAGAGAGTGGGAATTGTTATATCACTTCTGCAAGGGGACCCTCAATCCTGGGCATTTTCCCTTCCTCCGGGATCCCCGGCTCTACTGTCTGTAGATCAATTTTTTACTGCCCTGGGATTGGTATATGATGACCCAGATCGGGTCTCTCTTGCTGAGACAAAATTACGTAAGATACAGCAGGGAGATCGTCCGGCAGAGGAATTTGCTTCTGAGTTTCGTAGATGGGCCACAGATACTCAGTGGAATGACCCAGCTCTTAGGAGCCAGTTTTGTCATGGGCTTTCTGATAAATTAAAAGACGTTTTGGCTCAGTATGAGTCTCCTCCTTCTCTGGAGGCTGCTATGGCCTTAGCTATCCGTACTGATAGACGGCTTCGGGAGAGGGGTGAGGTAACCCCACTCCCTGTTGTTTCTCCTCCTACCACTAAAGTCCCTTATGTTGAGGTTCCCCTTGTCTTTTCGGATGAGCCTATGCAGTTGGGAGGGACATCATTTCGTAGGAGGGGATTGGCGGTACGCCGCAGGACTAGAAGATGTTTTTTCTGCGGGAAAGAGGGGCAATACATAGGGAACAATTATCTTGTTATGTGTTGGAGGGTCTACCTACTCCCATTGTGTTGGGACTTCCTTGGTTGGTTAAACATAACCCTGTGATTAATTGGCAGTCCAGAGAAATAAGCCAATGGGGTGAGTTTTGCAAAAGCAACTGCATGAACACAGTCATTAGTGCGGTCGTGCCTAGTACATTGCCTCCTTTTTTGGAGGATTTTGGGGATGTTTTCTCTGAGGAGGGGTGTCAGGAGTTGCCTCCTCATCGCGTGTATGACTGCTCTATTAATCTCCTTCCTGATGCTAAGTTGCCTAAAGCTAGGTTGTATAATCTTTCTGGTCCTGAGAGGCAGGCTATGAAAGATTATATTTCTGAAAGTCTGGCCAAAGGGCATATTAGACCTTCATCTTCCCCAGTAGCCGCGGGGTTCTTCTTTGTGAAGAAGAAAGATGGAGGCCTACGCCCTTGCTTGGATTTCCGCGAACTTAATCGGATTACTGTTCGAGATCCGTATCCACTCCCTCTTATTCCTGATCTCTTCAATCAAATTGTTGGCGCCAAATGGTTTTCTAAATTGGATCTCAGGGGGGCGTATAATCTGATTAGGATAAAAGAGGGGGATGAGTGGAAAACGGCGTTTAACACGCCGGAGGGACATTATGAGAACCTAGTCATGCCTTTTGGTCTGACTACTGCACCAGCAGTATTCCAACATTTTGTTAATGACATTTTTCATCACCTTGTGGGGCTGTTTGTGGTTGTGTATTTGGACGACATTTTAATTTACTCACCAGATCTTGTGTCTCATCAGGAGCATGTGAGACAGGTGTTGCAGATCTTGCGAGACAATAAATTATACGCCAAACTGGAGAAGTGTGTATTTGCCGTACAGGAACTTCAGTTTTTGGGTTTTTTGGTGTCAGCCTCCGGTTTCCGTATGGACCCTGAAAAGGTGAGAGCAGTGCTTGAATGGGATCAGCCAGGGGATCTTAAGGCTCTGCAGCGTTTTTTGGGGTTTGCTAACTACTACCGGAAATTTATTTGTAATTTCTCATCTGTCGTCAAACCTCTCACTGACATGACAAGAAAAGGGACGGATTTTTCTAAATGGTCGGACAAAGCTTGTCAAGCCTTTTCCTCTTTGAAGAGATGTTTTGCTTCGGCACCCGTTCTCATCCAACCAGATGCATCTCAGCCGTTCATTGTGGAGGTGGATGCGTCTGACGTAGGGGTGGGTGCTATATTGTCCCAGGGTCCGTCCCCTGGTAAATGGCATCCGTGCGCTTTCTTTTCTAAGAAATTGTCGTCCGCCGAAAGGAATTATGATATCGGCAATAGGGAACTTTTGGCCATTAAGTTAGCTTTTGAAGAATGGCGTCACTTTTTGGAGGGGGCAGTCCACCCGGTTACCGTTATTACTGATCACAAGAACCTGTTGTATTTGGAATCCGCTAAGCGTCTGAATTCCAGACAAGCTCGATGGTCGTTGTTTTTTACCAGGTTTAATTTTGTCGTCACTTATCGCCCGGGGTCTAAGAATGTAAAGGCTGATGCCTTGTCTCGCAGTTTCCCAGGGGCCGGGAAAACGGATGACCCGAGTCCTATCCTTCAGGAGGGGGTGGTAGTGTCGGCTGTATTTTCTGAGCTTGAGGAGGAGGTGTTAGAGGGTCAGGGGGACGCCCCTGCAGGACCTCCAGGGAGACTGTTTGTCCCAAATCTGTTGAGACAAAAGGTTATTGAGGCACATCATAATTCTGCTCTAGCAGGACATCCAGGGAGTAAGGCTACTTTAGATCTCCTTTCTCGCCGGTTTTGGTGGCCTAATGCTAATAAAGATGTTATAACTTTTGTCGCGTCATGTGGGGTGTGTGCTCGCTCTAAAACCCCTCATACCCGTCCGTCTGGGACCCTTTTACCCTTGAAACTTCCGGAGCGTCCATGGACTCATTTATCTATGGACTTCATTACGGACCTTCCTCCGTCGTCAGGGAATACTGTCATACTGGTGGTTGTTGACAGGTTCAGTAAGATGGCACATTTCGTTGCTCTTCCTGCACTCCCTAATGCTAAAACTCTGGCGCAGGTGTTCATTAGGGAGATCGTTAGACTTCATGGGTTGCCTTCTGATGTGGTGTCAGATAGGGGGTCTCAGTTTGTGTCCAAATTTTGGAGGGCATTTTGTTTACGTCGGGGGATGCAATTGTCATTTTCCTCGGCTTTTCATCCGCAGACCAATGGTCAGACAGAGCGTCTGAATCAGAGCTTAGAGACATATCTCCGATGTTTTGTCTCAGAGAACCAAGAGGACTGGTCTTCTTTCTTGCCTCTGGCAGAGTTCGCTCTTAACAACAGGCGGAGCGAGTCCACTGGTAAGTCCCCGTTTTTTGGGGCATATGGTTTTCATCCTCAGTTTTGTACTTTCAATGGGGGGGGCCCTTCTGGGGTTCCTGAGGATGAGCGTTTCTCGTCGTCACTTGCTTCTGTGTGGAGAGGTGTATTGAATAATCTGAGTGCGATGGGGAACCGTTACAAAGTATGGCTGATAGGAGGAGAGTTTCTGGTCCAGATCTGAATGTGAATGATCTGGTATGGTTGTCTACCAGGAATATAAAACTTAAAGTGCCCTCCTGGAAACTGGGTCCCAGATTCATCGGGCCGTACAGGATCAGTTCCATAATTAATCCTGTGGCATTTCGTCTGGACCTCCCTCCTACGTTTAAAATTCATAATGTGTTCCACAAGTCATTACTTAAAAGGTATGTGGCACCAGTCATACCGTCACCTCTACCTCCTCCTCCTGTGTTGGTCAATGGTAACTTGGAATTTCAAGTATCAAAGATCATTGACTCACGTCTGAATCGCCGGTCCCTTCAGTACTTGGTGCATTGGAAGGGGTATGGTCCAGAGGAGAGGACGTGGGTCCCTGCGTCTGATGTTAACGCAGATCGTTTGGTTCGGACCTTCCACAGAACTCACCCGGGCAGGCCTGGCCCTGAGGGTCCGGAGGCCCCTCGTAGAAGGGGGGGTACGGTCATGTGTGCATTGCCACGAAGATCGTCGCGGTTGCACATTTTGACTTCTCACAGCTGAGCTGCTGTTTCTTTGTGTTTGGCAGCTAGGGAGTTAATTCTGTCTGTGCTCGGTGCTGGGATTGGGTGCAGTTTCTCCCGGCTGCAATTGATTATTTGTTGATTGGTTTCCTTTAAATTCCTGGTTGTCTGCTTGGGGAGTTGCCAGTGAAACCTTCATGCAGACCACAGATAGGAATGAATCTGTATAGACTTTAGTTGTGAGCTCCTTAGTTGTTCTAAGCTCAACTTGGTTAGAGTTTATTTCCCAGACCATTTATGTTCCTTTGGTGTTTGAGTGTGTATGCAAGCGAGTGTTATCCTGTCTGTCTTATATGTCTAATCTGTGTATTTAGCTAAGATCAGCCCATATCCCTTTGGTGGTAGTCAGGATCCTTCTTAGGACTGATTACAGGGTTCAGGGTCTGATAGGAGACAGGGTTAGGTTGGTGACTTGGACCTCTGAACCATTATCAGTACCTCCAAGGTGAGGGATTAGTTAGGACCCCAGTTTAGGGTCAGGTTAGATCCCGGTCCACCTCTTTCCTGTTTCAGCTCATCAAGTCCTCAAGATTAACCCTGGGTTCAGCAGATATCGTGTCAGGTAAATCTATTCTATACTTACATGCTGATTTTGCTATACTAGTTGTTGTATAGAGTGTTGTTCCTGTATTAATAGTTTACTGACATTATATACATATCATTAGACAGCGTGACACCAGGTAAGTGCCGCTGACTCCTGACTAGAGTTGAGCGATACTTTCCGATATCCTAAAGTATCGGAATCGGAATGGTATCGCCGATATCACTAAAATATCGGCGATACCCGATATCGATACCGGAAGTCCCATGTAAGTCTATGGGAACAAAATATCGAAATTAAAAAAAACCCATTCTTGCCTTGTTGGTTAATTGTACATGAAGGAAAACAAGAAAGAGTAATGTAGAATGTATTGGGGAAGGTTGAGGAGACATTAAAGGCATAGATGTTTAACCCAATCAAATGGAATAGCATAAATATTTTTTTTTTTAAAGATGTTCGGATTGACGAAGAAATTGACAATGTTAACGTTTTTTATATTTTGGCAAATATGTATATTACACAACTTCCATGCTCTTCATCTTCACCTTTTTAACTTTTCACACACTTTCTCCTTCATAATCTTCTGCAGCATCATCTTTTTCATCAAATTATTCTTCATCTTCACCTTCTTTATCTTCTTCTTAAACTTCTTGCTATTCATCTTTGTTAACATTACTCATATTCTTCTTATTAAACTATTATTCTTATTCATATTCTGCTTCATCTTCTTCATCATATTCTTATTTGTGACAGAGAATCCTGTACTTGTAATCTGTCAAAGTATGAATTTTTCATCCTTCCGTTCTTGCTGTCACAAAAGATTTAAATTACAACAGTATTTGTCCGTGTTCAGTTTAGCCTGCAGCAGCAGGCATTTTCCAGGGGCACCACGAGGAGGAACGGACTCACCCCCATACACTGCTTAGTCTTCTTCTGCTTAGAATTTAGAGCATATATTTTGCTCTTCATTTTGGTCTTATACTTCATGTTCTTCTGCTTTTAGATCTTCTGCTTATTGTTCTTGTGTCTCTTGTTCCGTATCTTGTATTTGTAGCACAATCTTGTACCAGCTGATGTTACTGGGACACGGTTACTAAGCAGGAGGTACCTGTGCTCCAAAGCACTACCAAGGACCAGCAGACGTTGCTGGAACTCGGATACCAAGATGGAGGCACCTAGGCCAAAGGCACTGCGGAGAACCAGCTGACGGTACTGGAACCCGGAGGGGCAGCAGAAGGAAAAGAGCCAATGGCACAACCGAGGACCAGCTGACGTTACTGGGACACGGTTACTAAGCAGGAGGTACCTGTGCTCCAAAGCACTACCAAGGACCAGCAGACGTTGCTGGAACTCGGATACCGAGATGGAGGCACCTAGGCCAAAGGCACTGTGGAGAACCAGCTGACGGTACTGGAACCCGGAGGGGCAGCAGAAGGAAAAGAGCCAATGGCACAACCGAGGACCAGCTGACGTTACTGGGACACGGTTACTAAGCAGGAGGTACCTGTGCTCCAAAGCACTACCAAGGACCAGCAGACGTTGCTGGAACTCGGATACCGAGATGGAGGCACCTAGGCCAAAGGCACTGCGGAGAACCAGCTGACGGTACTGGAACCCGGAGGGGCAGCAGAAGGAAAAGAGCCAATGGCACAACCGAGGACCAGCTGACGTTACTGAACCCCAGTAACACAGGAGCAAGTGTTGACTGTGCTAACAGCACTTCCGAGCAACAACTGGCGGTGTTGGAGCCCAGGGTCAAGGAGGATGTTTAAATACTAGATCAAGTAATTTCCTTGTTACCTGTCAATTTTAAATGTCTATACTTCAAACAAGAGAAAGATAACCTTTACTACCATAAGATGATGATTTCATTTAAACTAATATCTAGATAAATAAAGAATTGACAAACATAAACACATACATTAACATGTTGAACAGCAATGCAAACCACAAAATAAATTAGTTAAGGAATCTGCTATACGGTTGTACATAAAAGCATACAAGTACATATCTGAATCCATTAATGATGGATAAGTAACAGTATGTACACCATTTTTATTGTATAGACAATGAATGTCTGACTTCAAAACATCATCAGCATTACAAGTTATCTGTGACATTACTAAAATGTTACATTTGCTGAATAATGTCACTAAACAGTTTATACAAAATTATACAATTTCCATCATGTAATACTCATAATATGTGGCAATAATCATGTTTATTAACAAACATAACCTTTAAAAAGTGCATAGTGCATAGTGAAAATTGCTATTTATGCCTGACTGTCGACTTGCAAGCATGACAACGGATAGATAAGGTATATATAGATGAGACTGCATAGCCACAGATGGTGAATGGCGATGTAATACTGTACCTCAATAAAGTGTGCGTCACTACTACATAATTTTTTTTATATAGCTTTATAAACAGGGTACGTGGATGTATGCTTGCGCCTTTGTTTTGACGCACAGACTGCCTTCCTGCTGAGACGCGTTGGGTAGTGAACAGTTGTGTGCAGTGTTCACTGTAGTCTGAGGTTTTCCTTTTTGGAGTGCAGATCACGCTCCAGTTAGTTCTTCAACCACTGCTGGTTGTAGTCTGCTGAGCGTGTGTCACTGGCACATCCTTGAAATTTTTCTCTAATTGTTGCTGCTCCACTCTATTACAAATAAATAAAATCTATTAGTGTGACGCGCTTCCATCCGTATACAATACATTGGTTGCAAACACTATAGAAGTACACAAAGGGGCCTTTCACACCTACTGAACAGTTGTGTGCAGTGTTCACTGCAGTCTCTGCGGAATAACCACACTTAGGCCTTATAACTTTTCAGACTTTCTTTATCAATCTACCAAGATGAAGAAGGCAGGGAGTAAGGCACGTGGTCGTGGAGTTTCTTCAGGGAGAGGACGTGGGGATTCTGTGGCTGCTGCGGCCCCAGTGACACAGCATCCACCAGTTTTCCCCGGGCCGTGAGCGTTCCTTTATGCGCACTTTTGTAGGAGCTCGGAGTACCCCCCTGCTGCGGGAAGAACAAATTGAAGCCGTTGTTGTTTGGATCTCAGCCAATGCATCGACTTCAATTGCTTCCACCTCCTCTCAGGACCACAGCACTGTTGGGCAACCATCTGTCTCTTCACCGCCTGGCAAATTGCCCAGGCAGTCAGAGAGTTCTGTACAGGAGCCAGCTGAGTGTCTGCTTCTGTTCTCAGAATCTATTGGCTTGCAAACAGGGGCCCAGCCAAGCAGCATTCTGTAATGTGAAGAAGAGGGAGTATGCAGTGATGCGCAACAGCTGTGTCTCTCTGAATCTGAAGAGGCGGGTGAGACAGTGCCGATGGTCAGCACACCGCAGAACGCATCTGATGATGATGATGAGACCCAGGTGCCAGTTTCTGTTGAGCATGGTGCTGGCCAGACCACCCAACAGCAGGTGTTGGAAGAGGGTAGTGGAGATGATGAGGTCCAATACCCAACATGGCATGAAGAACAGGAAGGTGGTGGGAGCAGCTCAGAGGAATAATAATAATATTTATTTATATAGCGCCATCATATTCCGCAGCGCTTTACAGTTTAGCAGTTTCAGAACACAAGTCATAAGTAACAACGTTAACAATACAATAATTTAAGCTAAATAAGTCGCCCCTGCTCGTGACAGCTTACAATGTACAATGAGATGGGGGAGATACAAAGTATAGGTGTTTATATACAATGGTGCATTTACAATGATGTTCCAGCCATCTTAAGGGACTGAGGGATGGAGATAGTGAATGGGCTAGAGACACACACACACTTACACAGAATACATAGAATGACTTTGATTAGTGAATGTGATAGGCCGCTCTGAACAAATGTGTTTTGAGGGAGCGCCTGAAACCATGCAAATTGTGGATAGTCCTAATTTCTTGGGGTACAGCATTCCAGAGGATTGGCGTAGAGCAGGAGAAGTCTTGGAGTCGGGAGTGGGAGGTACGTATTAGTGCAGAGGTTAGTCGAAAGTCGTTTGCAGAGCGCAGCAGTCGGTTAGGCCGATAGATAGAAATGAGGGAGGAGATGTAGGAGGGGTGCTGCACTGTGGAGAGCTTTGTGGGTGAGAACCAGTACTTTGGTTGAAAGCTGGGAGAGGCCTAGAGAAATGGTTAGTGATAGAAGGAAGATAGAGGAAGACATTGCCCCAATGGTACAAACAGGAGGGAGAGTTAGGCTGCAGACTCGGTTGCCTGTAGCCTCCAGTTTGGCACCTGTTCGGAGCAGTTGTCTTCCAAAAGTCAAAACGTGCGCTCCCAGGACTTGCACTGCGTGGTCCTTTTTTCACACACTTGCACATGATATTTGCTATGTGAAATGCAAGCTGTGTAATCAAAAATTAAAAATAGCTAAAAGTGTCAGTCACCTCAATACCACAAATATGTGGAAACATGTGCGGACAAAGCACGTAGTTGAGTTACAAAGACACACTGGAGATGTAGGCCAACCTACAGCAGCACCTACATCTTCAGGTTGTGTTGAAGCCTCTTCATCGAGCTCACACACAGCTGGTTATGCTTCCTCACAGGATCGCCATGGAAGAACCTCGGCCACTGTTGTCCAGAGACAAACTGTTATTCCACACACAGCAGCAAGTTCCCTGTCATCCTCACACTCCCAGGCCACAAAACAGCCAGCGGTAGCACAGGCATGGGATAAAAGACGGCCATACTCCGCAAACCATGCACGAGCACAGGCTCTGAATGCTGGCATTGCAAAACTCCTGTCCCTTGAAATGCTGTGATTCAGGCTGGTGGAGACAGACAGTTTCCGTAACTGAATATCATTGTCAATCCCACAATACAATGTGCCAAGCCGATTTCATTTCAGCAGGCAAGCCGTCCCTGGTCTGCAAAAGCATGTTGAGGGAAAAATTAAACATGCGCTACTAAAAGCCCTCAGTAGCAAGGTCCACCTGACCACCGATGCGTGGACCAGTACCCATTGTTATGATCTGCTACAACCAGTAAGGAAAGAAGGGAATTCTGTCCCTACAATACAACTAAGCTGAATCCCTACGATGTAACGGGGAACCTGATCCTGCGACCAGACCCGCTAAAGTCCTCATCTAGTGTGAACGAAGACCTATAGTTGCGAGGGAGTAATCCCTACAAGATCTAGGGACTGGGAGAAAAGGTGGACACCTCCTAACATAAATTGTAGCATGGATAATTAAACAGAAAAATAAATACTTTGTGATCCTAACATCAAGCAAAACTCACAGATTAAGGCACCTAAGCACCCGGCTAGCTTAACAGTAGATAATACAATGAAGTCAAGCAAAGCCAGAAGGGCGGAGCCAGACTAAATAGGGAAAAAAGGTCATGTGACCAGCAAACTGAAACAAAACCTAACAAGAGGGTTCTAACACCCATGGCCAGGGACAATACCTTTCCCTCACTGCCCATTGGGTCAATGTTGTGCAGCCGGGTACTGATCTTGCGAGTGGCGCTGTACGTGTTCTGCCAACTCCAAGGATTGCAGGAATCAAGTCTGTACACATTGATTCCTCCTCCTATTCCAGTTCCTCAGAATCATCGCTGCAGGAGCCGTCACGGTCTACCTCCACATGGACCCGTGAACGTTTACCTGTTGCGACCGATATGAGCACAGCCGTGTCCAAATGTCAACAGGCCATCCTGAAATTAATTTCCATGGGGAATCTTAGCCACACAGCGCAGGAGCTCTGTAATGCCATAAAGCAGGAGAGCGACGTGTGGTTTTTGGAAGAGAATCTACAGGCAGGCTTGGTAGTGTGTGACAATGGCCGAAATCTGGTGTCAGCTCTGGGCCTTGGCAACCTCACTCACATACCATGTCTGTCATATGTGCTCAACTTGGTCGTGCAGAGTTTTTTGAGGGACTATCCGGATCTTGATGCACTGCTGCACAAGGTCCGCCTAGAGTGCGCTCACTTGCGACGTTCCAGCATGGCCAGATCGCTGATTGCAGCTCTGCAACGCAGATTTCACCTTCATGAACATCGCATTATATGTGACGTACCCACCAGGTGGAATTCCTCGTTACATATGTTGGAGCGGTTGTGTGAGCAGCAGCCAACAGTAATGGAGTATCAGCTGCATCAGGCGCAGTCAACTCGCAATTTGCGGCGTTCACACTTCACCACTACTGAGTGGGCCTCTATAATAAGAATAATAATATTATTTATTTATATAGCGCCATAATATTCCGCAGTGCTTTACAGTTTAACAGTTTCAAAACACGAGTCATAAGTAACAACGTTAACAATACAATAATTAAAGCAAAATCAGCCGCCCCTGCTGGTGAAAGCTTACAATCTACAATGAGGTGTGGGAGATACAAAGTACAGGTGTTTATATACAATGGTGTTTTTACAATGATGGTCCAGCCATTTTAAGGAAGTGAGGGATGCATGGAGATAGTGAATGGGCTACACACACAGAATTACACATAGAATGACTTTGATTAGTGAATGTGATAGGCCACTGTGAACAAATGTGTTTTGAGGGAGCGCCTGAAACCATCCAAATTGCGGATAGTCCTAATTTCTTGGGGTAGAGCATTCCAGAGGATTGGCGCAGCGCGGGTGAAGTCTTGGAGTTGGGAGTGGGAGGTACGGATTAGTGCAGAGGTTAGTCGAAGGTCGTTTGCAGAGTGCAGCAGTCGGTTAGGCCGATAAATATAAATAAGGGAGGAGATGTAGGGGGGTGCTGCGCTGTGGAGAGCTATGTTGGTGAGAACCAGTAATTAGAATTGGATCCTATAATGAATGGGCAGCCACTGCCAGTGTAATGAGTGGCGAATAACTCTATGAAGGATATCTGCCACGTTTTGCGTGCGTTTGATGAGTCAACGCGGATGGCGAGTGCAGATGATGCACTAGTCAGCCTGACTGTCCCCCTTATCTGCCTGCTTCAAAAACACTGCAAGCACTAAGGCATGAGGTTTTGGAAGAGGTGGAGGATGAGGAGTCACAAATTCCATCACCTTCTGGACAGTCAGCGCAACGTGGTTCCTCACAAAGGGCTGGAGGACTTTCAAAGTACCATGCTGTATCAACAATTGAACCTCCAGAGTCGCTGTCTATATTTTCATAACCATTACAAACTTTTAATGTATTTACAAAGCACATAATGTACATTTTTTGTCTATCCTTTTGTAATGCTATTGTGTTTCCATAAACTGATGTTACAGAATTATGATACAAAGTTTTTAAATTTTGAGTTTTAAATTTTGTAAATTTATATGTATTTGAAGGACTTTGTGAGGAGGATGAGGAGTCACAAATTCCATCACCTTCTGGACAGTCAGCGCAACGTGGTTCCTCACAAAGGGCTGGAGGACTTTCATAGTACCATGCTGTATCAACAATTGAACCTCCAGAGTCGCTGTCTATATTTTCATAACCATTACAAACTTTTAATGTATTTACAAAGCACATAATGTACATTTTTTGTCTATCCTTTTGTAATGCTATTGTGTTTCCATAAACTGATGTTACAGAATTATGATACAAAGTTTTTAAATTTTGAGTTTTAAATTTTGTAAATTTATATGTATTTGAAGGACTTTGTGAGGAGGATGAGGAGTCACAAATTCCATCACCTTCTGGACAGTCAGCGCAACGTGGTTCCTCACAAAGGGCTGGAGGACTTTCAAAGTACCATGCTGTATCAACAATTGAACCTCCAGAGTCGCTGTCTATATTTTCATAACCATTACAAACTTTTAATGTATTTACAAAGCACATAATGTACATTTTTTGTCTATCCTTTTGTAATGCTATTGTGTTTCCATAAACTGATGTTACAGAATTATGATACAAAGTTTTTAAATTTTGAGTTTTAAATTTTGTAAATTTATATGTATTTGAAGGACTTTGTGAGGAGGATGAGGAGGAGTCAATGGAGGAGGAAGACATCGCTCCAGAGGGAGGTAGACAATGCTCTAGTCAGTATGTAGACCAAGGGTGGGGTGATGCACAGCAGGCGGAGATGACGCCTCTTGCAGGGGACAACGTTTCTTGGCCAGTTGGGAGTCTGCAGCACATGGTTGATTTCATGCTGCAGTGGCTGAGAAACGACCGCCGCATCGAACACATTCACACCACGTCTGATTATTGGGTGTACACCCTCCTAGACCCTCGCTACCGGGACAACTTACAAAGCCTCATCACACCGTTGAACCGGGAGCGTAAAATGCGGAAGTACCAAGACACACTGGTGCAATCCATAATGTTCTCCATTCCAGCCGAGAGCACTGCTGCTGCTACTGATTTACAAAGCAGCTCTGTGCGTCGAGGCAGTGGAGACAGCTCTGCAACAAGAGGGAGCACAAGCAGCGCCTCTGCACAGGGCAAGAACAGTATGTTCCAAATGTGTCGAAGTTTTGTGGCAGCGCCACCAATGTCTACACCATCCGAGACGGCTCCAGTCAGCAGAGGCAACATTTCCGTAAGATGGTGACAGACTACATGTCTTGCCCTCTCTCAGTGTACTCTCAGATGGCTCTTCCCCATTCAAGTTTTGTGTCTCTAAGCTGGATACATGGCCAGAGCTTAGCCAGTATGCATTGGAGGTGCTGGCTTGATCTGCTGGCAGTGTATTATCGGAGCGCGTCTTTACTGCTGCAGGTGGTGTACTAACAGACCGTGCATGCGACTATCCTACGATAATGTAGAACGGCTTACTTTTCTGAAAATGAACTAGGCATGGATCTCGCCTGAATTTGCCTGTCCGGTTTCAGATTAACTAACTGGTTGACAACGTTTTCCATGTCTCCTGTTATGTTCATCTTTCTACCACCTGAGCTATACCCCTGGGCTACAACACTGCCAGTTGCTGCTCAGAAGTGTCGTGTCCACAGACCAATACACAAGCTATAGTGATAGTGGGGTTCAGTAACGCCTGCTGTTCCCCTGCTGTGTGTCCGGCAAAAATTACTGCTACCTACCTACACATGTTTAAAAAAACATGACATGTTAAAGTGGCTAGTCTACACATAATATCAGGCTACACCCTTATTCTAAGCTGTAAACAAGTGAAACGTCAAATTTAAAACCATTCAATGATTAGTGTTGGTAACAAATCTGTAACTAAATAATTGTGACATATTATGGCAGATATCCACATGTCTAACACAAATGCTAACACAAAACATACTTATGCTATAGGGTAACTGATGGTGAACCTTCTCACTCCATAACTTTGACCAATCCAACTCACATCATGCCTCAAATGCTGCAATGTGGAAGTGCATAATGTGGTTAACTTTGAC
>JARQOD010000006.1:261714920-261823924 GCA_033576555.1 Oophaga sylvatica | reverse complement strand
TTTTTTGGGCCCTGAGCTAGCATCTGCCCATGGTCAGGTTGGTGTGTGGCCACATTGCCATAAAGATAAGGGAGATTATATTCCTGGGTAAGATGGTACCCACGAGAATCATACCCCCAATATGACCATGTTGAGCAAATCCAGGTTGGGACCAGCCTCCAACACTGTATCTGTACAAGTGGCCATATTGTGAAGTCGGGTTATAGCCTGCCATTTGACCCTGTTGTTGCCAAGGTTGGTTTTGTGGGGAATGGGTTGAGGTGTAGGCGCATGTGCAGGGGATCCTCAGATCCTAATTGAGCATGCACATTTTGGTGGGGGGTAAGGCGCACCTCTCAAGGAATTCAAACACCTCATATTAGGATGTGAATTGATCCTCGCACACGGAGCCTGATCTAACGGGTAGGGGACGAAGGTAGTGGGCAAGGCTACACAAATATGCCTCCTCACCCTCATCCACAGCTGCCCTTGACAGATAATTGAGGACCCCAGTGTCCACATTCCTCCGTGTATCAGAAGCTGTGATGTCTCGACGTCTTCTTCCACGGCGGGATATTGCAGCAGCCTGGGGGGAGACCCCCTGAGGTACAGTGGGGCTGCTGCTATTTGCTGCTTCCTCAACACTGGGGCCTGCTGCTGCAGCTGATGGGTCAGGTACAGGTTGCGGCGCAGCTGTTTGGTCAGGTCTTGGTGCTTGGGAAGCTTGGGGGGTGCAGCAGGGAGGGTCAGACGATGGGCCAGCCACCTCTTCACCTCCCGCAACCGGGTCTATTATGGCCTCTGAGTCGGAGCCTGTCTCCCTCTCAGTGAGGTTGGACTGAGTTCTGTTAGGAAATTAAATGGTATTAGAACATGTTGTAGATGTGAGTCTAAGCAGCATAGGTGTTATGTAGTGTGATGTAGGTACTTACAGTCTCGGATCCAGAATAGGAGCCAAAAAACCAAGGTGGTCGAAATAAACATACTTCCTCTTGGTGGGTGCTGCAGAACCGCTCCTTGACCTCTGCTGCCGTTCCCGCTGGTACTGGTCGTGGATGCTTCTCCATCTTCTCATGATATCATCAACTGCAATGTGACATATAATTTCATAATTTACCTAGCTGCACAATGCCAAATTGTTCTACATACACTTTACAAAGTCATGGGGGCCTAGTCGGATGTGAGTATCCTAACATTCTGGCACTAAAAATAAAAATTATAACATACAAAACTATATTTTAGGGAAACTCATCGCAATTATTACGTTTTGACCGTTAAGAAGTTTGCTAAAAAATCATGTAACTTACTCATTCGCTGCTACTCCTTGCGTGGGCTGTCCCCAAAGTGGGGAAACATCTGCCCACAGATTCGCCTCCATGCCGCCTCTTTTCTTGCGCGGTCTGCATATTGTGCATCTCGTTGGTCCCAAATTTCGGGCCTCTCCTAGACCAACACTATGAACATCTCCACATTGATGTGCGTAGACATTATGGCCGACTCCGTGGAGGCATTCTTCCAGGATGTCTGGCGCTCTTTTTGAGCTAATTTGCATGTGTCAGCTTCCTGATGCATGTGTTGCACCATTTCCTGTGAGTTGCAGAAGTCTTGCGTATTTCTCGCAAGTCACACGTGTGGTCCGTGTGTAATCCGTAGTTTTCTCGCAGCCATAGACTTGCATTGGCGTACAACGGGCGTAATACGATGACAATCGCAGCATGCTGCGAGTGTCTCGCAGCATAAAATACGCCCGAGAAAAATACGCATGATCTGAGCTGCCCCATAGAGAAATATTGGTTTTCATGCCTCTCACTCGTCAGTATTCCTCCTTAGTGTGATGCCGGCCTTACTGTCCTGGTTCAGCAGTGTGAACAAAGCTCATTCAAAGCCTACAGCGCATCCAATCAACAAGCTTTTCCTGTGTGGGCACTTCTTGCCCTGTCACAAGCAATGTCAAGTATTGCCTGTGATTGCCTAGCGCACTGTGTAAAAAATGAAGTAAAATAAAAAAGGGGTCCCCTCTATTTTTGATAACAAGCAAGTAGTACTCATCAGCCGACGCCTGACCGACGGTAAACTTTTCACCGCTGGTTGCAGCTGGTGGCTCACACGTTGTCCTTTGTAAGGTTACCACCGATTAGAGTCAGGGTTTCCTGCGCTGTCACACAGATGACAGCATGGGAACTGCCGGATGTTCGATCCCCTCATTCATTTGAATGGGGTCCATTTTCGGTATCAAGTTTGGGTACCATTGTGGTACCCGAACCAAACTTTTTTATGAAGTTAAGCCAAACCCAAGGAACCAAATTGAGGATTTTCATATGTCTTCAGCTGATTCATCAGTTGTAACTTTTTGAAAAATTTAAATTGTTTTGTGCAAATGTCTCTTGTGTCCCTCTGGATTAATTTTATGTATGTCTGGAATTTTGAGACATCTTAGCAGAGCATGCAATTTTTTGCATTAAAAAATTGCAAAAAAGTTAGCCAACAAAGAGCATTTTTCATTTAGCGCAAAATTCATAAATTATGTGCACCATTTTAAAGAATTTGACATGAAACATCAATGAATACCACAAGATAAAAAAACAGCAAATTATGAATTGTGCACCACGTCGGTTTGGTTTGCATGTCACTACATTGCTTAAGTGAAGATGACTCTATCAAGCTGCGTATCAGTCTTTTACTCCTCAATATCACAAGAGTAAAATTAGACTAAATTCTTTCTTTTTTAACCACTTTGTTGATGGATGGCCTAATAAAATATTGAGCTGAAATATTATAGACACCATCTGTCATGTAGATGTATGGAGCAAATCTTCCAATAGAAGTTTGTTGTCCATGATTCAGTGGTTTTTTGATCATGGGTAAAAATGATTGCTTCATTATTTAGAGGAATAAGTGAACCTTAACCCGTTACATTTCTATTGATATATTGTTCTCAGCTGACATGTCGTGAATTATAGATCAATATCAGATTAATGTATAATCTTAACAAGGAAATTGGGCCACTTTGAATTTCACACAAGAAATGTCAAGATAAATTTAGTCATATTAGCATATGAATCTTTTAGAAAAATAGTAAAAAATGGTTTATTAAAGTAAAGAAAGCAATATGTTCTTTTTACGTTGATCGAGTTTAACATTTTTAACTCACTTAAACCAAATTGTGACAAATTGTTATAAAAGTGTTAGTAAAGTGACATCTAGAGAATAATACTAATGCCAGATTCATGCATTTGACAGATTAGACATTCAAAATGTAAAATCATTCATTTACACGTAGATATTAACAGAATATATGCTTTATTATCTTCTTGTCCAACAGATTAACTTTACACCAACGATATAAAAAAATATGTAGTGCCTATACAGAAATCCTTTAGAACAGGTCTCAGCTTCAAATTCTAGATGATTTTCTGTGATGGAGGTACTCAATCTTTTATTTCACCATGTGTTTTGGTTAAAAGGATTTTCTGTTTTCAGAAAATCCCTTCCCTAGAGCCAATTGTTACAAAAAAGAAACAAACTTTGGTTTACACACCCTGCCAAGGTCCAGCGCTGAGTCTTTGCTGCTGCTCCCTGTGTCTGTTATTGTTTGCTACTCTGATGTCAGGTCCAAAGTCCTGCAGTCAATTACTGAGCTCATTGGCTATGCCTGAGTTAATGGCAGAGAGTCACTGACGATAATAGACAATGGGACTCAGCACTGGACCAGGTAGGGTGAGTAAAGATCTTTTTTTGTTTTTTTAAAACATACTGTAGCTAGGACACAAGGGTTTTTTGAAATCATGAAACCCCTTTAAATACAAGTTTTAAGCACTACTCAATGCCCTTTGAAAAGATAGATGTAATTAATGTTTTATATAAAAATTGTTCTATTAACATGATCAAGAAATCTGTCCTATAGATTGGAAGATTTTTGCAAGAAGACATGTCAGGCTGTCACAGAAGGCTCCATACATCTCAAACTGAACATACGCTGCCTCTGGCGGCCATTTTCCCGAAGCCTACCGCAAGGGAAATCAATGGGAAGGAGGACTCTGCTAAGCACCAACATCTTAGTGGAGCCCAAGGGCCTGCAGCCTTGCAGTGTGGGGACACGGCCTCCTCCCAGTCCAAGGCCCTCAGCATCACCCCACTCATCTTGTCGCAGTCCTCCTGAAGTAGCAACCTTGCCTTCTGTGACCTCGCTCCACTGCAAGCAAACCTCCCGATAAACTACCGCAAAACAAAACCTTAAAATACACTACTATTTTATTGAAAAAACATTTTCCCTGTTTTCCACACCAAAATTTGGGGTGCATCTTATTTTCCAGTTCGTCTTTCAGTCCGCAAAATACGGCAGTTTTGAATTTTTTTTAACAAAAACTCCCTGTATGTGTTTTATTGATTTAATCATATTGAACAGAAGAATACTGTTGCAAGGTTAGTCTTGCTACACTATGAACACAATAATAAGGATATAATAACAGCAGGGTTATTTTTTATCAATTAACAAGAATTTTTTTTCAGTTTTTTTATTACGTTATATGGTAAAGTCAATGGCTTCATTTAAAGCCATTGATTTTAAAATAGAAGAGGAAGAGAAAAAAGCATATGAAACATAGATCTACAAAAAATATTTTTTGTAATCATCGCAGGTGACTTTGTACTTTTCTGAATCATCTTTTTGTCCTGATTTCAAAAATGCATATAGTTTTTCTGTAGCACGTATAGTTTCCATGGAGCAGCATCATTATTATAAGGTATAGGAAATATACTGGCAACAATAAGAAAACAGTAATCTATATACCCGTAATAGAAAAAAATGCTTGACCTTACAAAACAGTTTTTATTGAACCAAAATAATTTCACATGCAAAATAGAAACCAAAATATGAGCAGAAAATAAAAGTGGTTGACATTAAACTGTTGTTGATACGATTTTTCAGAGTTTTCCCTATATAACATCCAACAGTAATCTGCCATCATTGAGTCATTCCAAAAACCTTGGTAGCGTTGTTCCATTACTTTAATGTAATAGTGAAACCGCTCGCCTTGTTCATCGCTTACATCCCCAAGATTTTAAGGGAGCAAATCTAAATGTGAATGCAACTAGTGCATTTACAGAGACATCCAAGGCACTGGTATGCATTTAGCAGTTCCTCAACACCTTCAACTTATTCTGGAGATTTTTGTTTTCCTAAGGCTAGTTTCACATTAGCGTTGTTGTGCGCTGCGCATCATGCACAATTAAAAACAAGTGCAAAAACGCATGCAAGCGCATGTTTTTTTAACGCATTAATGTACGCATAACGACAAAAAAACGCAGTGTTTGCATGCGTCATAAAGCGTTTTTGCATGCGTTTACGTTTTTTAGGCGCATGCTTTCTCAAAGTGTCACATTGCACAGGAAAAAAATCCTTGAAACAGACTCCACCAATGGGACACCAGTGGGCGAGTGTCATGGGACTTCTTTATATAGACCCTGTTACAGCTGAATTCTTCAGATTTTGCTGCTGTTTCCTGTGTCACCATGGATCTGCGTTGGGAGAGTTTTCGCTTCAACTTGGATCTGGACATCGCGCTGCCTCTGGCTTTTGCATTTGCTTGCCAGCAACAAAGGGAGAGAGAGAGAGACAGCGAAGAAGGCAGTGGCGTCATTTTTGGAGACATCCTATTATTGAACTCCAGGAGAGCCGTGGAGCATACCACACCCTCTTCAGCGAGCTCCAGGAAAACCTGTTGAAATTTAACCCCTTAACCCCAAGGGTGGTTTGCACGTTAATAACTGGGCCAATTTTTACAATTCTGACCACTGTCCCTTTATGAGGCTATAACTCTGGAACGCTTCAACGAACCTTAGCGATTCTGAGACTGTTTTCTCGTGACATATTGTACTTCATGGTAGTGGTAAAATTTCTATGATATAACTTGCGGTTATTTATGAAAAAAATGGAAAATGGCGAAAATTTTGAAAATTTTGCTAATTTCAAAATTTGAATTTTTATTCCTTTAAAACAGAGAAATATGTCACACTATGTAGTTACTAAATAACATTTCCCACATGTCTACTTTACATAAGCACAATTTTGAAACCAAATTTTTATTTTGTTTCGAAGTTATAAGGGTTAAAAGTTGACCAGCGATTTCTCATTTTTACAACAAATTGTACAAAACCATTTTTTTAGGGACCACCTCTCATTTGAAGTCACTTTGAGGGGTCTATATGGCAGAAAATACCCAAAAGTGACACCATTCTAAAAACTGCTCCCCTCAAGGTACTCAAAATCACATTCAAGAATTTTATCAACCCTTCAGGTGCTTCACAGGAGCTGAAGCAACTTGGAAGGAAAAAATTAACATTTAACATATTATTCACAAAAATGATCTTTTACAAACAATTTTTTTATTTTAACAAGGGTGAAAGGAGAAAATGGACAGAAAAAGTTGTTGTGCAATTTCTCCTGAGTACGCCGATACCCCATATGTGGGGGAAAACCACTGTCTGGTCGCACGGCCGGGCTCGGAAGGGAAGGAGCGCCGTTTGACTTTTTCAACCAAAATTGGCTGGAATTGAGATTGTATGCCATGTCGTGTTTGGAGGGCCCCTGATGTGCCTAAACAGTGGAAACCCCCCAAAAGTGACACCATTTTGGAAACAAGACCCCCTAAGGAACTTATCTAGATCTGTTGTGAGCACTTTGAAACCCCAAGTGTTACACTAAAGTTTATAATGCCTGGGTGTGAAAAAAAAAAAATTCCACAAAAATGATTTTTTGGTCCCCAATTTTTGATTTTTCCAAGGAAATTGGACCCCAAAAGTTGTCCAATTTGTCCTGAGTACGCTGATACCCCATATGTGGGGAGAAATACTGTTTTAGCGCACCACAGGGCTCGGAAAGGAAGTAATGACGTTTTGGAATGCAGACTTTGATGGGTGTCATATTCAGTTTGCAGAGCCCCTGGTGTGCCTAAACAGTGGAAACCCCCCACAAGTGACCCCATTTTGGAAACTAGAACCCTAAGGAACTTATCTAGATTTGTGGTGAGCACTTTGAACCCCCAAGTGCTTCACACAAATTTATAATGTTGGGGCACGAAAATAAAAAATCCTATTTTTTTCCCACAAAAGTAATATTTAAGTCACCAATTTTTTTATTTTCCCAAGGGTAAAATGAGAAATTGGACCATAAAAGTTGTTGTCCAAATTGTCCTGAGTACGCTGATACCCCATCTGTGGGGAGGAACCACTGTTTGGGTGCACGGCAGAGCTCGGAAGGGAAGGAGCGCCATTTGACTTTTTCAAACCAAAATTGGCTGGAATAAAGATTGGACGCCATGTCGCATTTGGATAGCCCCTGATGTGCCTAAACAGTGGGAATCCCCCACAAGTGACCCCATTTTAGAAACTAGTCCCCCTAAGGAGCATATCTAGATCTGTGATGAGCACTTTAAGCCCCCAAGTGCTTCACACAAGTTTATAACGTAGAGCCGTAAAATTAAAAAATCTTTTTTTTCCACAAAAATGATGTTTTCACCCCAATTTTTATTTTCCCTAACTTATCTAGATGTGTGGTGATAACTTTGAACCCCCAAGTGCTTCACAGAAGTTTATAACGTAGAGCCATAAAAATAATAAATCATATTTTTTTCCACAAAAATGATATTTTTGCCCCCAATTTTTTATTTTCCCAAGGGTAAGAGAAGAAATTGGACCCCAAGAGTTATTGTGCAATTTGTCCTGAGTATGCTGATACCCCATTTGTGGGGTAAACTACTGTTTGGGTGCATGGCAGAGCTCAGAAGGGAAGGAGCACCGTTTGACTTTTTCAACGCCGAATTGGCTGGAATTGAGATCAGACGCCATGTCACATTTGGAGAGCCCCTGATGTGCCTAAACAGTGGAAACCCCCCAATTCTAACTCCAACCCTAACCCCAACACACCCCTAACACTAATCCCAACCCTAATCATAACTAGGGATGAGATTTCCGATATTGCAATATAGGAAATCGGCCCGATATTTGCTATGAATTCCGATTTCCGATTCCGATTTTTTTTTCACATCGGAAATCGGAAATCCCATAATCCTTCAGCCTCTGAGCGCTCCATGGAGCCAATCAGGAGCTGAAGAATTGCTGACAACATTGTGTAACTCCCCTAAGCTTGGTAGGAGGCATCCAAACTTGCTAGCTAGGGGATGCGCTGCAATTGGCTGGCAGGATGGTGTGATCAGGCAGTATAAAAGGCTGCGCCTGCCATTTTAGCCTCACTCTACTGTGAAAGCAGAGAGGGATAAGTTGCTGTTGGAGATAGGGAGAGATCTCGAATCTAATAGGGAAATTGCCATTCTGAATCCATCAATAGAGATGAAGGCAGGGAGTAAGGGACGTCCCCGTGGCGGCCGCGGAAGAGGTGCATCAGCAGCTAGACATGGTGCACATCCAGAGCAAGCAGCAGGCCCAAGTCACTCAGCACCTACTTTCACCCGGCAGGAGTCATTTATGCGCAGCTTGTTAGGAGCACAGGGTCATAGGTTGATAAGAGAGGATCAAGTAGAAACTGTTGTTGGTTGGATGGCAGTTGAGGCATCCACCTCAATGAGCGCAGCATCCTCCCAGGACCTCTCCACCACATCGGGTCAGGCCACTGAAGAGCAGCACCCATCTGCTTCTTCATCGCCCACTAAATTGCCCAGACATTCAGAAGGCCAGGAGCCAACCTTAATCCTCTTCTCAGAATCTGTTGACTTGGAATCTGTGTGCCAGCCAGACAGCATTCCTGCAGCTGAAGAAGAGGTAGTGTGCACAGATGCGCAACCACTGTGTGCGTCTGAGGAAGAAGTGGAGTGACCAAACCCCAGTCAGCAGATGATGATGAAACTCAGCTGCCAGTTTCTGCTGATGAAAGTGTATTGGATGACGAGGTCCTTGACCCATCATGGCATGCTGAGGGGCAGCAAGCAAGTAGGGATAGCTCAGAGGAAGAGCTTGCAGGTGTGGCGCAGCGTGGCCATCCACGTGGGAGAGGAAGAGGTAAAAATTTGTTGTCTGCTCCCTCAACTTCAGCACCCGTTAGGAGCAGGGCTCTTTTAAAGAGCACAAGGGTGCACCCAAGAGTTGTGGTGCATGGGCCTTTTTCGATCGAGTTGCAGATGACGTTACAGTAGTCAGATGCAAGCTTTGTCGACAAACTGCGCGAAGAGGGAAGAACGTCAGCAACCTTAATACCACCAATATATTGACGCATGTGAGGAAGAGGCACCCTGTAGAGTGGCAGCATCACACCCAAGATGATTCGCCACCTGCAGCTGGTCCCCCACCTTCCATCTCTTCAGCCACCTCTTCCTCCAGCTCGCAAACAGCTGCTCCCGCTTCCTCGCCAGAATGCCAGGGTGCATCTGCAGGCAGTGTTGTATTGCGGCACACTGTCTGTACTTCGTCAGCATCAGCATCCCAATCGCTGGCATCCTCACACTCCCAATCCAGTGTGCAGCCATCTGTCAAACAGGTATGGGAGAAATGGCGCCCGTACTCGGCAAACCACCCACGAGCACAGGGCATGAATTCTCGCATTGCCAAACTGCTTGCAGTGGAAATGCTACCATTCTGGCTGGTGAGCAAGCCAGCCTTTATCGATATGTTGGGGTTTGCAATCCCACAATACAGCGTTCCCAGTCGCTTCTAATTCAGCAGGCAAGCCGTCCCCGCCCTGCAACAGCATGTGGAGCGTAAAATTAAGCATGCGCTACAAAATGCATGGCCAGGGACGCTACATTTCCATCACCGCCCATTGGGTAAATGTAGTTGAGCCTGGAACTGAAGTAGACAGTGCAAGGGCGCGGGTCCTGCCAACTCCACGGATTGCAGGCCTCTCCTCCGTACAAATTGACTCCTCCTCATACTCCTCGTCAGACTCGCCTGCACCCAGACGTACCACAACAACCGATTTCAGCACTGCATCGGCCAAACATCAACAGGCCGTGTTGAAATTGGTTTATCTGGGTAATGTTAGCCACACCACAACCGAGCTGTGGAACACGTTCAAGGAGCAGAGCGACATGTGGCTTGCGCCGCTCAACCTCCAGCCAGTTATGGTGGTGTGTGACAATGGCCGAAACCTGGTCGCGGCTCTGGGCTTAGGTGGTCTGACTCACATTCCATGCCTTGCCCATGTCCTGAACTTGGTGGTGCAGAGTTTCCTTAGGAACTATCCTGACCTTGAGGAGCTGCTGCACAAAGTCAGATACGAGTGCTCTCATTTGAGGCGTTCAAGCATGGCTGCATCGCGCCTTTCAGCCATGCAGCGCAAATTGGGCCTGCCCGAGCACCGCATCATTGTTGACCTCCCCACCAGGTGGAATTCGACTTTGCATATGCTGCGGAGGTTGTATGAGCAGCAACCTGCAATTATGGAATTGCAGCTGCAGCAGGCGCAAAGTAGGCGACACACATCTCAGCCCTCCCACTTTACAACCACAGAGTGGGCAACCATGAAGGACATATGCACCATTTTGAAGTGCTTCGAGGACTCCACTCTGATGGTGAGCACGGATGCTGCCCTACTCAGCCTGACTATTCCCCTTATATGCCTTATAGAATCATCACTTAAAGGACTAAGGGATGAGGTTTCTCAGGAGGAGGAGGAGTATGATGAGACACTTGCACCAACCAGGCAATCTTCATCGGCCCGGTTGGTACAAAGCTCTGTGGGCGCCTCACAAAGGTCCAGGCAGGACACAGCAAGCGAGGAGGATGAGGAGGACTATGAGGATGAGATAGAGGAGGAAAGTACACAGCGCTCTACAAGTATTCACCAGATAAAGCGTGGATGGGGTGATACAGATCAGCCATAGCACATTCCTCCAGCTGGTGACAGCGATGCATGGCCAGTTGGCAGCCTTCAGCACATGAGTGACTTCATGCTGTAGTGTCTGAGAAAAGACCAACGCGTGGCTCATATTCTCCACACAAATGACTACTGGGTGGCCACCCTCTTAGATCCACGTTACCGGGACAGCCTTGAAAGCCTAATTACACCGTTGAACCGGGCGTGTAAAATGCAGGAGTACCAAGAAGCACTGGTTAATTCACTCATGTACTCTTTTCCACCTCATAGCAGTGATGCGCGCACTAGTAGGCACCTCAGTGCATCCTGGGCCCAGCGGAATCCATTCAGAAGCCTATAGCAGAAGCAGTACATCTGCTACTGACAGGTTCAGTATACCCAATCTGTTCCTACGGTTTCTGAACCCGCAAATAGTTCGGGCATCATCAGCACAGACAGTGCAACGCACTAGGAGGCAATGTTACCGTGACATGGTGGCACAATACCTCTTCACCCCTGTCAGTGGGCTTCAGGATGGATCTGCCCCCTTCAAGTTTTGGGTCTCCAAGTTGGATACATGGCCCGAGCTTAGCCAGTATGCCTTGGAGGTCCTCGCTTGTCCTGGTGCCAGTGTGATTTCTGAACGCGTCTTTAGTGCAGCTGGCAATGTACTAACAGACCAACGTACCAGACTATCCGCTGCAAATGTGGACCGGCTTACATTCCTAAAAATGAACCAGGCCTGGATTTCTGGTGACTTTTGCTGCCCTGGGCCACAGTACACAGGTTACAAGCATGGTTGGTAGCAGTATGCATGCTCTGTCATGTGCCTATGTTGCACACAGCGTAATCTGTTATGCCCCTGCTCTGGCCTCTACTTGGTAGCACCTAGTTCTGTGACTGACTCTTTCACCTCATACTGTTTTCCATTGGCTCTAGTACTGCCAGCTAGTGCCCATTTCTGTGACTGCCACTTTCACAGCATGCCGTGTTTCTGGGCTCTAGTACCGCCAGCTAGTGCCCATTTCCATGACTGCCACTTTCACAGCATGCCGTGTTTCGGGGCTCTAGTACCGCCAGCTAGTGCCCATTTCCGTGACTGCCACTTTCACAGCATGCTGTGTTTTTGGGCAACAGTACCGCCAGCTGTACCTCATTTGCCCAAAGTGGAAAAAAAGGACGACAGATGCCAAACACCTATAGGCAGAAGCACAAGAGGCGAGATCCAGCCACGCCGGCTGTTTCGTGGCAGTGAAGTGCGGACACAGGTGCCTCCTCCAAAGGGTAAACCGAGTTCCAGCATCGCCAGCTGGTTCTCGTGAGTACCCAAGGGCACGGGTACCTCCTGCTCAAAACCGTGTTTCGACAATGCTCGCTCTAACCCTAACCCTTACCCTACTAACCATAAACCTTAACTCTACCCCAACTAATCCTAACCCAAAGAAAAAACACAGCTGTTAAGAAGATGGCGACCAGTTTTCCTGCTACAGTTTTCGCTCTGTGCATTTTTCTAGCGATTTTTTTGCTCCTCTGCCTCTGCATACTCCTTCCCCATTATCCTGAGGTGTTTCCCCTCCATTTTATCCATTATTTAGCACTGTAGTAGTCATTTTGTAATTCCAATTTTTTTCTCCCATTGATTTGCATTGATACCGGAAATCGGAAATTCCGATATCCGATATTTTTCCAATATCGGAAATCGGAATTCCGATACGATTTCGGGCAATATCGCTCATCCCTAATCATAACCCTAACCACAAACCTAACCCTAACACACCCGTAACCCTAGTCCCAACCCTAACCCTAACTTTAGCCCCAACTCTAACCCTAACTTTAGCCCCAACCCTAACCCTAACCCTAATGGGAAAATGGAAATAAATACATTTTTTTTATTTTATTATTTTTCCCTAACTAAGGGGGTGATAAAGGGGGGTTTGATTTACTATTTATAGCGGGTTTTTATGATTGTCAGCTGTCACACGCTAAAAGACGCTTTTGATTGCAAAAAGTAGTTTTTGCATCATCACATTTTGAGAGCTATATTCTTCGGGTCAGTACGATTACCGCGATACCTCATTTATATCATTTTTTTATGTTTTGGCGCTTTTATACAATAAAAACGATTATATATAAAAAATAATTATTTTTGCATCGCTTTATTCTGCGAGCTATAACTTTTTTATTGTTTCGCTGATGATGCTGTATGGCGGCTTTTTTTTGTGGACAAGATTACGTTTTCAGCGGTACCATGTTTGTTTATATCTGTCTTTTTGATCGCGTGTTATTCCACTTTTTGTTTGGCGTTATGATGATAAATCATTGCTTTTTAGCCTTGTTTTTTTTAAGGGGTTCTCTAAAGGGGTTAACTAATGGGACAGTTTTATAGTATGGGTCGTTACGGACGCAGCGATACTAAATATGTGTACTTTTATTGTTGTTGTTTTTTTACATTAAAGAAATTAATTTATTGGGGAATATTTTTTTTTTTTCATTATTTAGGAATTTTTTTTACAAATGTTTATTTTTATTTTTTTTTACATTTTTACTGTGTCCCAGGGTGGGACATCACTGTGTAGGGTCAGATCACTGGTGTGACAGTGTGCACATCACTCTGTCACACCAGCAATCGCACAGGCACTGCTGCAGGCTTCCTCAGCTGCCTCCCTGCAGGACCCGGCGGCCATCCTGCAGTGAGGAGAGTCCCTCGGAACAGCGCAACACATTGCTGCAGCACCACTGGCAACCGGGTTCTCCTGCCTCAGGTCCCTGTTGAAGCGGTCCTACATCTAGCGCCAATGGGTTCTGACCTTGTTCACTGTGGAAAAAAAAAAAAAATTAGACAATGCACTGTAGGCCAGAATAACACAAATGTGTGTAATGCTAGAAACTCACAGGAGTTACTAGCATCACACACAGTTATGTGATCCCGGCTAAGGTTACTGGCGCATCACACAGCATTGAAATACTTACGAAATTCCTTGCGGACCCGGGGAGAGGTGTTGTCCCAGCCATCCATCAGCGCTGCAGCCACCTCATTCCAGAGCCGCCGGATCACCACGTTGTCACAGTGCAGTGGATCACGGCTGTCCCACAACGGGACTCGCTGCTGGACTAACTGTATGACAGCGTCATTGTTCAGGGCGAGTTCCTCATCCCGTTGTGGAGCCTAGAAAAGAAAGCAAAACATTAATCTTGGAAAGATTTGGAAATGAAAAAGATAGAAAACAGGACAGGTTAGAAGCAAGATTCAGAATAGAAGCAAGATTGAATAGGAAAAACAGGCAATAAAAAAGTCAGGGGAAAAAAAGAAGAGTATAATCTGTCAGTCTATACTTACAGGCCGTCTCCTCGCCTGCACACGGACTGGCTGCTCCCTCTCTTCCTCCATTGCCGTGGACGATGAGGTCTGAAAAAGAAAAAAAAAATATTTGCCACATGTGTGCAGTACATGCAACAGCAAATACTTACCAATCAGTAGGGAAAGAAGGTACTCACTTCACCCTCTTCTTGGGCCAGTTCACCAGGGGCCGGCTGGTACTCCTCTCCAGAAGACATGCTCCAATAAAAAAAGAGACATTGATACATAATAAATTGAGAAAAAAGGAGAGACAGACATTAGGTTTTTATACTCACATTATCCCAGTTGTTCAAAGCTCCTTGTATAGCTGGCTACCTGTCTGCAGCAGGCTGTAGAGCAGTGGACTGACAGTGCCAACACCTTCTTTTATATACACTACCTCCAAACAATGTTTCTTTGTGTAGGGGTGGTTTAAACCAGTGTCTAGACATGTGTAATCTTTTACAACGCATGCGTACTAAAAAGCTGACGTGCGCATGTCCATGCGCACGCCAGCGATCCCATAGACTGTAATGTGTTGTTTTGGTGCATTCCGTGCGCAAAGCGAATGCATGCGTCTTTTTAACGACTTTGGGCAGACCAAAAAATGCAACATGTTGTGTCGTGCACACCAAGGCGCTCACCTCGAAATAACGCATGCGCACTAAAACGCTGATGATCGCATGCAAAAGCTAAACCATGCGCCCGCCATGTTAAACATAGGGGCGCATGACGCATGCGATCGGATGAGCACGATGCGCTGCACTAAAAAATGCTAATGTGAAACCAGCCTAAGAAGTTTTCATTCACAGATCCACTTGAAGCTTTTCTAAGATCTTAATTCCTTATCATTTAGAATTCCTTCAAACACATCATCTCTCATAAGCTCTCTGATCTGAGGACCAACAAATACCCCTTCCTTCAGTTTTGCTGGTGAAATGCTGGAGAATTTCTGTGAAATGTACTGAAGCCCTTGTGAATTTGTCTTTGCCGTGGCTTTCAAGCTTTTAATCAATCCCAACTTTATATGTAGTGGAGGAAGAAAGATTTTTGTTGGAGCAACTAAAGGATTATGCTGAACAGCTGGAGCATAGATGTTTCTCTGTCCCCAATCACAATGAACATAATGCTCTGCTGTATTTCTACTGTCCCATAAAGACAAGAAGCAACAATATTTTCTGAAACCTCCTTGCTTTCCCATTAGCAGACCAATCACTTTCAAATCTCCACAGATATTCCATTGATGATGCTTATATTGTATAGCATCCAAATCAACTGAGAATTTCATAACTTTCCTTTAGATGACATGAGTAAGCACTAGGAATTGATGGCTTCATATTTCCATTGTGAAGCAACACTCCTTTCAAACTTCTCTGGGATGAGTCAATAAACAATCGCCAATCTTCAACAAACTACTCTTGATTCAGTTCTTTAAAAAGGCCATTCACATTGTTACAGTACACCATTGATACATCAACTGTGAAAAATTGTGTTAAAGTGTTACTTCTGTTTTGGTAATAACACACTTTGACATCATCATGAAGAACATTCTTCTGTTTCAACCTAGATGCAAGAAGTTCAGTTTTACCTTTTGACAATGAAAGGTCTCAATGAAAATCTCACAATGGCGGCTGTCCCCTGCCTTCCCTTCTGGGGCAGGGCTCAGATCCCTGCACTGTGAGGATTTACCGTTGCCGGAGCCAGTGAAGAGTTGTCCATCTTCGGGTTACAAGCCTGCAGTCACTCTATGTGAATACAGACTTATGAATCCTCACAGCATGCTCACTGCATGCTGTGAGAATTCTCCAATACCGTGACCTCAAGTATGTAATTTGCATACATGCGGTCACGTGCCGACTAGACGTGTGCGGCGCCTTGCTCAATGCAAGTGTATTGAGTGAGGCTAGACACGTCTAGTTGGAATTTGGCTGGAAGTGTACAAATCTTCACATGAAATTTTAGTTTAGCTAATGCATGCATTCTTTTTACACGTGTTTGAGTATTATCCATTCCTACTGCTTGGCTAGATTTATGGCACTATGTAACATATGACCTTTCAGAATTTTTTCATTGAACAGTGAATGAGCTTTCCAAGAGGTTGTAATAGTTTAACTTTGGCTTAAGTCTATTGAAAAATTCTAGGAACTGGAGAAGGAAGTTGTTTTATTCCTCTATGTTGAAATACTAGTAGAGTGCAACAATTGTAGTCTTTTTATTATGACGTTTGAACAAATAGGACATTTTCTTGAATTTGTTGTGTCTAGTGTTGAGCGATACTGCTCGATATCTAAAAATATCGGATCGGAATGGTATCGCCGATATCACTAAATATCGTCGATATCCGATTCCGATACCGGAAGTCCCATGTAAGTCTATGGGAACAAAATATCGCAACTAAAAAAACACTTTCTTTCGTTGTAAACACAAAATATACACACATAGAATACATATATATATATAGATAAATAAATAAAACCACGCGCTATACCCAAAAACACTAGACAATATAAATAAAATGAAAAAATATTGAATACAAAATGCTGGACTCACTGTAGTTGCTGAGTTTACAGAAGAAAAAAATTCAAAGATAATGTTCTTTCCCAAATTCATGTGGTGATGATGGAAAAAGTATATATGAAAATGTGCACGGGATCTAAATAAATAAAGGATATATAAATGTAAATAATGGACTGAGAATATGCATGATTATATAGCCAAGTACATGAATGCGGTTAAGCTGGTACTTACAAAAATATAAAGATGTTGTATTAAATTGGTGACCAAATACCAGATGGTACTGAGATAGATATGTTCTAGATCCAAAATGGGTTCACGGTAAACTTCTGCTCAAATCCTTTTACTAGAAAGGGTTATTGAATAATTGTAAATAAATATTGATATAAATATTGCACATAAAAAATTTACATGTGATTGCTGTACTTACAATACACATAAATGATGTAGTATGTCGGTAAGAGGAGCCAAAAAATGCTAAGTGTCGGTGAGCACTGAATAGAATTGAGTTGCAATTAGCAATGTTACCGTAGCTTCCAGATTTGCTGCAATGAGCAATAGTGGTAATGTCTGCCCAAAAGATCACTAAAAAAAGGCTTTGTACATTTACTCTAATATAGTACTCACTGTGTGTAATATGTCTGGATGGGCTGCGGGAAATACCGCTTGACAGATGGATAGGTGAGTATATAGCTCACCGTAATACTCACTACGAAGAAGCGTGGTTTAGGAGAAAAAGTCGACACACACTCGGCGTGCTCCGGCCGGAAGCAGCGCCTGAGGTAGCGACGATGAGGGGCGGATCGATGTAGTGACGTCACAGATCTGCTTCGCCTGTGTGGAAATGCAGGTGTGCAGGGGGCTTGAATGTACTGACGCGTTTCAAGGGAACACTGTCCCTCTTCCTCAGAGCAAAAGCTCGCTGCACTACCTGACTCCTATATATAGAAGAATGTAAATTAGGCTCCTTTGCATATTACAAATTAGATGTGAATAAATAAATGTTGGATATTGAGAAAATAGTTGAACCCACAATGGTTTTGCTATTATATGTGCATCCATATGGCAATAAAAACTATAAAATATATATACTTAAATGTATGAGAATGTTTGTTGTTTGTGCAAAAACATGGAAGATTAAGAATAAAAAATTAAAAATTAAAAATCTTTATTTTATTTTATTTAAAACACAATGGAGAGGGGGAGGGGGAAAGAGGAAAAAAAAAAAAAAAAAAGGAAGAGGAGGGCCAAGGAAAAAATATGAAAATATAAAAATGTGTGTATATGATTACAAGACAAAAAACAAATAAAAATGCATATATATTGCATATCAAATATTAAATATTGCCCTGCAATAGGGTATCATCCAAATAAGCCCGTTAATGGTGAACTTGTACGGTAAATGGATGGTGCATGCATGCATGTGCTCTTATACCCACACACGCATGCATACACTGGTAATATATACATTGGCTATTTAGATGAATTAAAAGCATAAAGTTCGATTTCTTGGTTAAGGCCCTTTGGGACCAGTGTGTCAAGGGTGAAAATCCATTGCGACTCCACCCTTGACATATGTTTGATATAGTCGCCACCTCTGCGATTTTTAGGAACTAATGCAATGCCACAGAATTTTATATCTAAACAATTTTTATTATGTTTTTCTAAAAAATGGCGTGACAGAGGATGACCTAGGAAACCCTTTGAAATATTAGTGAAATGTTCCTTGATACGTATTTTGAGGCTCCTTTTTGTACGTCCCACATACAATTTGTTGCAGGGACACTTTAAAACATATATAACTCCTTTTGACTCACATGTGATTTTAGACTTAATATCGAATACAGTTGTTCCATTTGTGTCCATAAAAGTGGACTGAATATTATTATTGTTTTTAGTATGGGTACATCCGTAGCATTTTCTGCAGGGTAAAAATTGTTCTAATTTTGCAATATTTAATGGCTTCGTAGTAGGGGCAAGTAAAAGACCTAGGTTTTTGGCCTTTGTGTATACGAACCTAGGACGATTCGGCAATAGATTGCCTATGTATTTATCGCCTTGTAGTATAATCCAATGTTTTTTAATTATATTTTGGAATTTCATATAATTTGAATGGAATTGAGTTACAATGGGTACTTGTGCTATCTGTTGTTCAATACTCAATGGAGTTGGAAATTCCCTATCCTTGTAAATAATTATATCCCTATTTATATTGGCAACCTCCTGTTTTGATACATTTATTGCAGAAGCATTATATCCCTTTGCTATAAATTCAGCAGAAAGTCGATCCGTTTCTGCATGGTAATCCCGCATATTAGTGCAATTGCGCCTAATACGCATAAACTGGCCCCTTGGGATATTCGTGAGCCAAATAGGTAAATGACAACTGGACATGTGAATAAAGCTGTTTGAATCGACCTCTTCATGAAAACATTTAGTGGCAATTTTATTATTGTCTGTATAAATGGTAAGATCTAGAAAATTAACACTGCTTCTGCTTATGGTTGGTGTAAACTCCAAACCATAGGTGTTATTGTTTAAATTCGAAATAAATAGATCGAGGTCTGATGGGGACCCTCCCCATATAAACAAAATATCGTCGATGAAACGACGCCACATTATTAAACCATCCAGTAATTTATCATGCTGGTAAATATATTCATGTTCCCATTTGCCCACATAAATGTTGGCAAAACTTGGCGCAAACCGCGTGCCCATGGCGGTGCCATGTATTTGCAGGTAATGTTGGTGTTCATATTTAAAATAGTTGTGATTCAATATGAATTTAATACCCTTTAAGATAAATTGAATCTGGGGTTCCTTATATGCGTCTAATTTATGGAGATAGAATTTAGCCGACTCACAACCCTTTCGTGGATCTATTACAGTGTATAGGGATTTAATATCGAGGGTTCCCATGATGTAATTCTCTTTCCATTCCATATTGTCCAAGATTTGCAGAGTATGGCTTGTATCTTTTAAATATGATGGAATGAGGGGCATGCATTTTTGAAGATGAACATCAATATACCGGGATAAATTTGCTGTTAGGCAATTTATCCCTGAAATGATGGGTCTGCCCGGAGGATTGAGTATATCCTTGTGGATCTTTGGTATATGATAGAAGATAGCCATAGTAGGAAATTTATTATTAATAAATTGGAATTCCTTTTTGGTAAGGATGCCATTTTGCTTACCCTCCCTAGCTAACTCATTCAGTTCCTCCATATATCGTATTGTAGGATCCAATAGAATTTTTTTATATGTGGTGGGATCATTCAATAATTTGAGCGATTCTTGATGGTATTGAGATTTATTGAGAACCACTATGCTACCCCCTTTGTCCGCTGGCCGGATCACAATATCGTTATTATTTTGAAGGTCCATTATAGATTGTTTTTCCTGTTTATTTAAATTACAATAAATGTATTTATTTTTCCTTTTGTTTTGTAACTTTTTAATGTCCTTAGTAACCATACATTCAAAGGCTCTGAATGAGTTAGAATATTCTTGTATGGGATTGAAATTTGATGGCAATGATAAATTAGTATGAATATGTTCGCCAGGAGAAAGAGTAGTGACAGAATGATGATCTACATGATTGGTTAGACGTTTTTTCAAAAAATATTTCTTTAAGGCTATATTACGCAAAAATTGTTTTGTACTGATGTAAAGATTAAATGGCTGTGCTGTATTGGTTGGAGCAAATTTGAGACCCTTTCTCAAAAGCGACTCTTCATTTTTAGTTAGTGTATATGTACTTAAATTGAAAATTTTTTGAATATTGGCAGTGTCAATTATTTTCGTTTTGGTGAGTTTCCCACCCCTTTTGCCTCTTTTGTTTTACATTTGTTGACCGAAAAAAATCCCGGTTGATGGTTAAAGTAGTTTTGGTCTTATTATAGATAGGATTTCTGTTTTTCTGTGACCCAGCAATACCATTACTTTTATATAGGGATTTTTTTGGTATAGTTGTTGTTACTTGTTGGTTTTTGAAACCTGTTTTTGTTGATAAATGATGATGTTTGGAACTTATATTGGTTGACGCATGCTGATTATTAGGACCCATTGGTTTTCTTGGGATCCAATTGGTTTGTTTAAATTTAGACGCTGTTGTTCGTGAAGTGGATCTACAATTTCCACTAGTAGATGGACTTTCGCATGCATCCATATCGTTGGGATCCTCAATTAATGCTGAGAAACGATTTTGCGTAGTTACTGATATGTTATCCACATGTGGTGTATCTGTGGGGATTTCTTCATACACTAAAGAATTGGGAAAAGAAATGTTACCTGTTGGAGAGTTGGTGCCCACATCATAATTATGAGTATGAATCGACATAGGTGTATATTGTGTCGAATTACTGTACGTGGAGAAGACAGAGGAAATATTAGAAAGAGCATGAGTTGGAGAACAATGGAATTCATCCAATGTGACAAAATCAGTGATGGAGCTATTGAATGCTCCTTCATGATTTATGACTGGATTTGTAGATGGTAAATTATCTATTGTAATGTGGTCACGTGCAAATTTGCGCATTTTCTTATTAATGATTTCTTTTTCTTTTTCTTTTAATCTGTATAAAATATTTGCAGTAAGTGCATCTATTGCCTCATCATGGTTGGAGGTTTTTAATTGGTCAAAAATTCCATTAATGATGCCATTAGTTTTTTTAAGATTTAGTGTCCGTTTATCAATAATGAATTGAAGTGCCTGTTTAGAAAAATTGGAAAATAATTTGTCCCAATCAGCTTGTATAGAGGGATCACCAAAATCTCCCGCAAGTGTCTTATAAATCCTAAGACCCTTAGGTACAGTGCCAGCTTGAATGTATTTTTCCAAAGAGGCTACCTCCCACATATCTCGCATCTCTATTATGAGATGCTTTTCCAATGACCGCAATAGATTCTGTGTTTGAATATAATCCGTAGTAGTGGTATTGTTATTAGAAAATTGTTTCTGAATGTAATTACAACGAAAATCTCTGTCTCTTTTCAGGGCATCAATAGCCATGGTAAAGCAGCCGATGTGTTGTACACAGACTTGTAGATGAAAATTCAAAATACTCTATAAACACTGGCGCTATACAAAATACAAGATGAATATGAGCAGCTAAGTGGTGTATTAATTGTACTGGTACCTGGGAAGCTGCAGGTGGTTACAAGGTGGGCTCTGTGCTGACCCACCCAAAAAATCCCACTGAATAATGAATAGATAAATAAATAAAACCACGCGCTATACCCAAAAACACTAGACAATATAAATAAAATGAAAAAATATTGAATACAAAATGCTGGACTCAATGTAGTTGCTGAGTTTACAGAAGAAAAAAATTCAAAGATAATGTTCTTTCCCAAATTCATGTGGTGATGATGGAAAAAGTATATATAAAAATGTGCACGGGATCTAAATAAATAAAGGATATATACATGTAAATAATGGACTGAGAATATGCATGATTATATAGCCAAGTACATGAATGCGGTTAAGCTGGTACTTACAAAAATATAAAGATGTTGTATTAAATTGGTGACCAAATACCAGGTAGTACTGAGATAGATATGTTCTAGATCCAAAATGAGTTCACGGTAAACTTCTGCTCAAATCCTTTTACTAGAAAGGGTTATTGAATAATTGTAAATAAATATTGATATAAATATTGCACATAAAAAATTTACATGTGATTGCTGTACTTACAATACACATAAATGATGTAGTATGTCGGTAAGAGGAGCCAAAAAATGCTAAGTGTCGGTGAGCACTGAATAGAATTGAGTTGCAATTAGCAATGTTACCGTAGCTTCCAGATTTGCTGCAATGAGCAATAGTGGTAATGTCTGCCCAAAAGATCACTAAAAAAAGGCTTTGTACATTTACTCTAATATAGTACTCACTGTGTGTAATATGTCTGGATGGGCTGCGGGAAATACCGCTTGACAGATGGATAGGTGAGTATATAGCTCACCGTAATACTCACTACGAAGAAGCGTGGTTTAGGAGAAAAAGTCGACACACACTCGGCGTGCTCCGGCCGGAAGCAGCGCCTGAGGTAGCGACGATGAGGGGCGGATCGATGTAGTGACGTCACAGATCTGCTTCGCCTGTGTGGAAATGCAGGTGTGGGGGGCTTGAATGTACTGACGCGTTTCAAGGGAACACTGTCCCTCTTCCTCAGAGCAAAAGCTCGCTGCACTACCTGACTCCTATATATAGAAGAATGTAAATTAGGCTCCTTTGCATATTACAAATTAGATGTGAATAAATAAATGTTGGATATTGAGAAAATAGTTGAACCCACAATGGTTTTGCTATTATATGTGCATCCATATGGCAATAAAAACTATAAAATATATATACTTAAATGTATGAGAATGTTTGTTGTTTGTGCAAAAACATGGAAGATTAAGAATAAAAAATTAAAAATTAAAAATCTTTATTTTATTTTAATTAAAACACAAGGGAGAGGGGGAGGGGGAAAGAGGAAAAAAAAAAAAAAAAAGGAAGAGGAGGGCCAAGGAAAAAATATGAAAATATAAAAATGTGTGTATATGATTACAAGACAAAAAACAAATAAAAATGCATATATATTGCATATCAAATATTAAATATTGCCCTGCAATAGGGTATCATCCAAATAAGCCCGTTAATGGTGAACTTGTACGGTAAATGGACGGTGCATGCATGCATGTGCTCTTATACCCACACACGCATGCATACACTGGTAATATATACATTGGCTATTTAGATGAATTAAAAGCATAAAGTTCGATTTCTTGGTTAAGGCCCTTTGGGACCAGTGTGTCAAGGGTGAAAATCCATTGCGACTCCACCCTTGACATATGTTTGATATAGTCGCCACCTCTGCGATTTTTAGGAACTAATGCAATGCCACAGAATTTTATATCTAAACAATTTTTATTATGTTTTTCTAAAAAATGGCGTGACAGAGGATGACCTAGGAAACCCTTTGAAATATTAGTGAAATGTTCCTTGATACGTATTTTGAGGCTCCTTTTTGTACGTCCCACATACAATTTGTTGCAGGGACACTTTAAAACATATATAACTCCTTTTGACTCACATGTGATTTTAGACTTAATATCGAATACAGTTGTTCCATTTGTGTCCATAAAAGTGGACTGAATATTATTATTGTTTTTAGTATGGGTACATCCGTAGCATTTTCTGCAAGGTAAAAATCCAGTGGCATGCATGACCGGTTGTTGTTCTAATTTTGCAATATTTAATGGCTTCGTAGTAGGGGCAAGTAAAAGACCTAGGTTTTTGGCCTTTGTGTATACGAACCTAGGACGATTCGGCAATAGATTGCCTATGTATTTATCGCCTTGTAGTATAATCCAATGTTTTTTAATTATATTTTGGAATTTCATATAATTTGAATGGAATTGAGTTACAATGGGTACTTGTGCTATCTGTTGTTCAATACTCAATGGAGTTGGAAATTCCCTATCCTTGTAAATAATTATATCCCTATTTATATTGGCAACCTCCTGTTTTGATACATTTATTGCAGAAGCATTATATCCCTTTGCTATAAATTCAGCAGAAAGTCGATCCGTTTCTGCATGGTAATCCCGCATATTAGTGCAATTGCGCCTAATACGCATAAACTGGCCCCTTGGGATATTCGTGAGCCAAATAGGTAAATGACAACTGGACATGTGAATAAAGCTGTTTGAATCGACCTCTTTATGAAAACATTTAGTGGCAATTTTATTATTGTCTGTATAAATGGTAAGATCTAGAAAATTAACACTGCTTCTGCTTATGGTTGGTGTAAACTCCAAACCATAGGTGTTATTGTTTAAATTCGAAATAAATAGATCGAGGTCTGATGGGGACCCTCCCCATATAAACAAAATATCGTCGATGAAACGACGCCACATTATTAAACCATCCAGTAATTTATCATGCTGGTAAATATATTCATGTTCCCATTTGCCCACATAAATGTTGGCAAAACTTGGCGCAAACCGCGTGCCATGGCGGTGCCATGTATTTGCAGGTAATGTTGGTGTTCATATTTAAAATAGTTGTGATTCAATATGAATTTAATACCCTTTAAGATAAATTGAATCTGGGGTTCCTTATATGCGTCTAATTTATGGAGATAGAATTTAGCCGACTCACAACCCTTTCGTGGATCTATTACAGTGTATAGGGATTTAATATCGAGGGTTCCCATGATGTAATTCTCTTTCCATTCCATATTGTCCAAGATTTGCAGAGTATGGCTTGTATCTTTTAAATATGATGGAATGAGGGGCATGCATTTTTGAAGATGAACATCAATATACCGGGATAAATTTGCTGTTAGGCAATTTATCCCTGAAATGATGGGTCTGCCCGGAGGATTGAGTATATCCTTGTGGATCTTTGGTATATGATAGAAGATAGCCATAGTAGGAAATTTATTATTAATAAATTGGAATTCCTTTTTGGTAAGGATGCCATTTTGCTTACCCTCCCTAGCTAACTCATTCAGTTCCTCCATATATCGTATTGTAGGATCCAATAGAATTTTTTTATATGTGGTGGGATCATTCAATAATTTGAGCGATTCTTGATGGTATTGAGATTTATTGAGAACCACTATGCTACCCCCTTTGTCCGCTGGCCGGATCACAATATCGTTATTATTTTGAAGGTCCATTATAGATTGTTTTTCCTGTTTATTTAAATTACAATAAATGTATTTATTTTTCCTTTTGTTTTGTAACTTTTTAATGTCCTTAGTAACCATACATTCAAAGGCTCTGAATGAGTTAGAATATTCTTGTATGGGATTGAAATTTGATGGCAATGATAAATTAGTATGAATATGTTCGCCAGGAGAAAGAGTAGTGACAGAATGATGATCTACATGATTGGTTAGACGTTTTTTCAAAAAATATTTCTTTAAGGCTATATTACGCAAAAATTGTTTTGTACTGATGTAAAGATTAAATGGCTGTGCTGTATTGGTTGGAGCAAATTTGAGACCCTTTCTCAAAAGCGACTCTTCATTTTTAGTTAGTGTATATGTACTTAAATTGAAAATTTTTTGAATATTGGCAGTGTCAATTATTTTCGTTTTGGTGAGTTTCCCACCCCTTTTGCCTCTTTTTGTTTTACATTTGTTGACCGAAAAAAATCCCGGTTGATGGTTAAAGTAGTTTTGGTCTTATTATAGATAGGATTACTGTTTTTCTGTGACCCAGCAATACCATTACTTTTATATAGGGATTTTTTTGGTATAGTTGTTGTTACTTGTTGGTTTTTGAAACCTGTTTTTGTTGATAAATGATGATGTTTGGAACTTATATTGGTTGACGCATGCTGATTATTAGGACCCATTGGTTTTCTTGGGATCCAATTGGTTTGTTTAAATTTAGACGCTGTTGTTCGTGAAGTGGATCTACAATTTCCACTAGTAGATGGACTTTCGCATGCATCCATATCGTTGGGATCCTCAATTAATGCTGAGAAACGATTTTGCGTAGTTACTGATATGTTATCCACATGTGGTGTATCTGTGGGGATTTCTTCATACACTAAAGAATTGGGAAAAGAAATGTTACCTGTTGGAGAGTTGGTGCCCACATCATAATTATGAGTATGAATCGACATAGGTGTATATTGTGTCGAATTACTGTACGTGGAGAAGACAGAGGAAATATTAGAAAGAGCATGAGTTGGAGAACAATGGAATTCATCCAATGTGACAAAATCAGTGATGGAGCTATTGAATGCTCCTTCATGATTTATGACTGGATTTGTAGATGGTAAATTATCTATTGTAATGTGGTCACGTGCAAATTTGCGCATTTTCTTATTAATGATTTCTTTTTCTTTTTCTTTTAATCTGTATAAAATATTTGCAGTAAGTGCATCTATTGCCTCATCATGGTTGGAGGTTTTTAATTGGTCAAAAATTCCATTAATGATGCCATTAGTTTTTTTAAGATTTAGTGTCCGTTTATCAATAATGAATTGAAGTGCCTGTTTAGAAAAATTGGAAAATAATTTGTCCCAATCAGCTTGTATAGAGGGATCACCAAAATCTCCCGCAAGTGTCTTATAAATCCTAAGACCCTTAGGTACAGTGCCAGCTTGAATGTATTTTTCCAAAGAGGCTACCTCCCACATATCTCGCATCTCTATTATGAGATGCTTTTCCAATGACCGCAATAGATTCTGTGTTTGAATATAATCCGTAGTAGTGGTATTGTTATTAGAAAATTGTTTCTGAATGTAATTACAACGAAAATCTCTGTCTCTTTTCAGGGCATCAATAGCCATGGTAAAGCAGCCGATGTGTTGTACACAGACTTGTAGATGAAAATTCAAAATACTCTATAAACACTGGCGCTATACAAAATACAAGATGAATATGAGCAGCTAAGTGGTGTATTAATTGTACTGGTACCTGGGAAGCTGCAGGTGGTTACAAGGTGGGCTCTGTGCTGACCCACCCAAAAAAATCCCACTGAATAATGAATAGATAAATAAATAAAACCACGCGCTATACCCAAAAACACTAGACAATATAAATAAAATGAAAAAATATTGAATACAAAATGCTGGACTCAATGTAGTTGCTGAGTTTACAGAAGAAAAAAATTCAAAGATAATGTTCTTTCCCAAATTCATGTGGTGATGATGGAAAAAGTATATATAAAAATGTGCACGGGATCTAAATAAATAAAGGATATATAGATGTAAATAATGGACTGAGAATATGCATGATTATATAGCCAAGTACATGAATGCGGTTAAGCTGGTACTTACAAAAATATAAAGATGTTGTATTAAATTGGTGACCAAATACCAGATGGTACTGAGATAGATATGTTCTAGATCCAAAATGAGTTCACGGTAAACTTCTGCTCAAATCCTTTTACTAGAAAGGGTTATTGAATAATTGTAAATAAATATTGATATAAATATTGCACATAAAAAATTTACATGTGATTGCTGTACTTACAATACACATAAATGATGTAGTATGTCGGTAAGAGGAGCCAAAAAATGCTAAGTGTCGGTGAGCATTGAATAGAATTGAGTTGCAATTAGCAATGTTACCGTAGCTTCCAGATTTGCTGCAATGAGCAATAGTGGTAATGTCTGCCCAAAAGATCACTAAAAAAAGGCTTTGTACATTTACTCTAATATAGTACTCACTGTGTGTAATATGTCTGGATGGGCTGCGGGAAATACCGCTTGACAGATGGATAGGTGAGTATATAGCTCACCGTAATACTCACTACGAAGAAGCGTGGTTTAGGAGAAAAAGTCGACACACACTCGGCGTGCTCCGGCCGGAAGCAGCGCCTGAGGTAGCGACGATGAGGGGCGGATCGATGTAGTGACGTCACAGATCTGCTTCGCCTGTGTGGAAATGCAGGTGTGCAGGGGGCTTGAATGTACTGACGCGTTTCAAGGGAACACTGTCCCTCTTCCTCAGAGCAAAAGCTCGCTGCACTACCTGACTCCTATATATAGAAGAATGTAAATTAGGCTCCTTTGCATATTACAAATTAGATGTGAATAAATAAATGTTGGATATTGAGAAAATAGTTGAACCCACAATGGTTTTGCTATTATATGTGCATCCATATGGCAATAAAAACTATAAAATATATATACTTAAATGTATGAGAATGTTTGTTGTTTGTGCAAAAACATGGAAGATTAAGAATAAAAAATTAAAAATTAAAAATCTTTATTTTATTTTATTTAAAACACAAGGGAGAGGGGAGGGGAAAGAGGAAAAAAAAAAAAAGGAAGAGGAGGGCCAAGGAAAAAATATGAAAATATAAAAATGTGTGTATATGATTACAAGACAAAAAACAAATAAAAATGCATATATATTGCATATCAAATATTAAATATTGCCCTGCAATAGGGTATCATCCAAATAAGCCCGTTAATGGTGAACTTGTACGGTAAATGGACGGTGCATGCATGCATGTGCTCTTATACCCACACACGCATGCATACACTGGTATGCTTTTTTTGCTCTGAGGAAGAGGGACAGTGTTCCCTTGAAACGCGTCAGTACATTCAAGCCCCCTGCACACCTGCATTTCCACACAGGCGAAGCAGATCTGTGACGTCACTACATCGATCCGCCCCTCATCGTCGCTACCTCAGGCGCTGCTTCCGGCCGGAGCACGCCGAGTGTGTGTCGACTTTTTCTCCTAAACCACGCTTCTTCGTAGTGAGTATTACGGTGAGCTATATACTCACCTATCCATCTGTCAAGCGGTATTTCCCGCAGCCAATCCAGACATATTACACACAGTGAGTACTATATTAGAGTAAATGTACAAAGCCTTTTTTTAGTGATCTTTTGGGCAGACATTACCACTATTGCTCATTGCAGCAAATCTGGAAGCTACGGTAACATTGCTAATTGCAACTCAATTCTATTCAATGCTCACCGACACTTAGCATTTTTTGGCTCCTCTTACCGACATACTACATCATTTATGTGTATTGTAAGTACAGCAATCACATGTAAATTTTTTATGTGCAATATTTATATCAATATTTATTTACAATTATTCAATAACCCTTTCTAGTAAAAGGATTTGAGCAGAAGTTTACCGTGAACTCATTTTGGATCTAGAACATATCTATCTCAGTACCATCTGGTATTTGGTCACGAATTTAATACAACATCTTTATTTTTGTAAGTACCAGCTTAACCGCATTCATGTACTTGGCTATATAATCATGCATATTCTCAGTCCATTATTTACATCTATATATCCTTTATTTATTTAGATCCCGTGCACATTTTTATATATACTTTTTCCATCATCACCACATGAATTTGGGAAAGAACATTATCTTTGAATTTTTTTCTTCTGTAAACTCAGCAACTACATTGAGTCCAGCATTTTGTATTCAAAATTTTTTCATTTTATTTATATTGTCTAGTGTTTTTGGTTATAGCGCGTGGTTTTATTTATTTATCTATTCATTATTCAGTGGGATTTTTTGGGTGGGTCAGCACAGAGCCCACCTTGTAACCACCTGCAGCTTCCCAGGTACCAGTACAATTAATACACCACTTAGCTGCTCACATTCATCTTGTATTTTGTATAGCGCCAGTGTTTATAGAGTATTTTGAATTTTCATCTACAAGTCTGTGTACAACACATCGGCTGCTTTACCATGGCTATTGATGCCCTGAAAAGAGACAGAGATTTTCGTTGTAATTACATTCAGAAACAATTTTCTAATAACAATACCACTACTACGGATTATATTCAAACACAGAATCTATTGCGGTCATTGGAAAAGCATCTCATAATAGAGATGCGAGATATGTGGGAGGTAGCCTCTTTGGAAAAATACATTCAAGCTGGCACTGTACCTAAGGGTCTTAGGATTTATAAGACACTTGCGGGAGATTTTGGTGATCCCTCTATACAAGCTGATTGGGACAAATTATTTTCCAATTTTTCTAAACAGGCACTTCAATTCATTATTGATAAACGGACACTAAATCTTAAAAAAACTAATGGCATCATTAATGGAATTTTTGACCAATTAAAAACCTCCAACCATGATGAGGCAATAGATGCACTTACTGCAAATATTTTATACAGATTAAAAGAAAAATAATCATTAATAAGAAAATGCGCAAATTTGCACGTGACCACATTACAATAGATAATTTACCATCTACAAATCCAGTCATAAATCATGAAGGAGCATTCAATAGCTCCATCACTGATTTTGTCACATTGGATGAATTCCATTGTACTCCAACTCATGCTCTTTCTAATATTTCCTCTGTCTTCTCCACGTACAGTAATTCGACACAATATACACCTATGTCGATTCATACTCATAATTATGATGTGGGCACCAACTCTCCAACAGGTAACATTTCTTTTCCCAATTCTTTAGTGTATGAAGAAATCCCCACAGATACACCACATGTGGATAACATATCAGTAACTACGCAAAATCGTTTCTCAGCATTAATTGAGGATCCCAACGATATGGATGCATGCGAAAGTCCATCTACTAGTGGAAATTGTAGATCCACTTCACGAACAACAGCGTCTAAATTTAAACAAACCAATTGGATCCCAAGAAAACCAATGGGTCCTAATAATCAGCATGCGTCAACCAATATAAGTTCCAAACATCATCATTTATCAACAAAAACAGGTTTCAAAAACCAACAAGTAACAACAACTATACCAAAAAAATCCCTATATAAAAGTAATGGTATTGCTGGGTCACAGAAAAACAGTAATCCTATCTATAATAAGACCAAAACTACTTTAACCATCAACCGGGATTTTTTTCGGTCAACAAATGTAAAACAAAAAGAGGCAAAAGGGGTGGGAAACTCACCAAAACGAAAATAATTGACACTGCCAATATTCAAAAAATTTTCAATTTAAGTACATATACACTAACTAAAAATGAAGAGTCGCTTTTGAGAAAGGGTCTCAAATTTGCTCCAACCAATACAGCACAGCCATTTAATCTTTACATCAGTACAAAACAATTTTTGCGTAATATAGCCTTAAAGAAATATTTTTTGAAAAAACGTCTAACCAATCATGTAGATCATCATTCTGTCACTACTCTTTCTCCTGGCGAACATATTCATACTAATTTATCATTGCCATCAAATTTCAATCCCATACAAGAATATTCTAACTCATTCAGAGCCTTTGAATGTATGGTTACTAAGGACATTAAAAAGTTACAAAACAAAAGGAAAAATAAATACATTTATTGTAATTTAAATAAACAGGAAAAACAATCTATAATGGACCTTCAAAATAATAACGATATTGTGATCCGGCCAGCGGACAAAGGGGGTAGCATAGTGGTTCTCAATAAATCTCAATACCATCAAGAATCGCTCAAATTATTGAATGATCCCACCACATATAAAAAAATTCTATTGGATCCTACAATACGATATATGGAGGAACTGAATGAGTTAGCTAGGGAGGGTAAGCAAAATGGCATCCTTACCAAAAAGGAATTCCAATTTATTAATAATAAATTTCCTACTATGGCTATCTTCTATCATATACCAAAGATCCACAAGGATATACTCAATCCTCCGGGCAGACCCATCATTTCAGGGATAAATTGCCTAACAGCAAATTTATCCCGGTATATTGATGTTCATCTTCAAAAATGCATGCCCCTCATTCCATCATATTTAAAAGATACAAGCCATACTCTGCAAATCTTGGACAATATGGAATGGAAAGAGAATTACATCATGGGAACCCTCGATATTAAATCCCTATACACTGTAATAGATCCACGAAAGGGTTGTGAGTCGGCTAAATTCTATCTCCATAAATTAGACGCATATAAGGAACCCCAGATTCAATTTATCTTAAAGGGTATTAAATTCATATTGAATCACAACTATTTTAAATATGAACACCAACATTACCTGCAAATACATGGCACCGCCATGGGCACGCGGTTTGCGCCAAGTTTTGCCAACATTTATGTGGGCAAATGGGAACATGAATATATTTACCAGCATGATAAATTACTGGATGGTTTAATAATGTGGCGTCGTTTCATCGACGATATTTTGTTTATATGGGGAGGGTCCCCATCAGACCTCGATCTATTTATTTCGAATTTAAACAATAACACCTATGGTTTGGAGTTTACACCAACCATAAGCAGAAGCAGTGTTAATTTTCTAGATCTTACCATTTATACAGACAATAATAAAATTGCCACTAAATGTTTTCATAAAGAGGTCGATTCAAACAGCTTTATTCACATGTCCAGTTGTCATTTACCTATTTGGCTCACGAATATCCCAAGGGGCCAGTTTATGCGTATTAGGCGCAATTGCACTAATATGCGGGATTACCATGCAGAAACGGATCGACTTTCTGCTGAATTTATAGCAAAGGGATATAATGCTTCTGCAATAAATGTATCAAAACAGGAGGTTGCCAATATAAATAGGGATATAATTATATACAAGGATAGGGAATTTCCAACTCCATTGAGTATTGAACAACAGATAGCACAAGTACCCATTGTAACTCAATTCCATTCAAATTATATGAAATTCCAAAATATAATTAAAAAACATTGGATTATACTACAAGGCGATAAATACATAGGCAATCTATTGCCGAATCGTCCTAGGTTCGTATACACAAAGGCCAAAAACCTAGGTCTTTTACTTGCCCCTACTACGAAGCCATTAAATATTGCAAAATTAGAACAACAACCGGTCATGCATGCCACTGGATTTTTACCCTGCAGAAAATGCTACGGATGTACCCATACTAAAAACAATAATAATATTCAGTCCACTTTTATGGACACAAATGGAACAACTGTATTCGATATTAAGTCTAAAATCACATGTGAGTCAAAAGGAGTTATATATGTTTTAAAGTGTCCCTGCAACAAATTGTATGTGGGACGTACAAAAAGGAGCCTCAAAATACGTATCAAGGAACATTTCACTAATATTTCAAAGGGTTTCCTAGGTCATCCTCTGTCACGCCATTTTTTAGAAAAACATAATAAAAATTGTTTAGATATAAAATTCTGTGGCATTGCATTAGTTCCTAAAAATCGCAGAGGTGGCGACTATATCAAACATATGTCAAGGGTGGAGTCGCAATGGATTTTCACCCTTGACACACTGGTCCCAAAGGGCCTTAACCAAGAAATCGAACTTTATGCTTTTAATTCATCTAAATAGCCAATGTATATATTACCAGTGTATGCATGCGTGTGTGGGTATAAGAGCACATGCATGCATGCACCGTCCATTTACCGTACAAGTTCACCATTAACGGGCTTATTTGGATGATACCCTATTGCAGGGCAATATTTAATATTTGATATGCAATATATATGCATTTTTATTTGTTTTTTGTCTTGTAATCATATACACACATTTTTATATTTTCATATTTTTTCCTTGGCCCTCCTCTTCCTTTTTTTTTTTTTTCCTCTTTCCCCCCCCCCCTCTCCCTTGTGTTTTAAATAAAATAAAATAAAGATTTTTAATTTTTAATTTTTTATTCTTAATCTTCCATGTTTTTGCACAAACAACAAACATTCTCATACATTTAAGTATATATATTTTATAGTTTTTATTGCCATATGGATGCACATATAATAGCAAAACCATTGTGGGTTCAACTATTTTCTCAATATCCAACATTTATTTATTCACATCTAATTTGTAATATGCAAAGGAGCCTAATTTACATTCTTCTATATATAGGAGTCAGGTAGTGCAGCGAGCTTTTGCTCTGAGGAAGAGGGACAGTGTTCCCTTGAAACGCCATCGATCTCCTGTAAAAAAATGAAAAAAAAAACAGCAGTATACCACCTGTCCGACGCAGTCCATAGTAACGAGTGTCCCACGACGATCCAGCTCTGCTACATCAGAATGACAGGCAGAGCCTGTCATCCCGGCGCAGCACAGCTGATTACCTGCTTCCCCGGCGGTGACGTCATCGGACTGGTTTACGGCCGGGATTACCCTGCAGTCACTGCAGTTATCGCGAAAAACTGCATGTGACCGCCAGGGAGAAGATAATGGTGGCCATCAAGCAGTCCAGGACGTGACCGCCGGAGATCTTCTGCCAGGTAAGTGCCGCTGACTCCTGACAGACCCGACCGACGGACACTCACAGTGACAGTGACAAATCCGATTCCGGTATCCGATATGACGAAAATATCGGTACTCGGAATTGAAAGCCCGATACAGCTAATATCGGCCGATACCCGATATTTGCAGTATCGTATCGCTCAACACTAGTTGTGTCACCTAATGTCTATTGTGAGTGTCGATGGATAGATTAATTAATATCTCTTAGGTTGTTTCCATAACTTCCACTGCATAGAGTAACATTATGCATGACCTATTGCTGTTTCATTCAAACTTCTGCTTGCTTGCTGACAATTTAGCATTTATCATTTAAAATGTGATAGATTTTTGTAGCTAGAATGCATCTTTGACAGTATTTTTTAGTTTAAATATTATTATTAAAAGAAACTTACATCATTCCCTTCGCATTCATTACATGAAATAAAACTAACACATGCAAAATTAGACAAAAATATATGTTTTAATTCAAAGGTTTATTTATTTTACAAAGGTAACAATAAAAAGATGATTATGTAAAGTACTGAAAAGTAATAATTGCATAGTCAGATTAATATAGTATAAACAGTCAAGCAGAATATGAAGGTGCTAATAATGTTAAAGACAGAGAAGAGGATATACTGTAAAAAAGATCACAATCTGAGACACACAATGAAATAAAAGTGGCTGTTAGGGGAGCAGTGAATAAGGTAGTGGTGTGAGTATTGTAGAGTAATCTGAAACTTCCTCCTGAAGGTGAGCTAAATTAGGGATATGGAGCTACTATTGAACTCAGTATTGTAAAGTTAATGTAATATACAGGAGGATCTTTGATTTTATTGCAAATTTATTTTACTTTAACATAGTAGGTATGTGGGGGATGATTGGAAGTTAAGCAAATGAAACCAAACTGTGACACTAGTCACTATTCACTCCATGAAGCTGTGGTAATCAAGAGGTCCGGAGTCAGATACTGAGGGGGCTTGCATAAGCAAAAGGGATAAGGCAAAGGCATAGTCAGGTCACAGTCTGAGGTCAGAATTCCAGGAAGGTAGAGGACAAAAGACAAAGGGGCTAGGCAAATGTATGGTCAGAAGCAAGGTCCAAGGCCAGGCAGCAATAGATCAGAGACAGAACACTGAAGAACAAGGCAAACATGCATCACGGAGCTAAGGCTACAACTGGCAGCAATCAGAGCCAGACAGCCAGCTGAATAGCCAGGGAATCACTCAGAACAAAAGACAACTGTAGGAAACCCAGCACACCCAACCCTGATTGGGCCACTGGACTGTCACACACAACAATGACAGTTCAGCACACCCCAGCCTCAGGTTGGATGCCTGAGCTGTCTATTACAATACTGACAGCTCAGCATGCCCCTGCCCCAGATTGGATGGCTTAGCTGCCACTCACCACACTGAGTGGAGGAATCGAGACACGAACCATATCTTCTCATTACGGTCAGCTGCTTCACGAGTTTGAACAACAAGATCATCTATCCATTGGGTTAGGGATATTTTTTTCAAACCACTCCTCTAAGTTTAAGGAAAGGTGAGTGATTAGAGGATTTTAATTTATGTGGAATTGCTGACTTAGCATATTGTAGAAGATGGAGAACAAGAAGACAGTTCTACATGGTTATGGGTATTGAAAACATGAAGTGGAAAACAAATTGAGGAGTAATTGGTACGGACATACCAGTCAATTTGTTTATGATATTATGGACTGACTTCCAAAAGCTGCACTAGGCAGGACAGGTCCACCATATATCACATTCAGAAACATTGGGAGCATCACCATGCCAGCAAGTATAAAGAATGAATAGGAAACATTTCTGTTGAGCAAGCAAAATTTGCTACCATTGGAAGATAATTTTAAAGCTGATTTCTTCCACATGTTGTAAATACTGCTTTATAAGAGAGAATAGAACAACATGCCTTTTTTCATCCTTGGGAGGCACGGTGGCTCAGTGGCTAGCACCTAGTTTCTGTTACTGAACCCCATACACAGACTTTTAATGTACGTCCAGTTTCCTGTTCAGGTTTACCAGTTTAACAAAGCTTATAGAAAGGCTGCAGTGCAGTCAGTTAACAAGCTTTTATACTGTGGGCACTTTCGGAACCATCACAACCATGCCAACTATTGGCATGGCTGTGATTGGTTGGCACAGTACGTGGCTCTGCGTGTATAAAGGCCTGATCATGAGTGCCATCGCCACTCTGCTATTATTAGGGTAGTGCTAGGATGCAGCTGGACTGAGGGACAGATTCTGACTGCTCACTCTGCAAAAAAGCCACTGCGTGTACTCTGCAACCCATATCTGTGGGAGTACTGCGCCAAAAAGCTGCTGAGTGTACTCTTCAACCCATATCTGTGGGAGTACTTTGCCAAAAAGCCGCTTTGTTTACTCTGTAACCCCCGCATGTGGAAGTACTGTGCTTTTAAGCCGCTGTGTGTACTCTGCACCCTCCGCCTGTGGGAGTACTGTGCTTTTAAGCTGCTGTGTGTACTTTCCTCTCCGCCTATGGGAGTACTATGCCATTGAACTGCTTTGTGTACTCTGCACCCCTATCTGTGGAAGTACTATGCCTGTAAGCCATTGTGTGTACTCTCCCACCTGCCAGTGCTGTGCCTCTAAGCTGCTATGTGTTTTCTAGTGGTCTGGGAAATAAATAATTGGCATCACCTGTCTCATCTCCATTTGTAGGTCAAAGAAATAATTTTTCTGAACCGTGTGTGGTTTATAGCAGCCAGGGAAATAAGTAATTGTCATCAGCCGATTCGTTGCCATTTCTATTACAAACAAATACATTTTCTGGACTGCTGTGTGTTTTCTAAAAGTGTGGCTAATAAATAATTGGCATTAGCCATTTCATTGCCATTTCTAATCCAAATAAATCATTTTTCTGGATCGATGTGTGTTTTTCAGTAGTCTACGAAATAAAAAATTGGTATCAGCTGTCCAGTTGCCATTTCTAGGCCAAATATGTCATTTTCTAAACCAGTGTGTTTTATAGCAGCCTGTGAAATAAATCATTGACAAAAGCCATTTTGTTGCCATTTAAAGTCCAAATAAATATTTTTTCAGGACTGCTGTGTGCTTTCTAGTATTATTGCAAATAAATAATTGGTATCAGCCATCTTGTTGCCATTTCTAGTTTAAAGAAATCATTTTTCTGCACTTCTGCGTGTTTTTTTATTAGTGTTGCAAATAAATAATTGGCATCAGCCATCCTGTTGCCATTTCTAAGCCAAAGAGATAATTTTTATCAACTGGTGTGTATTTTATAGTAGTCTGGAAAATAAATATTTGGCATCAGCCATCTCATTGCCATTTAATGGCTAAATAAATAATTTTTCAGGAGCGCTGAGTTTTCTAGCAGTGCTGCAAACTAAATAATTGAAAACAGCCATTTCGTTGCCATTTACTGTCCAAAGAAATAATTTTTTTAAACCGGTGTTTGTTTTTTAGTAGTCTGTGAAAACATTATTAGTTACTTACTGTGCCAAAAAGCCTCTGTTTCTACTAGGAAAAAGCCGCTGAGAGTGCTGTGCTAAAAAAGTGTCTGTACTGTAACAAAAAACATCTGTTTGTACTGTACCAAAATAGGGACCATATCAGATGGTGGTGCTGGATTTTGCAATGTGCTGAGTAAGGTTTTCCACATTTTTGCCATGCTAACCATCCCTTCCAAGGTGCTGCCAATGCCTCAGCTGCGTTAGCGACTTCATTCTTTTCTGTCTTGTGCTTCTGTAATGACCAGAGGTCCGTGTAAGATCCAGTGGGTCACAAACCGAGACTGAGGCAGAAATAACAATACTGTCTTTACTAAAATGACAGTTGGAGTTATATATAGTATTGAAGAAAACAGACTGCAGTTCCCTTATTGATTACACTCACTCAGCCAGGGCTGAAATCAATGTGCCAATTCCAAAGTTCCCGCTTTGAGTGTGTTACACTGAGATTTAGAATAAATTTACTTGTCCAAAAGGTCAAACCAGGTACTAAGAAAACAGTTGTAAATCAGATGAGGTGGTATTATGGAACCCCCAGGGATGGCACACTGAGTATAAACCGTTCAAAACCCACAATAACTATACATATAAATATAACAGAAGTTCTTAAACACTTAATCTGGGGATACCCAGGTATCTATTGCTACGGTACCATTAACCTGAGGTGAGTCTCTACTCAAGCATATATTTTGCATCAGCTGTAGCCAGTCCTAAAACCTTCAGCGCCAAAACAACCACAGGAAAACACGGTTCAGTATCTTGTCGGCCAGTGCCGAGCCCACACGCCGGGGACTTACAGTTCTGAAGCTTCAGGATACAGTCAAGGATAGCACTTCAACGGGGCTTGTCTGGATCCCTCTCAACATGAATGGTACAGGATACCGTCTCTCCTCCAGCAGTCACTCACAAATTCTGAGAGCAAACCGCCTGAATCTGCACAGGATAAATGTTTTCTATTGCATCTCAGCTCAGCACAGAAAGGACTCCATAAAGCTCCACAGTCACACAGCTCTCAAGAAAGCTCTGTCCTTGTTCCTCAGCAGAACTACAGGTTCACAAGAGGAAAGGGTTAACACTCTCCCTAAAATGCTGGTAGCAAAACAGTCTTTTTAGAGTCCAAACTCCTCACTTCACATCAGCTGCCCCAAGCTGTGTATCACATTGCAGTTTCTCTTCTCTCCCTCCTTCTCCTTCCAGGAGCTTCTTTGCCCACACAACTTCCCAGGCTTTTTCTCCCAGCTCAGACATACAAAAGCAGCAGGGTCCTAATGCCCTCCTGATGTTATCACAGTTCATATTCTTAAGCCCCCTTCTCACACAGCGATCTCGCTAGTGAGATCGCTGCTGAGTCAATAGTTTTGTGATGCAGTAGCGAGCTCCCCAGCGATATCGCTGTGTGTGACATTCAGCGACGATCAGCCCCCCTGCTGGGTATCGCTGATCGTCGCTGAATGTCCTGGACATTTTTTTGATCGCTGGTCTCCCGCTGGCAGGCACGCATCGCTGCGTGTGACAGGCAGGAGACCAGCGATCCGCTGGTAACCAAGGTACACAGCGGGTTTCCAGGCACGGGGCTGTGCCTAGAAACCCACTGTGTACCTTGGATACCAGCGCCCTGAAGCAGGGAGCTGGTAACCAAGGTACACAGCGGGTTTCCAGGCACTGCGCAGCGCCTAGAAACCCGATGTGTACCTTGGTTACCAGCTCCCTGCATCAGTGCGCTGGTATCCAAGGTACACTGCAGGTAACTAAGCGATGTTTACCAGCAGTGTCGCTGTGCTGATCGCTGCCTGAGCTGCCTGTTTGGCAGCTCAGCAGCGATAATGTAGCGATACACCAGCGATCCTGATCATTGTCGGGATCGCTGGTGTATCGCTATGTGAGACCCAGCTTTACACTTCCTCTGAGACACCGCTGTCAGGTGAGGACTCTGTCAGTACTGTGTCTACCAATGTGTGCTTGTATTCCCGCATTTTCCAATCTTGCTCTAGTGACAGAAGTAAGGATGGCACATGGTGTTAGGGATCAAGTTCCCGCTGCTGCACAAGGGGAATCTCGAACCAGTCCCACTGCGGTCCCCCATCCATCTCCGGCCGCAGTGGAGCCTGCTCAGCGGAGACGTCGGTCCCAGCGTCTCGCTCGGTCTAATACTGTTCAGAGGCTTGTTGCTGCCTCTCCTGGTTCCTCTATTATAACCAATGCTGGAGCAGGCAGCTCTGGGACTAAGTCCTCGCTTTCTCCATCTGAGCATGCCCAGGGCAAGATCTCCCATTGGAGATCAGGGGTCATATGCTCGGTTACAGCAGCGACTCCCATTGGTCCTCCAGGAAGGTCCTGAAGCTGTTTGTGTTCTGGAAGCAGTTTCCCATTGGTCCTTTTCTGGAAGGTCCTGTAGCTGCTACTATAAAAGGTGCGCATGACCGCACGGCCATGCGCTAGTATCAATTCTGTTATGTGCTTTGCACCAGTGTGGTCATGTACGCATGCGGTTAGGGCTCGGCTGAAATAAGCCCCTAGAATACCGGCACCTCCGGTGAGGAGTTTTGTATGCACGTGTTCAGGGCTTGGCTGAAATAGCCTCTAGAATACCGGCTACTCCGGTGAGGAGTTGGTTGTTTGCATTACTGACTGCATGACCCCAGACTGCTATCTGCTCAGCAGTCATCTGTGTACTCCTGTGGTGTTAACAGGACACAGTCTCTATCTCAGCGTCTATGTCAGCGACTCTGTGGTCTAACAGAGTTCGCTCATACCGCCATATAGTGCCACAGCGTCTATATTTGCGACTCTGTGAAGTAACAGAGCTCACTTATACCGCCATATCCTGTAATCTTACTTTCAGCAGGCTCTGCCTGCACGGTGGACCCCGGGCTGCGAACGCACCTATTATTTTTATTTATTTGGTGCGTTCCGCCAGCCATAACACATGGTGCTTGTAGAGTGGATCCAGCAGGGTGGCCACCCAGTACTGTCAGTCACTGCGCTGCGGGATCTCAATTGCAGATGTCAGTGTGATCTTGCAGCTGACTGTTACCCGCAGCGGTGACCTGCGGTAAAAAGCTGGTGTGGGCGGATGAGACTGCTGCTTCCATCGGGCTATGTCTGCTGTCACTGATAACAGTGACAGCAGGTGCTGCTGATGGGAGAAGTAGTCTCATCTGCCGGTGCCTGTGCTAACAGTTAAAAAAAAAGTAAAATTACATACACATTCGCATAAAAATAAAAAAACCCCATTATACTCACATTAATGCCAAATCCTGATGCCCTCTTCTCCTAGAAATAGTGTAAAATAAAAAACCACCATATACTCACCTGTCCACCGTGGTCCATGTAATCCAGATTGTCCTCCGGCGATCTCACATGTAGAACAGCCACATCGGGAGATGTGACCGCACTACCCGGCCACCGGCGATACATTGTCAGGAGGTAATTGCTCCCGCAGTGTATCACTGAGCCGCTATGAGAGTTCACCGGAGTTCATCAGCTCTCATGGCACCACTGCATGAGAACTTTCCCATGCAGCAGTGATGCCGTAAGGGAGATCACTGGAACTGATCAGCTGATGAACTGCAGTGAACTCTCACTGCAGCGCAGTGATACACTGCGGGAGCGATTACCTCCTGTCAGTGTATTGCCGGTTGTCTTTGAGAGTAGTCACATCACTGATGTGTCTGCTCTCAAAGTGATCAGGATCGTCGTGGGACATTATGGATTATCTTCTTGTCGGACAGGTGAGGAATATTTGTGGTTTATTATTTTATTTTTGTTACAGGAGACATTGGTTTTGGTTTATTAGATATTCAGTAAGTATGGTTGAATTAAGATTATTAAAGGAGTCGGTGTCATTATATCAAATAAAGGACTTTATTCTGGCTGTCTTTATTTACCATACCACTATAGGATTAGTAATGGATAGGTGTCTTATAGACGCTTCTCCATTACTAACCTGTGGGCTTGATGTCACCCGACAATTCAAAGATGACATCAACCCTACAAATATGAACTCCACTTGCCACTGCTACAAGGCAAGAGGGAAGAGTGAGGCTAAGCACCAGATTTGGCACAACATAGAGATGTGCCTTTTCTGGGGCAGCTGAGAGCTGATGTTTTTAGCCTGGGAGGGAGCCAGTATCCTTGGCCCTTTCCTAGGCTATTATTATATATATGCATAGCTTTTGCTGGTTATTAATTATAGGGGTACCCCACATCATTTTTTGGGGGTGATCCCCCATTTTTATGGCCTGTAAAGGCTCCATAGGTATTACCCGCTTCCCAGAATATTAGCATCAGCCCCCAGCCATTGGTTTTCCTTCTGATGGTTATTAAAATTATGCAGGAACACACGTCTTTTTTTTTTCATTTTTTTTCTTTTAAATTAACAGTTGCTGTTTGGTTACAGCCTATGTATGTTCATTCTGGTAACGCTCCTACATAGCCTGGTGACAATGTGTGTGTAGGTTTGTGTGTGTATGTTTGTGTTTACTTATCGGCTTAGTAATGAGGGTGTCAGGCTGACACCTTTTCATTACTAAGGGCCCCGTCTCACATAGCGATACACCAGCGATCCCGACAATGATCAGGATCGCTGGTGTGTCACTACATGATCGCTGCTGAGCTGCCAAACAGGCAGCTCTCAGCAGCGATCAGGACAGCAACACTGCGGGTAACGTCACCTAGTTACCCGCAGTGTACGTTGGATACCAGCGCACTGATGCAGGGAGCTGGTAACCAAGGTACACGTCAGGTTTCCAGGCGCTGCGCGGTGCCTGGAAACCCGACGTGTACCTTGGTTACCATCTTCCCTGCAGCAGCGCGCTGGTATCCAATGTACACGTTGGGTTTCCAGGCACAGCCCCGCGCTTGGAAACCCGATGTTTACCTTGGTTACCAGTAGATCGCTGGTCTCCTGCCTGTCACACGCAGCGATGCGTGCTGGCAAGCGGGAGACCAGCGATCAAAAAAAAAGTCCTGGCATTTCTGACACGACAAGCGATTCACAGCAGGGGCCTGATCGCTGGTACGGGTCAGACATAGCGAGATCGCTACTGAGATCGCTGTTTAGCAGCGATCTCGCTAGCGATCTCGCTATGTGAGACGGGGCCTTAAGCCTAGAACTACTTGTCAATGACAGCTGCTGCCTTAATCCCATTACCCTGATGCCACACTGCATCAGCATGAAAAAGGTTGTGTTGAGCCAAGAAATTGCATCACAAAACCTTTTTTTTAAATATCTTTATTTAGCTCAAAAAAGCCTTCAATGCTGCACAAAAACGCATGCAAAAACGCATACAAAAACACAGCAAAAATGCACCAAATTGTGGCAAAAACGCACGTTTTCGCCGCAGTGTTGTTCCTGCCAAGAGTTGCAGAAACCTTGCAGAAATTTCTGCAAGCAAATACTCAACGTGCGCACATAACCTAACATTGATTATGATGTCATCACTTCCTGCTCTGTTCATGGAGTACCAAAGCAGAACAACACAGCTCACACATCCCGCATGGAGGCCCACTTGTTGGTCTTGAAGGGGTGTTATTGTGCAGAGAGACTTACCCGTGTGTGCTAAAACTCAAACTCTACTATCAAGTGCTGCTGCTCTCACAGTTTTTACTGCATATCCAAGGTGGAGTTCCACCTTGTGGGTACTTCACATATGAGGAAGTGAGTGGAAAGGCAGAAGAGAAGCTGCAGTGCAGACAGGTGAGCAGCATCAGCGTAAGAATGCTGACAGTGAGCACAGACCGCCACACTTTCAGCATCAGCTCTGACATGTTTGTGTAATTTTTAAGAAAACTCTGCACCACCAAATTCAGCACATGCGCCAGGCAAGGGATGTGCATCACATCAACTAGGCCCAGAGCTGTTACGAGATTTCACCCGTTACTGCACACCACCAGACCGTGCTTGAGGTTTATCAGCACCAACCACACATATGTCAGTTCTTTGATCGCCATCCGCTGCTCCTGCACGGTGTGGGATTTTCCACACAAACAGATGATTTTCAGAACAGCCTACTGCAGTTTCCCCCTGGTTATGCTGACATTTGTTGTGTAGGTTTTACATTGACCGGATGAGCGATATCTCTTCTCCCTTATGCCTCAAAACTACTGGAACAGCATGTCCATCTTGAACTGTCCTCCCACCTCTCCTCCTGCTCCCTCTTTGACCGCTTACAATCCGGCTTCCGACTGCATCACTTAACTGAAACTGCCCTAACTAAAGTCACCAACGACTTACTAACCGCCAAGGGCAAGCATCACTACTCTGTCCTCCTTCTCCTGGACCTGTCTTCTGCCTTTGACACTGTGGACCATTCCCTCCTGTTACAGATTCTCTCATCTCTTGGCATCACAGGCTTGGCCCTATCCTGGATCTCATCACATCTAACAAACCGAACATTCAGTGTCTCCCTCTCCCACACCACCTCCTCACCTCGCCCCCTGTCTGTCGGTGTTCCCCAAGGCTCAGTTCATGGACCCCTACTCTTCTCCATCTACACCCTCGGCCTGGGACAGCTCATAGAATCCCATGGTTTTCAGTATCATCTCTACGCCGACGACACGCAGATCTACCTATCTGGACCTGACCTCACCTCCTTACTGACCAAAATCCCACAATGTCTGTCTGCTATTTCTGCTTTCTTCTCTGCTCGCTTTCTAAAACTGAACATGGACAAAACAGAATTCATCATCTTTCCCCCATCTCACTCTACCCCCTCACCAGACCTGTCCATCAACGTCAATGGCTGCTCACTTTCCCCAGTCCCGCACGCTCGGTGCCTCGGAGTGATCCTCGACTCTGCCCTCTCTTTCAAGCCACATGTCCAAACCCTTGCCTCCTCCTGCCGTCTCAAACTCAAAAATATTTCCCGGATCCGTGCATTCCTTGACCATGAAACTACAAAAACACTAGTGCATGCCCTCATCATCTCCCGCCTCGACTACTGCAACCTCCTTCTCTCTGGCCTTCCCTCTAGCACTCTGGCACCACTCCAATCCATCCTGCACTCTGCTGCCCGACTAATACACCTGTCTCCCCATTATTCCCCAGCCTCTCCTCTCTGCCAAGCCCTTCATTGGCTTCCTATCGTCCAGAGGCTCCAGTTCAAAACCCTAACCATGACCTACAAAGCCATCCACAATCTGTCTCCTCCATACATCTGTGACATGGTCTCCTGGTACATACCCACACGCAACCTTCGATCCTCTCAAGATCTCCTCCTCTACTCCCCTCTTGTCTCTTCTTCCCACAACCGCATACAAAGCTTCTCCCGTGCCTCTCCCATACTCTGGAACTCTCTACCCCAACACATCAGACTCGCGCCTACCATGGAAACCTTCAAAAAGAACCTGAAGACCCACCTCTTCCGACAAGCCTACAACCTGCAGTGATCATCAGTCTACTGAACCACCGCACGACCAGCTTTACCCTCTCCTAGTGTATCCTCACCCATCCCTGTAGACTGTGAGCCCTTGCGGGCAGGGTCCTCTCTCCTTCTGTACTTGTGTGTGCCTTGTATTGCTCATGTTTACTGTACTCAGGGGCGGAACTATCGTGGAAGCAGGGGAAGCAGCTGCTACAGGGCCCAGGCTAGAAGGGGGCCCGTCCCTGCTGCAGCTGCTTCACCTACCACCACGGTAGTTCTGCAAGCTGCCATGAGCGTACCATACTCTGAGAGAGTTGCCGGCTGCAGTGTAGCAGGGGCGCAGTCACACACACTGTGACACCATTCACCGCCCCTACCCCCGCACCTGTAGTCAGCAGCAGAGCATCGGATCCCTCCCCTCCAGCAGCGTCACAGCTCTCAGACTGTGGAGAGCCATGGAGGGGCGGGGCTAAATGTCGGGGGTGGAGCCACAGACAAGCAGGGAGAAGGAGGCAAAAAAGAAAGAAAAACAAGAGTGGGAGAGAGAAAAGATGAAAGAAGAAAGAAAACACAAGAGAGAGGCAAGACACAGATGAGAAGATGATATAGATAGATATAGATAGATATATATAGATAGATGTATAGCTATATATACTGTATATATATATGATATATATACTGTCAGTCGCCAGCGAGTGTGCGCTTCAGCTGCATGGAGGGAGATTCACCGCAGGAGCGCGGCCATGTAAGAAGAACTTGTTTTGTTTTTGTTTTTTATTGAGAGCGGCGATCCTGGGGGCCCGGGGCAGACTGTGAGACATGGGGGCAGAATGCTGGACACGGGGGGGGGGCAGAATGCTGGACATGGGGGACAGAATGCTGGACATGGGGGGGGCAGAATGCTGGACATGGGGGCAGAATGCTGGACACGGGGGCAGAATGCTGGACATTGGGACAGAATGCTGGACACGGGGGGCAGAATGCTGGACACGGGGGGGCAGAATGCTGGACACGGGGGGGCATAATGCTGGACATTGGGGCAGAATGCTGGACACGGGGGGGCAGAATGCTGGACACGGGGGGGCATAATGCTGGACATTGGGGCAGAATGCTGGACACGGGGGGGCAGAATGCTGGACACGGGGGGCAGAATGCTGGACATTGGGACAGAATGCTGGACACGGGGGTCAGAATGCTGGATACGGGGGGCAGAATGCTGGACATTGGGACAGAATGCTGGACACGAGGGGGCAGAATGCTGGACACTGAGGGCAGAATGCTGGACACGGGGGGCAGAATGCTGGACATGGGGGGCAGAGTGCTGGACTTTGGGGCAGAATGCTGGACACGGGGGGCAGAATGCTGGACACGGAGGGCAGAATGCTGGCCCCGGGGGCCAGAATGCTGGACACAGTGGCAGAATGCTGGACACGATGGCAGAATGCTGGACACGGGGGGCAGAATGCTGGACACGGGGGGGCAGAATGCTGGACAAGGGTCAGAATGCGAGACACAGGTGGCAGAATGCTGGACACGGGGGCAGAATGTTGGACACGGGCAGAATGCTGGACACGGGGCAGAATGCTGGACAAGGGTCAGAATGCGAGACACAGGGGGCAGAATGCTGGACATGGGGGCAGAATGCTGGACACGGGGCAGAATGCTGGACACAGTGGCAGAATGCCGGACACGGGGCAGAATGCGAGACACAGGGGGCAGAATGGAGATACGGGCATGACTGGAGACACGGGGCATGACTGGAGACACTGGGGGCATGACTGGAGACACTGGGGGCAGGATTTGAGACACTGGGGGCAGGATTGGAGACAGATGGGGCAGGATCATGGGGCAGGATGGATATGATGGAGACAGATGGGGCAGGATAGGGGAATCATATGGGGCAGAAAAAGCGGAGTTGCGCCAATATGTGCACTGATGAGGATGAAATGATATGCATTGGCAAGGCTGCAGTGATGGGCAGTGCAGGCTGTATGTCTGTGTGTGGGCAGTTTTATTGCTGGTATATTGTTTTTGTAGCGCTGTATATATATTGGTATTTTACTAATAGCAATTTGGAATCCCTAGGAAATAATGATATCAAGAAAGAGAAAAATTGCTTCACTTGTGACAAATATGGAACCGAACATTGACCATCTCATTAGCCAAAAGCAGGCCCATAGTTCCCACTGAAATACCAGTAAGTTTGTTGATTTTTAACTTTACTTGTTCTTTATTTTAAGTATTGTATTTGTTCCTGTTTTTTTTTTTTTTACTTCAAAATAAGAGTGTAGTATATGGTGTATACAGGGTCATACACATCGTGTGCGGTATATAGAGTGTAGTATATGGTGTATACAGGGTCATACACATCGTGTGCGGTATATAGAGTGTAGTATATGGTGTATACAGGGTCATACACGTCGTGTGCGGTATATAGAGTGTATATACACTGCTGTATTATACTTTTCATATACAGGTTATACTGCCTCTTATTCTTTGTATAGAGGTTAGTGTGCCATGTATAATATATGGTATATACAGCGTAGTGTCGCATACACTGCTGTATTATACAATATACTACAGTTCTAATGCTCCATACCTAATATGCAGGATAATGTACAGTGTATATGATGTAACCTGTATAAAATGCGACATTGGCTTGCCCCCCCCTAGTTTTGATCCTGGGTACGCCCATGCAAGCTGCCGGTGGTGTGAGTCTGATATGGGGCCCGCCGCCACCTCCGGCGCCGCTATGAGAGGAGGTGGGTCGGGCCCCGAGCAGTCCGGCACTTCCGCGTCATGTGACGTGGGGGCATGTGCGCGCTCTCACGGCACATGCAAGGCTGGCGTGGTGGACGTCGGAGCGTGGAGGACGGAGCGGCGCGCGGAGCAGAAGAGCTGGAGGACGCAGTCACCTGAGGATTGGCGGATTGGTAAGTATGCTTGCTGAGTGTGACTCTCTTTTACAGGGACGCGGCAGCCGCAGCTTCCCGTCCCAGCACTTGAGGAGAGGGGGGAGAGCGGAGGGGGGAGGTGTGAGTGTATCAGGGGCCTCAGGCCCCAGGACACAGCGGGCCACATTAGAGGCCCCAGGAAGCAGCAGGCCCCTAATGGGGCCCTAGGAAACAGCAGGCCCCATTAGGGGCCTAGGTCCAAAGGAAGCAGCAGGCCCCATTAGGGGCCTAGGTCCAAAGAAAACTGCAGGCCCCATCAGGGGCCTAGGGCCCCAGGAAACTGCTGAATAATCGTAATTATGTTGCATTATTCTTGTGAAGAAGAAATTTGTAATCTAGCCCATAAATTGCTTTCAAAATTGATGATTTATTCAGTAGAACAAAAGTACGGTATACAGAACAATCTTAGATTATTCTGTATACCGGACTGTTGTTCTACTGAATAAATCATCTGTTTTGAAAGCAATTTGCAGGCTGGATTACAAGTTTCTTCACACATTTACTCTGGAGAAAGCCTACCTTCCTCACTACCTCAGTTGCTTCCTGGGAGTTGGTTCTTTTCTGTTATTTCACTATCATTAGTCCAAAAACCTCTAATTTTGGATAATAAAGGTATCTTTCTTAACACAACTTGGGTAGACCGGGATTGGCAACGCGCGCGGGGGAGGGGGGGCCCCATTGTGAAGTTTGCTGTGGGGCCCTGCCGTTCCTAGTTACGCCCCTGACTGTACTTGTCTATATTTGCCCCTCTTCACATGTATAGCGCCATGGAATAAATGGCGCTATAAAAATCTATAATAATAATAATAATAATGAGGAGGTAGTGGAGGAAGAGGTGGCAACATGGACACAGAAATATCCAGAAAGCCTCGGTGGTGGGTTGGACATGTTCCAAAATGCTTTCCATCTCAGGCCCAGCCATCACTACATTTATCCAGTGGACAGTTATTGCGATATGACCTACCTTAGAATACAGTTTGATGGCTTATCTGATTTATTCTCTGGAAGACTACATTATAGCACAAGTCTTGCAGAGATTGGACAGTACTCATTTCAATTCCTACAATTTATATGTAATAGGAATAGCAATCACCCAATGGCACTCATGAAACATATGAATAATTTCTACTTGTTTTAACTACAATTGATTGATATGTACAAATCTTTCTCTGAACCAGGTGATAATACTAAACAAATGTGTAGATGAAATATTGCTCCCCAAAGCAATAGCAGATAGCTGTGAATAAAAAGCTCCACTATTGCCTGCTGCAGCTTCCACAGTCTCTCTAGCATATGCAAGATGGAATCCTACCTTGTGAGTACGTCGCATGTGAGGCGGAAGGCAAAAGTGAGGCTGCACCGTACACAGGTGGGCAGCAGCAGGGTAAGAACGCCAAAAGTGCGCACACAATGCTTGCACTTTCTGACCAGATGAGGAGACAGTGGAGCAAGTGGAGTAGGAGGCAACATGGGCTAATGAAAGGCTAGGAGCTGGCCGCACTACGCAGTAGCAACCAACTTAATTGCTAAGGACTGGCCTCTGTGCGTTTGCACTTTGCTCCTTTATTTGCTGTGGAGCTGGTGCAACATGACCACCTGATCTTCCTCCGAAATGCCCAAGTCACTCTGATAACCTTGACTCCATGTGGGTTCTAGGACCTCAACATCCCTCACTGCATCATCACACCTTTCCAGTTTTTCTGTAACTTTGCTGTCCTACTAATGCACTTCTGTCCTCACTACGCCTGCGCTTTTACCCTTTGTAAATCCATTCATTGTCTCCCAATTTCACAATGTATTTTCTTCAAGCTATTATCACTGACCTACAATGCCATCTATAATCTGTCTCCCCATATATCTATGAACTTATCTACCGATATCTCCCACCATGTAATCTATGGTCCTCCAAAGACCTCCTCCCATCCACAATGGTACGTTCCTCATCCAATCACATGCAAGTCTTCTCCCAAGTATACCCCATCCAATTATCTCCTACAATCAGAACTTTGAAGCAGAATCTTTTCAGAATAGCTTACACCCTGCAGTAACCCAGCTGCCACCTTACCAACACCACAGCTGCTGCAATACACAAACCTACTGTGTCCTTCCCCATTATCCTATATAATGTAAGGGTGCAAGGGTAGGGTCGTCTCCCCTTTGTACCTGTCTCTCACTCATAGTTTGTTCATTGTAATTTCTATTTGTGTTTTGTATGTATCTCCTCCTCATGTAATGCACCATGGAATCAATGGTGCTCTAAAATTAAACAATAGTAAAAATCCCCCTTGTGATGTTCCACTCAGTCTTAACCACTGCCGTCCTTGCCGCTGTACACACAGCAGAAAGCTGCAGCAGTTGGCACCTGTATTTCGTCAACATCATCATGATAGATGTCCTGCAGTGGTCTGCTGACTATTTGCACTCCTGCTTCCACGTACTCATCCTCTAACAGAACAATCGAATTGTGGGGTAGGTGCAGGTGGATGGCCCATGGAACCACTGTCAGCAGAGTAAGAAAAAAGCAGAAGTGACTGCTGCATGATTGAGGCTCAGACTGCTTGACAGATTATTCAGAGGGTCAGATGAAAGACAGATGTCCATGAGCCACAGGTGCCAAATATGTGCTTTCAGCATGGGACCTGGTGGAAGTCAAAGTAAAGGAACTGAATGCACTCTTAGCAAACCAATCTAAAACCACCTCTACTTGTTCTGGCCTCACCAATCATCCAATGGTACTCGGGTCTACGAGATTACACAGAACGTCCTGTTGCCTGCTTTCAGCTGAGGAATGTGTTTCAGTTGTGTGATTAGCAGACACACATCGATCATACCCTCTTTTTCCCTGCAGCAGCTACATCTCCACCCAACCAGCCACATCTCCTATTTGATGCTCTCCTCATTGTTTTCAACCAGAAAAATTGCAGAGTACTACAAGGCCTGTATACAGAGAGCAAGAGTGGTCAACAGAGTATTATTACACTGCCTGTTTTCAGATTAGCCCCCAAAAAATAAATAATAAAAAAAAACAGTGTTGGATACCTCCTCCTACTTCAACTCTTCCACCTACACCGCCACCCCCTCCTCAACCTCCTGCTCCAATTGGACCTCCATTTCCTCCTTTTCAAAATTATAATTTTTTCTTTTTTTTTATACTATGTTATTTTAAATCATTTTCCTATCCACATTTGTTTGCAAGACAATTGTCCCGCTCTTACGCCTATTTGGCTTCCTTTCCCAGCCCCTTAGCCCTTATTATCACCATTTTACAGCCACTTCAAAGCACTGAAGTTCGGGTCACCATTAACTTCTATTGTTTTCTGGTTCGGAGTCAAGTTTTGGGTCAAGTTCAGTCCCAAACCTAACTTTTCACTGTAGATTTGTCAAACTCGTCAAACCTGAATATCCACGGATCTGCTCATCACTAGTCCTGGGCTTGAATCCCACCAAGGACAACATCTGCAAGGAGTTTGTAGGTTCTCCCCGTGTTTGTATGGGTTTCCTTCCACACTGCAAAGACATACTGATAGGGAATTTAGATTGTGAGACCCAATGTGGACCATGCCGACGTTGTCTGTAAAACACTGTGGAATTTATGGCGCTATATAAGTGAGTAAAATAAGTAAAAATAAATTGTTTTCCTTGTTCTATTTTTGCTTTCTTTTTTGTCCTAGCTCTAAAGTATGGTGGAAGTTGTTTGGAAAGTAAAAAGATAAGTAAACCATATGTCATAATTTCTGCTAGTGTGATGAGGAGAAGGCCTTGCTTTTTGAACGCTGTATAAAAATGTTTAGAGTGGTTGTGTTCGAATGCCAAACACACTGTAAAGGTCTGTTTTGGGAGGATGGAGGTGAGGGGTTGCAAGGTAGAACCAGAAGTGTGGGGAACTCCCAAGAATTTTGACAAGATGATCTGCTTGATTGGAATCAGGGGGCCCTAGGAATTTATAAGAATATTTGAAGGTTTTGTATAACACTAATAGAGGACAATGGATATGGAGGCCTGGAAGGATTCCAAGTCTAAGGGAAGGTTAAGATAGAGAAGGGGAATATTACTTGTGCAAGATGGATACAGAGTGTTAGGGGTCGAGTTCCCACTTCTGCACAAGGGGAATCTCGAGCCATTCGTCTACGGCCGCAGTGGACTCTGCTCAGCTTAGATGTCAGTCCCAGTGTCTCGCCCAGTCTGGCAGTGTGCAGAGGATTACTGTTGCTCCTCCAGGCTCTGCTATTGTGGCCAGTACCGGTTAGCGGCGAGCAGACGTCTTTAGGACAAAGTCCTTGTTTTCCCATTCTGAGCATGCCCAGGGTGAGATCTCTCATTGGAGATCAGGGGTCACATGCTCAGGTACTGCAGCAGCTCCTATTGGTACGCCAGGAAAGTCCTGTGACTACTGGTGTTCTGGAACAAGTTTCATTGGTCCTTGTTTCTGGCAGGTCCTGTAGCTGTTACTATAAAAGGGTGGCATGGCTGGGCCGCCATACGCTAATATCAACTGCATTATGTGCTATTGCACCAGTGTGATCATGCATGCATGTGTTTAGGGACCCGGCTGAAATAAGCCCCTAGAATACCGGCACCTCCGGTGAGGAGATTTGAGTGCAAGTGTTTAGGGACCCGGCTGAAATAAGCCCCTAGAATACCGGCTTCTCCGGTGAGGAGATTGCTTGCTTGTGTTGCTGTCTTCATGATAACGGACTGCTATCCGCACAGCAGTTACCTGTGTATCCCTGTGGTGTTAACAGGACACAGTCTGTTTCTCAGCGGCTCTGTGACGCAACAGGGTTCGCTTTATAACGCTGATTCAGCGCCCTACCGTTTTACTTTGCGGCTCACTGAAGTTAAGTGAGTTCGTACTTATCGCCATATAGCGCTGTGGAATTCCCGTTAGCGGCTCTGGGGATTAACAGAGTTTGCACTAACTGCCACAGCATACTGTGGCGTTTATTTTAGCGACTCTGCGGGATAACAGAGTTCGCTACCTTCGTCATCATGCTAGCAGCGGGCTTCGCCTGCACGGTGGACCCGGGCTGCGAACACACCTCTCTACAATATCTATTAGGTGCGTTCTGCAGACCCTAACATAATATTAGCGCCAGGGTCTGGCTAGTAAAATGGCGGACAACCAGCGTCTACAGCAGTACATCCAGCAGCTGGAGGGTAGGTTGGCGACTCTAGAGCCCACAACCTCAGCTGTGGATGTTACCGCTGTCGCTGTTCAGGCTGCTAGCGTGGCTGCAGCCAGTTTGTCCTCTGCCACCCCTGCTCCGACTTTATCCGTCTCCCGCTTCCAGACAAGTTTGCTGGTGACAGCAAGCAATGTCGGGGATTCGTGAGTCAGTGCTCCATTCATCTTGAGCTTCTGGCTGCACGTTTTCCCATGGAACGGGCGAAGGTAGGTTTTGTCTTATCCCTCCTGTCGGGCAGGGCGTTGGAGTGGGCAACGCCGCTGTGGGAGCGTGACGATCGTGTGGTACAGAGTGCTTCTCTCTTCCTGGAGGCTCTGAGACAGGTCTTCTTAGGACCTCGTGTCACCAACGATACGGCGCTCCAACTGCTGGCAATATCACAGGGTTCATCCATGGTCAGCCAGTTCGCCGTCCAATTTCGGACTCTGGTCTCTGAGCTAGAGTGGTCGGATAAAGTCCTCATTCCGGTGTACTGGAGAGGACTGGCGGATCATGTGAAGGATCCTTTGGCCACCAGGGAGATTCCCGCCACACTAGAGGAACTCATTTCCCTATCCATCCGCATTGATCTCCGTTTTAATGAGCGGAGGTTAGAGCGGACCCAGTGCAGGCAGAGGTTTCGGTTGGCTCCCACCTTCGCCAAACCTCTGGAATCTTCCGTTCAGGCGTCCGATTCCTCCGAAGCCATGGAGGTTTGTCGAGCGGGACCTAAGTCCCGGACCGCTCGAGCAACGGTGCTCTGTAATTTTTGCCAACAGGCAGGACACTATAATAACAGATGTCCACAGCGATCGCAGAGGCGATCGCGTCTAGTGACCCTGGGAAGAGGCTCACTAGAGACAGCGGCATTTTCCTCCAAGATGACACTTAAAGGGACAATCACTGTAGGCACTTCCACTCTCACAGCCGATCTTTGCGTGGACTCAGGAGCAGAGGGGAACTTCATGTCCTCTAACTTTGCTCGCCGTCACGGAATACCTCTGGTGGTGCTTGACAAATCAGTGACTGTCCGGTTAGTGAATGGGTCGACATTGCCCTCACAAATTACACACCAGACTGTTCCTCTTGCATTGTTTGTATCCCCTTCCCATCAGGAGCTTATTTCCCTACTCGTCCTTCTCGAGGGAATAGAGGAGATCCTACTAGGTATACCTTGGCTCCGTTTCCACTCCCCACATATAGAGTGGACTTCAGTTAGGATACTGGGTTGGAGTGATGCATGTAGAGGCAGATGTGTCAGGAGTTGCGTTCAGGTTACCACTACTGAGTTACCTGCAGATCTTACTCCACTTCCCAAGTGCTATTGGTCATATGCAGACGTGTTCTCCAAGAAGGCTGCGGAGACTCTTCCGCCTCATCGCCCCTATGACTGTCCTATCGACCTCTTGCCTGGCGCAGAACCTCCTTGGGGAAGGGTCTATCCCCTCTCTCTTCCTGAGACAGAGGCCATGTCGCAATATATTCAGGAGAACCTGGCAAGAGGGTTCATTAGGAAGTCGGTGTCACCGGCAGGGGCGGGATTCTTCTTCGTGCAGAAGAAGAACGGAGAATTACGTCCATGTATTGATTACAGGGGTCTTAACGCCATCACCGTTAAGAACAAGTACCCGTTGCCCCTGATTTCTGAGCTCTTTGATAGGCTTCGGGGAGCAAGGGTATTCACAAAACTAGATCTGCACGGTGCTTATAATCTGATTCGCATCCGTGAGGGGGACGAATGGAAGATGACTTTTAATACCAGGGATGGGCATTACGAATATCTGGTGATGCCCTTTGGGCTCTGTAATGCCCCAGCCGTTTTCCAAGACTTTGTCAATGACATCTTCCGGGATATGCTCTCCACCTCGGTCGTAGTCTATCTGGATGATATACTCATCTTCTCTCCAGATATTGACTCCCACCGGAGAGATGTCTGCAGAGTCTTCGACCTCTTACCGGCAAATTCCCTTTATGCTAAGTTAGAGAAATGTATGTTTGAGCTGGAGTCTTTACCTTTCCTTGGTTATATAATCTCAACCCAGGGATTGGCTATGGATCCGGCCAAATTACAGGCTGTGATGGACTGGCAAGAACCCCACTCTCTTAAAGCAGTGCAGCGCTTTATGGGGTTCATTAATTACTATCGCCAGTTCATTCCCCATTTCTCTACCTTGGTAACTCCCTTGGTAGCCCTCACCAAGAAGGGAGCAAACCCCAAATTGTGGTCGGAAGAGGTCTCCAAGGCTTTCACTTCTATTAAGTCTCATTTTGCTAGCGCTCCCATCCTACATCGCCCCGATGTTGATAAGCCATTTTTATTGGAGGTGGATGCCTCATCCGTTGGTGCTGGAGCAGTCCTCTTCCAAAAGGATGCTCAAGGTCGGAAGCATCCTTGCTTCTTCTTCTCTAAGACCTTCACATCAGCGGAGAGGAATTATTCCATCGGGGATAGGAAGTTGCTAGCCATGAAGTTGGCCTTCTCTGAGTGGAGACATCTGTTGGAGGGGGCCCGCTTTCCCTTCCAAGTCTTCAGCGACCACAAAAATTTGGTGTATCTTCAGACAGCCCAGCGGCTTAACTCTCGCCAGGCCAGATGGTCCTTGTTCTTCTCCCGGTTTCATTTCACCCTACGTTTTCTCTCGGGAGAGAAGAACATCCGTGCTGACGCTCTCTCTCGCTCTGTGGTGTCCTCTGAGGAGGAAGAGGAGGAGCCTCGGCTTATTGTCCCCACAGAGAGCCTGAGAACAGTGGCCCCGGTTTCGCTAGAGTCTGTGCCCCCGGGCAAGACTTTTGTGCCTACCAATTTGCGACCGGAGATACTCTCTTGGGCACATTCGTCCAGGGTGGGTGGACACTTTGGGGCAAAGAGGACATCTGAATTGCTGGCGAGGACATACTGGTGGCCGCATATGGTCCATGACGTTGGGGACTATGTTCGGGCGTGTGTTTCCTGCGCCAAGAATAAGTCTCCACGACAAAGGCCAGCTGGGTTACTTTACACTTTGCCGGTGGCAGACAGGCCCTGGGAGATGGTTGGGATGGACTTTGTGGTAAGCTTGCCCAAGTCTCGGGGTTGCACCATTATTTGGGTAATCACCGACCATTTTTCCAAAATGGTGCATCTGGTGCCGCTACCACGGTTACCTTCTGCACGGGCTCTGGCAGCGTTGTTCATTAGGCACATCTTTCGTCTACACGGCATGCCGGACAAAATTGTCAGTGACCGAGGTCCCCAGTTTGCGTCTCGGTTCTGGAGAGAGCTTTGTCGTCTAGTCAGTATTGAGTTAAATCTCTCTTCAGCGTACCATCCTGAGACAAATGGGTTGGTAGAGAGGGCCAACCAGACCTTGGTCACCTATCTACGACATTTTGTCTCAGCCAGGCAGGATGACTGGGCATCCTTGCTACCGTGGGCTGAGTTTGCACTAAACAATGCTGTGGCTGACTCCACCGGACAGACTCCATTCCTCCTAAACTACGGTCAGCATCCGCGGGTTCTGGTGCCCATGCCCGTATCTTTCGCCGACTCCAGAATGGCAGACTGGGCTGTGGAGGCACGGGACATTTGGGACCGTACCCAGGATGCCATTCAGGCATCCAAAGAGAGGATGAGGTCCTCCGCCGACGCACATCGGCACCCCGCTCCAACATTTGCTCCTGGGGACTTGGTGTGGCTCTCCGCCCGTAACATTAGGCTGCGAGTTGAGTCCACTAAGTTGGCACCCTGCTACCTGGGTCCTTTCAAGGTCCTCGAGCAGGTTAACCCTGTGGTATACCGTTTGGCTCTTCCACCACGCCTGGGTATCTCCGACACCTTTCACGAATCCCTCCTGATACCCGTGCTCATGTCCCGGTTTTCCGAGTCATCTGCCGGGACATCGGGTTCATCTACGGATGACCATGAGGTGAACGCCATCATAGGGTGTAAGGTGGTACGGGGCAAAAAGTTTTATTTGGTGGACTGGAGGGGCTATGGGCCTGAGGATAGGTCTTGGGAGCCTGCCGAGCATGTTCACGCTCCGCAGCTCATCGCTGCCTTTGAGCGCAGCGAGGCCCAGAGAAGGGGGGGCCCTAGGAGGGAGGTAATGTTAGGGGTCGAGTTCCCGCTTCTGCACAAGGGGAATCTCGAGCCATTCCGGCTGCGGTTTCCCATTCATCTCCGGCCGCAGTGGACTCTGCTCAGCTTAGACGTCAGTCCCAGCGTCTCACCCAGTCTGGCAGTGTGCAGAGGATTACTGTTGCTCCTCCAGGCTCTGCTATTGTGGCCAGTACTGGGTAGCTGCGAGCAGACGTCTTTAGGACAAAGTCCTTGTTTTCCCATTCTGAGCATGCCCAGGGTGAGATCTCTCATTGGAGATCAGGGGTCACATGCTCAGGTACTGCAGCAGCTCCTATTGGTCCGCCAGGAAGATCCTGTGACTACTGGTGTTCTGGAACAAGTTTCATTGGTCCTTGCTTCTGGCAGGTCCTGTAGCTGTTACTATAAAAGGGTGGCATGGCTGGGCCGCCATGCGCTAATATCAATTGCATTATGTGCTATTGCACCAGTGTGATCATGCATGCATGTGTTTAGGGACCCGGCTAAAATAAGCCCCTAGAATACCGGCACCTCCGGTGAGGAGATTTGAGTGCAAGTGTTTAGGGACCCAGCTGAAATAAGCCCCTAGAATACCGGCTTCTCCGGTGAGGAGATTGCTTGCTTGTGTTGCTGTCTTCATGATCACGGACTGCTATCCGCACAGCAGTTACCTGTGTTTCCCTGTGGTGTTAACAGGACACAGTCTGTTTCTCAGCGGCTCTGTGACGCAACAGGGTTCGCTTTATAATGCTGGTTCAGCGCCCTAGTGTTTTACTTTGCGGCTCACTGAAGTTAAGTGAGTTCGTGCAATCGCCATATAGCGCTGTGGCATTCCCGTTAGCGGCTCTGGGGATTAACAGAGTTCTCATTAACTGCCACAGCGTACTGCGGCGTTTATTTTAGCGACTCTGGGGGATAACAGAGTTCGCTACCTTCGCCATCATGCTAGCAGCGGGCTTCGCCTGCACGGTGAACCCCGGGTTGCGAACGCACCTCTCTACAATATCTATTAGGTGCGTTCCGCAGACCCTAACACAGAGTTTGTTTGGTGATAATGGAAGAAATTCAGGATTCAGCTGTTTGTGACTGCTAGATATTAAAAGCGGTAGTTCAGCATGCCAACCCCCAACTGATTTAGATCATCTAAGCATAGTGCTGCTAATCCACTTTTGATCAGAGAACCAATCAAAGGATGCAATCCATAATTGTTTATTGAGCCAAAAACAGGATGTGATGAAGATGGGGGTGGCCTACATGAGGTACAGTAGCCTAGGAAGCAGTGTCATTTGAATAAATACTTATCAAGCCGAACTATGAGAATTCTAAACAGTTCCAAGAATGAAGGCTTGTAGGGGACGTAAGTTAATTTTAGATAATTGGGAAAGGGCGTTATTTCTTTAAAGACCAAGGTAGATAATGCTTTTGGTAGAACTGGCAAGGGTAAAATTGGCATTGATGTTTGTTAACATTGGCAGGGAAAATTTGACATTAAGGGCCTTTGATTTGGATAAGTTGATTAAAAATTTGACTATTTTAATCGGCGGTACAACTCTGAAGTCATGGTATACTGGATATTCTAATTGTATGTAGGATTTTGCCTATTGTAAGCTAACCACTTTGTGTTCCCAAAATTTAACTCTATGTGCAATAAATAGGTTCTGTTTTATTTATATTGCTAACATATTTGAACAACTGTTCGTTATAATTTGGCAAGAGGTTATAACACTACATTACATCTCCCCTGTGATTTCTTGCACTTGACATGTTTATGGGGCATAGGTAAGTAGGCAGTTCATAAAACTGTCAATTTGCTGTGAAATTAAAGAAAAATTGACACTTTAGCACATTTTTGCTGTGATACGGGTACTGTGGGAATGAATGTATAAGAGTCAATTACAATAGTATGATATGTAGGCTACTAATAGTATTAAAAACAATAAGCTAAGCAGTCTATTCAATAGAAATGTATAAGCCAGGACATAATGCTGTATTCAATGAAACAGAGAATTTGCCTTCACATAAGCATCATGCTGTCTTTACATTTTCAGATGTGGTTATGAACAAGGTTTCTAAGTTTATTGCAAATTGTTATTTTTCATTTTCTTACATAATAGTTATTTTTTATTGTTTATTATAAAAGAAAATTGCATATCGTGTATTTTGCTCAATATGTTCTAAGGAAGACTCATACAAAAAGTGGTGCTCTGTGGATGGAAAGACATGATAAAGGCTTACCACACCCATAAGTCTTAACCCTTTCATGCCAGAGCCTATTATCACCTTCGTGACCAGACCAATTTTTTCAATTTTTTTCAATTCTGACCAGTGTCACTTTATGTGGTAATAACTCTGGAACGCTACCACGAATCCCAGTGATCCTCGGATTGTTTTTTCATGACAAATTGTACTTCATTTCATTGGTAAGATTTAGGAACATATTTTTTGCATTTATTTGTGAAAATATTGTAAATTTGTCAAACTTTTTGCAATTTTCTAACTTAAAATTTTTGTGCCCTTAAACCATAGTTACGTCACACACTATAATTATTAAATAACATTTACCACATGTCTAATTTACTTCTGCATCTTCTTTGAAACATATTTTTTTTTGTTAGGAAATTAGAAGGGTTAAAAGTTTAGCAGCAATTCTTCATCTTTCCAACAAAATTTACAAAACCCCTTTTTAGAGAACAAATTTCATTTGAAGTGACTTTGAGGGGTTTATATGACAGAAAATACCCAAAAGTTACACAATTTTAAAAACTGCACCCCTCCAAGTTCTCAAAAAAACATTTAAGAAGTTTATGTTAGAGGTCAAGTTCCCACTTCTGCACAAGGGGAATCTCAAGCCATCCCTGCTGCGGTCTCCCATCCATCTCCATCCGCAGAGGACTCTGCTCAGCTTAGATGTCGGTCCCAGCGTATCACCCAGTCTAACAGTGTGCAGAGGGTTACTGCTGCATCTCCAGGCTCTGCTATTGTGGCCAGTACTGGTTAGCAGCAAGCAGACGTCTTTAGGACAAAGTCCTTGTTTTCCCCTTCTGAGCATGCCCAGGGTGAGATCTCTCATTGGAGATCAGGGGTCACATGCTCAGGTACTGCAGCAGCTCCTATTGGTCCGCCAGGAAGATCCTGTGACTACTGGTGTTCTGAAACAGTTTCATTGGTCCTTGTTTCTGGCAGGTCCTGTAGCTGTTACTATAAAAGGGTGGCATGGCTGGGCCGCCATGCGCTAATATCAATTGCATTATGTGCTTTGTGCCAGTGTGATCATGCATGCATGTGTTTAGGGACCCGGCTGAAATAAACCCCTAGAATACCGGCACCTCCGGTGAGGAGATTTGAGTGCAAGTGGTTAGGGCTTGGCTGAAATAAGCCCTAGAATATCAGCGGCTCTGTGACACAACAGGGTTCGCTTTATAACGCTGGTTCAGCGCCCTAGCGTTTTACTTTGCGGCTCACTGAAGCTAAGTGAGTTCATACTTATCGCCATATAGCGCTGTGGCATTCCCGTTAGCGGCTCTGGGGATTAACAGAGTTTGCACTAACTGCCACAGCGTACTACGGCGTTTATTTTAGCGACTCTGCGGGATAACAGAGTTCGCTACCTTCGACATCTTACTAGCAGGGGGCTTCGTCTGCACGGTTGACCCCGGGCTGCGAACGCACCTCTCTACAATATTTATTAGGTGCATTCCGCAGACCCTAACATAATATTAGCGCCAGGGTCTGGCTAGTAAAATGGCGGACGACCAGCGTCTGCGGCAGTACATCCAGCAGCTGGAGGGTAGGTTGGCGGCTCTTGAGCGCACAACCTCAGCTGTGGATGTGAGCACTGTCGCTGTTCAGGCTGCTAGCACGGTGGCAGCCAGTTTGTCCTCCAACACCTCTGCTCCGACCTTGTCCCATCTCCCACTTCCAAACAAGTTTTCTGGTGACAGCAAACATTGTCGGGGATTCGTGAGTCAGTGCTCTATGCAGCTCGAGCTTCTGGCTGCACATTTTCCTACAGAGCGGGCACAAGTGGGTTTCATAGTGTCACTACTGTCAGGCAGAGCTTTGGAATGGGCAACCCCGCTGTGGGAGCATGACGATCGCGTGGTGCAGAGTGCTCCTCAATTTCCGGAGGCTCTTAAAAAGGTCTTTTTAGGGCCTCAGGTCACCCACGATTCGGCGCTCCAACTGCTGGCAATGTCACAGGGTTCGAGCTTGGTCAGTCAGTTTTCAGTTCAATTTCGAACCCTGGCCTCCGACTTAGAGTGGCCGGATAAGGTCCTTATATCAGTATACTGGAGAGGTCTGGCTGACCATGTAAAGGACGCCTTGGCCACAAGGGAGATTCCTGCCTCACTGGAGAAGCTTATCTCCATATCTACCTGCATCGACCTTCGCTTTCACGAGCGGAGGTTGGAGCGGGCCCAGCGTAGACGGAGGTTTCGGCTAGCTACCACCTTTGCCAAACCTCTAGAATCTCCCATTCAGGCGTCCGACTCCCCGGAGGTCATGGAGGTTGTTCGAGCGGGACCTGATTCTCGGCCCGTTCAAGTCTCCGTGCTTTGTAACAATTGTCAGCAGTTAGGACATTATGCCAATAGATGTCCCCAGCGATCAGGAACACGATCGCGTCTAGTGACCATGGGAGGAGGTTCACTAGAGTCAGCAGCATTTGCCTCCAAGCTGTCCTTTAAAGGGACAATCTCTTTTGGTCCATCCACTCTGACTGTTGAGCTTTGTGTGGATTCTGGAGCAGAGGGGAACTTTATGTCCTCTGCTTTTGCTCTCCGCCACACAATACCTCTGGTGATGCTCGCCAAACCGGTGACGGTTCGAGTGGTGAATGGATCCATACTGCCCTCACAGATCACACATCAGACAATCCCTCTCACATTAGCTATGTCTCCTTCCTATCAGGAGATTATCTCTTTCCTTGTCCTTCCTGAGGGTATAGATGAGGTCCTGCTGGGAGTACCCTGGCTTCGTCTTCACTCCCCACATATTGAGTGGTCCTCTGGGAAGATACGGGGTTGGAGTGAGTCTTGTAGAGGTAGATGTGTGAGGGAGAGTGTTCAGGTTACTACTACAGAGATACCCGCAGATCTCACTTCCCTTCCCAAGTGTTATTGGTCCTATGTAGACATGTTCTCCAAAAAGGCTGCAGAGACTCTTCTACCTCACCGCTCCTATGACTGTCCTATTGACCTCTTGCCTGGAGCAGAACCGCCTCGGGGTAGGGTTTATCCTCTCTCTCTCTTTCACGGAGACGGAGGCTATGTCCCAATACATCCAGGAGAATCTGGCAAGAGGGTTCATTAGGAAGTCAGTGTCACCTGCTGGGGCGGGGTTCTTTTTCGTGCAGAAGAATAACGGAGAATTACATCCCTGCATAGATTACAGGGTTATTAACGCCATCACTGTTAAGAATAAATACCCGTTGCCCTGCTTTCTGAGCTTTTTGATAGGCTCCAGGGAGCAAGGGTATTTACCAAATTAGACCTGCTGGGTGCTTATATACTGATTCGCATCCGTGAGGGGGACGAATGGAAGACGGCTTTTAATACCAGGGATGGGCACTATGAATATCTGGTGATGCCCTTCGGGCTCTGTAATACCCCAGCCATTTTCCAAGATTTTGTTAATGACATCTTCCAGGACATGCTTTCCACCTCGGTCGTAGTCTATCTGGATGATATTCTCATCTTCTCTCCAGATATTGACTCCCACCGGAGAGATGTCTGCAGAGTCTTCGACCTCCTGCGGGCAAATTCCCTTTACGCAAAGTTGGAGAAATGTGTGTTTGAGCAGGAGTCTTTACCATTCCTGGGCTATATCATCTCCGCCCAGGGATTGGCTATGGATCCTGCCAAACTACAGGCTGTAATGGACTGGCAAGAACCCCATGTTTCTCAGCGGCTTTGTGACGCAACAGGGTTCGCTTTATAACGCTGGTTCAACGCCCTAGCATTTTACTTTGCGGCTCACTGAAGCTAAGTGAGTTCGTACTTATCACCATATAGCTCTGTGGCATTCCCGTTAGCGGCTCTGGGGATTAACAGAGTTCGTATTAACTGCCACAGCGTACTTCGGCGTTTATTTTAGCGACTCTGCCGGATAACAGAGTTCGCTACCTTCGCCATCTTACTGCAGCGGGCTTCGCCTGCACGGTGGACCCCAGGCTGCGAACGCACCTCTCTACAATATCTATTAGGTGCGTTCCGCAGACCCTAACGGTTTATTAACCCTTCAGGTGCTTCAAAGGAATTAAAGCAACGTGGAAGGAAAAAATGGCAATTTTACTTTTTCCCATAAAAATTTTACTTTAGCCCCAAATTTTGATTTTCACAAGGGTAATAGGAGAATTTGTTGTGCTATTTCTCCGGAGTATGCTAATACCCCAATATGTGGGGAAAAATTACTGTTTGAGCGCATGTTAGAAGGGAAGGAGCACTATTTGACTTTTGTAACCAAAATTGGCAAAAGTTAGAGGACTCCATGTCGCATTTGCAGAGCACCTGATGTGCCTAAGCAAGTATAACAGCAAGTGAACAAGTATAACAGGAGAAAATTGACCCCAAAATTTGTTGTGGAATTTCTCTTGTGTACGCCAATACCCCATATGTGGTACAAAACTACTGTTTTGTTGCTTGGCATGGCTCGTAAGGGAAGGAATGCCATTTTGGCTTTCATAGGTTGCTGACACTGTCAAATTTGAAGGGCCCCGGACAAGTCAAATCAGCATAAACCCCCACAAGTGACCCCATTTTGGAAACTACACCTCACAAGGAATTCATCTAGTGGAGTAGTGAGTATTTTTAACTGTCAGACGATTCACAGACTTGTATAACATTCTGCTGAGTAAATGAAATATAACCATTTTTTCCACTAAAATGTTGCTTTGTCCCCAAAAGACAGTTGGACAAAACAAACAGTACAATATGTTACACAATTTCTCTAGAGTATGCTAATACCTCTTATGTGTTGAAAACTTTTGAGGCACGGTGTAAAACTCACAAGGGAAGTAGCGCCATATTACAGTACAGATTTTGCTGTTGTGGTTTATGGGTGCCATGTCACATTGACACAGCCCCTGAGGTCCCAGAACAGCAGAACCCTTCATAAGTGACTGCATTTTACAAACTACACCTCTCAATGAATTTATCTAGGGGTGCAGTGATCATATTGACACCGTAGGTGTGTCACAGAATTACATAATTACATTTTTACCAGAAAAAAATTGTTTTAGCCCCAGATTTTAGATTTTCACAAGGGGAAATGGGTAAAAATGGCACTAAAATGTGTCGCACAATTTCTGCTGAATGTGGCAATACCCAACATTTGTATGTCCAGTACTGCTTAGCCACACGGCGAGACTTGGGGGGGGGAAGGAGAACTATTTGACTGTTTGAGAACAAATCGTAGAATAGTTTGTGGAGTCCATATGCAGAGCCCCTAAGTGCCAGAAGGGCAAAATCCCTCTTAAAGTGACCCTATTTTGGAAATTGCACCTCTCTGGGAATTTATCTACAGGTGTACTGATGATTTTGACTCCATGGGTGTTTTCCAGAAAAAAGCAGCTGCGGATGTTGCTGAGTAAAAATAGAAAATTTTTCATTTTAGTGCACGGTACATTGCAGACCAGTACATTGCAGTGCCCATACATTGAAGCCAGCTAAGCTTCTGGAGACAAGCACCCCACAAAGTAAGCAGGCTCTCATTGCTATAGAAATGCCAAACACATAGATTAGTGATGATCGAATAGTGAAATATTCGAATTCGGGAAAATCGGCATGAATAATTTCTAATATCCGTGTATTCGTACCAATTAACGAATCCAATGCAAGTCAATGGGAAAGCCAAATATCTTTCAGCTGGACCCAACAAACAGGTCTGGGGGCATGGGAAAAAAGGCTGAAATTGAAGGGAAAGAGCTAAAACTAAATGGGAACAGCATGGAGAAGATGCCTGCATACCTTTCTGGCTCACATATGGTATCTGGGAATAATGTTGTCAGACTATTGTGCCAGTATTAAGGATTTTTAAAAAGACCTACAAAACCAAACATTTTTTTAAAGGGAAAAATACTAAGAAACATTTTTTTTGTTCATAATTACATGTATATAACTCTAACAAAAAAAATTGTACAACAAATTATACCTCCCCTTTAGCTTATGTTCACATGAAGCGTTTTGGCTTTAGTTTTTCCTTTTACATTTGTGAGGGCTCTCACTCCTACATTTGGGAGGTCCCTCCCTCATGCCAAATAGTTAGCAAGATAGTGGAATACTTATTCCTCATCCATTTTACAATTCCATTTCAAACATGCCCATTTGAATTCTGGGCTTTGCCCACCACCACCACCATGTCCACCACCATGTCATTATGCAACCCTGGCTGACAATTAGCAGAGTGCCAGCAGGTGCCGTGAAACCTGAGTTTGGTAAGGGCGCTAAGGTGGCCCTGTATCATACATTTGGGAGAGCTCTCACTCCTACATTCGGAAGGTCCTTCCCTCATTCCAAATAGTTAGCAAGATAATGGAATAAATATTCCCCATCCCTTTACAATACCATTTCAAACATGCCCATTTGAATTTTGGGCTTTTCCTGCCACCACCGCAATGTTCACCGCCATGTCATTATGCGGCCCTCACTGACAATTAGCAGAGGGCCAGCAGGTGCTGTGAAACCTGCATTTTGTAAGCTCCACAGATCATTTTTTCCACCGGATCCCAATGGAAAAACCATCATAGCGGGTGAAGCCGCTGTAAGGTGACTATAATACAGAGCTGGGGGAGCTGTATGACCAATGTCAGTAAATTGGATTCTACCAGACACCAAAAGCATTAGAATTAAATTCGCAATACAATGTATGCAAGCAAGGGCCTGTATTGTGGTCAGTCTGTCAGGCCAGAAACCCATGTGTTGTGAATGTTTTAGAAATGAATTCTGAGCAGAAGCTCCCTCTAGTGGTTACAAACAGTACTGAACCATTCAATGAGGATTGGCAATCAGGAATCACAGACTGGCTGGATATAAGGGAGGTTCCCTCCCATCATGGTTGCCGGTGATCAATTGTTCTTGTCTCAACGTTGTTTCCTGGTTCACTTGGAAGCTTGCTGAGTCTTGCCTCTTCTCCTCTCAGATAAGATATTTTCAGTTTTTTGTTTTTGTGCTTACCATTTGCATATTTCTCTGCATTTCTGTGAGGTTAGCCAGGTTCCCCTCCCCGGGGGGCTTGGGCTCCTCTCATTTCCTCTGGAGCCACTGTTATTTGTTCATTTGCCTTTTCCAACTTTTTCAGTGGCTGCGGCTTAGTTTTGTTACACCAGAGAACTAATTTAGGTGGTAGAGGTCATGTGATCTCAGGTGTTTTTGCAATTAGTAGCATTGGCATTTTTTAGTGTTTTTTTGGATTGCAGTAAGTATCCTTCCTATCCTTATCTGTCTAGGCAGATTGGGCCCCAACGTTTGCTCATACTATTTTCTGTCTGTGTCTGTATTTCCTCTTGTCTGGCCGCCATTACATGTTTGGGGGCTTCCTATGTTCTTTGGGGATCTGCTCCAGGGAAGATAGCTTTCCTCTTTCTATCTTTAGGTGTAGTTAACCTCTCAGGCTGTGACGAGGCATCTAGGACCAATGTAGGAACGCTCCACAGCTGCCTTTAGATGCTTGCGGTGGTTAGTCAGGGTACTGCAATCCAGTAGATTCCAACCTCTCTGGTGTATTGCCGTTTTTGCCTGCTCTCTTCAGCTACCAAATCATAACAGTATCACTGGCCATATTGAAAATTATATGGTACTCACAGAAGGGAAAAATAGTAAAAAGGAAAAAAAAAAGGGGAGTTGTCAGAATTTTTTTTTCTCTGTTTGTTGCATTTTTTCCCTCTTTTTCTCTGGGTGCTGAGGAGGAATTTTTTTTTCTCTCAATGGAGTTTGCACAGTTGTCTGGCCGTGTGGATCAGCTTGCCACTGAGGTTCGGAGTATTGCTACCTATCTTGCAGGGTTGCCGGTTGTGGAACCTAGGATCCCCATGCCAGATTTGTTTTTGAGAGATCAAGCTAAATTTCTGAATTTCAAAAATAACTGTAAGTTGTTTTTTGCCTTAAAACCTAAGTCCTCAGGGAATGCAGCACAGCAGGTTCAAATTGTCATCTCTCTCCTGCGCGGCGATCCTCAGGATTGGGCTTTTTCCCTGACACCTGGGGACCCTGTTTTGAGTAATGTTGATGCATTTTTTCTGGCTCTGGGGTTATTGTACGATGAATGTCACTGATCAAGCAAAAAAAACCTTGTTGGCATTAAATCAGGGGCTTGAGGACGCTGAGTTGTACTGTCAGAAATTCCGAAAGTGGGCAGTTCTGACCAAATGGATTGATGATGCTTTGGCAGCCCTTTTTCGGAAGGGTCTGTCAGAGATTGTAAAAGATGTTATGGTGGGTTTCCCTGCTCCCTCTGGTCTCAATGATTCTATGTCAATAGCGATTCAAATTGACAGACGTTTGCGTGAGCGTAGAGGTATGCGTGGAATAGTGTTGCCTTGTGAACCAGCTTCTGAACCCATGCAGTGTGATAGAGTGGCTTCTGGGGCACAGCGTCATGAGTTTCGAAAACGCAATTGGTTATGTTTCTACTGTGGTGATGCCTCTCATGCTATTTCAGTCTGCTCTAAGAGGGGAAGACGTTTTGCACGCTCAGTTGTCTTGGGTAGTGTTCAGACTAAATTTCTGTTGACTGTTACCCTGATTTGCTCCCTGTCCACATTTTCTGCTCAGGCTTTTGTTGATTCGGGAGCAGCTATTAACCTTATGGATTTTGATTTTGCTAAACGTTGTGAGTTTCCCTTGATACCCCTACGGAAGTCTATTCCCCTACAGGGGATTGATTCTACCCCTTTGGCTGAGAATAAAACCCAGTTCTCTACTCAGGTGATAACGAGGTATGAACCTGATCATCATGAGAGTTGCAAATTTTTGGTGCTGTATAATCTGCATGACATTATTGTACTAGGTTTCCCTTGGTTACAGTCTCATAATCCTGTTTTGGATTGGAAATCTGTGTCTGTAACCAGTTGGGGCTGCCAATGTGTTAATGCCAATACTCCTGTTTTTTCTGACTCTCCCCAGGCTCAGGATGTTCCTGACTTTTTGACTGATTTTTCTGATGTGTTTAGTGAAAGTAAATCTGCATCCTTGCCCCCCCATAGCAGCTATGACTGCGCTATTGAATTAGTGCCTGGTAGTAAATTCCCTAAAGGTCGCCTTTTTAACTTGTCTGTACCTGAACATGACGCTATGCGGTCTTATATCAAGGAGTCATTGGAGAAGGATCATATCAGACCATCCTCTTCACCCTTGGGTGCTGGTTTTTTCTTTGTGGCCAAAAAGGATGGTTCATTAAGGCCGTGTATTGATTATCGTCTCTTGAACAATATCACTGTGAAATATCAATATCCGTTACCCTTGATTTCTGACTTGTTTTCCAGGGTGAAAAGTGCTACTTGGTTTACCAAGCTTGACCTCAGGGGGACGTATAACCTTATTCGCATTAAGCACGGGAGTGAATGGAAGACGGCGTTTAATACCCCAGAGGGGCATTTTGAGTACCTAGTGATGCCCTTTGGGCTCACTAATGCTCCTTCCGTCTTCCAGTCCTTCATGAATGACATTTTCAGGGATTTTGTGGATAAATTTCTGATTGTTTATTTGGATGATATCTTGATTTTTTCCAATGACTGGGACTCTCATGTGAAACATGTTTGGACTGTCTTCCAGATTTTGAGAGAGAATGCTCTGTATGTGAAGGGATCAAAGTGTCTTTTTCGCGTACAGAGGATCTCATTTCTGGGATTCATTTTGTCTCCATCTGTTATTGAAATGGACCCGGTCAAGGTTCAGGCCATCTGTGATTGGGTCCAACCTACTTCATTAAAGGCTCTTCAGAGATTCTTGGGTTTTGCCAATTTTTATCGTAAATTTGTTGGTAATTTCTCTGTTATTGTTAAACCATTGACTGATTTGACCAAAAAGGGTTCTGATGTGGTGAATTGGCCTCCTGAGGCAGTCTCTGCGTTTCAGGAACTTAAGCAGAGATTCACTTCTGCTCCTGTTCTACGGCAATGAACAAACACCACCACCACAACAAACAGTCACAGAATCCAATATATGAGGTTCCTCTCATTTCCTCTGGAGCCACTGTTATTTGTTCATTTGCCTTTTCCAGTTTTTTCAGTGGCTGCGGCTTAGTTTTGTTACACCAGAGAACTAATTTAGGTGGTAGAGGTCGTGTGATCTCAGGTGTTTTTGCAATTAGTAGCGTTGGCATTTTTTAGGTTTTTTTTGGATTGCAGTAAGTATCCTTCCTATCCTTTTCTGTCTAGGCAGATTGGGCCCCAACGTTTGCTCATACTATTTTCTGTCTGTGTCTGTATTTCCTCTTGTCTGGCCGCCATTACATGTTTGGGGGCTTCCTATGTTCTTTGGGGATCTGCTCCGGGGAAGATAGCTTTCCTCTTTCTATCTTTAGGTGTAGTTAACCTCTCAGGCTGTGACGAGGCGTCTAGGACCAACGTAGGAACGCTCCACGGCTGCCTTTAGTTGTGGTGGTTAGTCAGGGTACTGCAATCCAGTAGATTCCAACCTCTCTGGTGTATTGCCGTTTTTGCCTGCTCTCTTCAGCTACCAAATCATAACATCCATGTCATGAACATGTACAAGCCTCATTTTACTTGGAACCAGCCTTCTCAAGGTATAGAGACAGGAGTGCCATTGAACAATCTGCACTAGCTTACGCATTTTCTATTGGTTTAATAAACAGCGTATCTTTATCTATCAGTTGTGTGACTGTCTCAAAGCCTGTAGATATACGCAAAGGTGACTATTTATCTCAAATTTTCATGCGTCTGCTGTTGCCATGTGTAATATAGCTGATATGTTAAAAAAAAATTACCACACATTGTTAGATATATTGAATTTATACACAACACTGTTATGTTTTGGTAGCTGAGGAGAGCAGGCAAAAACGGTAATACACCAGAGAGGTTGGAATCTACTGGATTGCAGTATCCTGACTAACCACCACAACTAAAGGCAGCCATGGAGCGTTCCTATGTTGGTCCTAGATGCCTCGTCACAGCCTGAGAGGCTAACTACACCTAAAGATAGAAAGAGGAAAGCTATCTGCCCCGGAGCAGATCCCCAAAGAACATAGGAAGCCCCCAAACATGTAATGGCGGTTAGACAAGAGGAAATACAGACACAGACAGAAAATAGTATGAGCAAACGTTGGGGCCCAATCTTCCTAGAAAGAAAAGGATAGGAAGGACACTTACTGCAATCCAAAAAACCCTAAAAAAATACCAACACACTAATTGCAAAAACACCTGAGATCACACGACCTCTACCACCTAAATTAGTTCTCTGGTGTAACAAAACTAAGCAGCAGCTACTGAAAAAACTGGAAAAGGCAAATGAACAAATAACAGTGGCTCAGATAAACTGAGAGGAGCACAAGCCCCCGGAGGGACCTGGCTGACCTCCACAGAAGTGCAGGACAAAATGCAAAAAGCAAGCACAAAAATAAAAGCAGAAAATATCTTATCTGTTAGCAGAAGATGCAGGCAAGACACAGCAAGCTTCCAAGTGAACCAGGAACCAAAGTTGAGACAAGAACAATTGATCACCGGCAACCATGATGGGGAGAAAGCTCCCTTATATCCAGCCAGTCTGTAATTCCTGATTGCCAATCCTCATTGAATGGTTCAGTACTGTTTGTAACCACCAGAGGGAGCTTCTGCTCAGAATTCATTTCTAAGACATTCATAACAGTACCCCCCCCTTGAGGAGGGGTCACCGAACCCTCATTTGTGGAACCAGGTCGGTCAGGATGAGCTCTGTGATACGTACGGATCAGTCTCCTAGCATGGATGTCCGAAGCAAACACCCAAGAATTGTCCTCCTGACCATAACCTCTCCACTTAACCAAATACTGGAGTTTCCGCCTAGAAAAACGAGAATCCAATATTTTCTCAACCACATACTCCAGATTGCCCTCAACCAAAACAGGGTCAGGGGGCGCAGCCATAGGAACCACTGGCTCGACAAACCTCTTCAATAAGGACTTGTGGAACACGTTATGGATCTTAAATGTCCCTGGAAGAAGTAAACGAAAGGAATCATAATTAAGAATCTCCATGATCTTATAAGGTCAAATGAACCTAGGCTTAAACTTAGGAGATGCAACTCTCATAGGGATATTTCTTGAGGACAACCAGACCAAGTCCCCCACTTTAAACCGAGGACCATCAGTCCTATGCCGGTTGGCAAACCGCTGGGCCTTCTCCTGAGAGAGGGACAACCTCTCCACTACCTGGTCCCAAATCTGCTGCATACGCTCCACAACAGAGTCAACAGCCGGACAGACAGAAGCCTCCGTCTGTCCCGAAGAAAATCGAGGGTGAAACCCAAAATTGCAGAAAAATGGAGACATCAAAGTGGCAGAGCTTGCCCTATTATTAAGAGCAAACTCAGCCAAAGGCAAAAAAGAGACCCAGTCATCTTGATCAGCAGAAACAAAGCATCTCAGATAAGTCTCCAATGTCTGGTTTGTTTTCTCAGTTTGTCCATTGGTCTGAGGATGAAAAGCAGAGGAGAAAGACAATTGAACACCAATTTTAGAACAAAAAGTCCTCCAAAATCTGGAAACAAACTGGACTCCTCTGTCAGACACAATGTTCTCAGGAATGCCGTGTAACCGAACCACGTGCTGAAGGAACAAAGGCACCAATTCGGAGGAGGAAGGCAACTTAGGTAATGGCGCAAGATGTATCATCTTGGAAAACCTATCACAAATCACCCAGATAACGGTCATTCTCTGAGAAACAGGGAGGTCGGAAATAAAATCCATAGAGATATGGGTCCATGGTCTCTTGGGCACAGGCAATGGCATCAACAAACCACTAGAGCGAGAGCAAGGCTTGGAGCGAGAGCAAGTCCCACAGGACTGCACAAACTCCCTGACGTCACGAGACAAAGTAGGCCACCAAAAGGACCGACTCACCAAGTCTCTGGTACCAAAAATTCCGGGATGACCGGCCAACGCGGAACAATGAATCTAAGACATCACACTCTTCTTCCACTGGTCTGGGACAAACAATTTCCCAACAGGGCAGCGTTCGGGTTTATCCTCCTGACACCCCTCCAGAGCCAGTCTCAAATTGGGCGAGATGGCGGAAAGAACTTCACCCTCTTTCAAAATAACAGCAGGATCATATAACTCAGGAGAGTCCTCAAGGAAACTCCTCGAGAGGGCATCCGCCTTAACATTCTTAGTGCCAGGAAGAAAGGAAACCACAAAATTAAAACGTGTGAAAAACAAGGCCCACCTTGCCTGTCTAGGATTTAGTCGCTTGGCTGATTCGAGATAAACCAGATTCTTATGGTCCGTGAGGACCACCACCTGATGTTTGGCTCCCTCCAGCCAATGTCTCCATTCTTCAAAAGCCCACTTCATGGCCAATAACTCCCGATTACCCACGTCATAATTACGTTCAGTTGGAGAAAATTTTCGAGAGAAAACAGCACAAGGGTTACTTTTAGAGGTCTCAGGATCTCTTTGGGACAAAACGGCACCTGCCCCAATTTCAGAGGCATCAACCTCCACCTGAAATGGCAGAGAAACATCAGGCTGCCGTAGAACAGGAGCAGAAGTGAATCTCTGTTTAAGTTCCTGAAATGCAGAGACTGCCTCAGGAGGCCAATTCACCACATCAGAACCCTTTTTGGTCAAATCAGTCAATGGTTTAACAATAACAGAGAAATTACCAATAAATTTACGATAAAAATTGGCAAAACCCAAGAATCTCTGAAGAGCCTTTAATGAAGTAGGTTGGACCCAATCACAGATAGCCTGAACCTTGACCGGTCCATTTCAATAACAGATGGAGACAAAATGAATCCCAGAAATGAGACCTTCTGTATGCCAAAAAGACACTTTGATCCCTTCACATACAGAGCATTCTCTCTCAAAATCTGGAACACAGTCCGAACATGTTTCACATGAGAGTCCCAGTCATTGGAAAAAATCAAGATATCATCCAAATAAACAATCAGAAATTTATCCACAAAATCCCTGAAAATGTCAGTCATGAAGGACTGGAAGACGGAAGGAGCATTAGTGAGCCCAAAGGGCATCACTAGGTACTCAAAATGCCCCTCTGGGGTATTAAACGCCATCTTCCATTCATCCCCGTGCTTAATGCGAATAAGGTTATACGCCCCCTGAGGTCAAGCTTGGTAAACCAAGTAGCACTTTTCACCCTGGAAAACAGGGCAGAAATCAAGGGTAACGGATATTGATATTTCACAGTGATATTGTTCAAGAGACGATAATCAATACACGGCCTTAATGAACCATTCTTTTTGGCCACAAAGAAAAAACCAGAACCCAAGGGTGAAGAGGATGGTCTGATATGACCCTTCTCCAATGACTCCTTGATATAAGACCGCATAGCGTCATGTTCAGGTACAGACTAGTTAAAAACACGACCTTTAGGGAATTTACCACCAGGCACTAATTCAATAGCGCAAGTCATACAACTCAGCGTCCTCAAGCCCCTGATTTAATGCCAACAAGGTTTTTTCAGCTTGATCAGTGACATTAGGTTCATCGTACAATAACCCCAGAGCCAGAAAAAATGCATCAATATTACTCAAAACAGGGTCCCCAGGTGTCAGGGAAAAAGACCAATCCTGAGGGTCGCCGCGCAGGAGAGAGATGACAATTTGAACCTGCTGTGCTGCATTCCCTGAGGACTTAGGTTTTAAGGCAAAAAACAACTTACAGTTATTTTTGAAATTCAGAAATTTAGCTCGATCCCCCCAAAACAAATCTGGCATGGTGATCCTAGGTTCCATAACCGGCAACCCTGCAAGATAGGTAGCAATACTCCGAACTTCAGTGGCAAGCTGATCCACACGGCCAGACAACTGCAAACTCCATTGAGAGAAAAAAAAAAATTCCTCCTCAGCACCCAGAGAAAAAGAGAGAAAAAAAAATGCAGAAAAAAAAAAAAAATCTCTGACAACTCTGACAACTTTTTTCTTTCCACACTATTTTTCCCTTCTGTGAGTACCATATAATTTTCAGTTCTGGTCGGTGATACTGTTATGTTTTGGTAGCTGAGGAGAGCAGGCAAAAACGGCAATACACCAGAGAGGTTGGAATCTACTGGATTGCAGTACCCTGACTAACCACCAAACTAAAGGCAGCCGTGGAGCGTTCCTACGTTGGTCCTAGACGCCTCGTCACAGCCTGAGAGGCTAACTACACCTAAAGATAGAAAGAGGAAAGCTATCTGCCCCGGAGCAGATCCCCAAAGAACATAGAAAGCCCCAAACATGTAATGGCGGTTAGACAAGAGGAAATACAGACACAGACAGAAAATAGTATGAGCAAACGCTGGGGCCCAATCTGCCTAGACAGAAAAGGATAGGAAGGATACTTACTGCAATTCCAAAAAACCCTAAAAAAAGCCAACGCTACTAATTGCAAAAACACCTGAGATCACACGACCTCTACCACCTAAATTAGTTCTCTGGTGTAACAAAACTAAGCCGCAGCCACAGAAAAAAATGGAAAAGGCAAATGAACAAACAACAGTGGCTCCAGAGGAACCGAAAGGAGACCAAGCCCCCGGGGAGGGGAACCTGGCCAACCTCACAGAAATGCAGAGAAAAATGCAAATGGCAAGCACAAAAACAAAAAACAGAAAATATCTTATCTGAGAGCAGGAGAAGAGGCAAGACTCAGCAAGCTTCCAAGTGAACCAGGAACCACAGTTGAGACAAGAACAATTGATCACCGGCAACCATGATGGGGGGAAACCTCCCTTATATCCAGCCAGTCTGTAATTCCTGATTGCCAATCCTCATTGAATGGTTCAGTACTGTTTGTAACCACCAGAGGGAGCTTCTGCTCAGAATTCATTTCTAAAACATTCATAATACAACACCTCTGTTAGGGTACTTGTCAAAACTAAAGCCAGGAATGTTTTTTTCATAAGCATAAAGCATTCAATATGAGAAATGGTGATGTTAAGGGTCGTTGATGTGGTGGTTCCCACCAAGGCCTTGTTAAAGATCAGAAGGTGACTGGATCTCAGTCTAACTTCCTGTCAAAATGTGGTAAACCCAGACAATTGTCAGGATGTTGTGGGTTGGATGGCAGACAAAGGTTCCAGTGTGTTGACAAGCAGCACCACAAAGTCTTCCACACGGTCCACTCTCAGTAGCCAAGAGGCTAGGCCTTTGAATCCTCAACATGGACCTGGTACAGGGAACTGCACCTAGGATAAGCAGTCGCTGGAGAGGCTGATCTGTTATGTACTGGTTATCGAGGCTCTCTGCAGTGAGGGTGGTTTATATATCACCAGTCCCAGGCTGGGAATATATATATATATAAACCTCCGATCCGTCACTGCCAGGATCCCCCAGTGACCCATGAATGATATGCGGCCACCAGTTCCTCATTAGATATAAGCTCCGTCCTTTAACAAGCTTATATCAAGTCAGAAACCAACCCCAGGTAGCGTATAAGTACTAACCTGACTCACAGACATGAGAAATCGAGATTCGAGGTAAAAGAGCTGCCCAAAATTACTGCCAAAAGGCGTACTAGATAATACAAATATATAGAGAGTAATATACAGATATTACAGCCAGAAGTAAATATAAAGGTAGGGTACAGATATGGGATTGCAGTTAGCTGTATGTGTCACGTTACCGGTCCTTATCATGTGGACATAGGGAAGCGCTCGAGTCCACAGGTACTTTCTCAGTTTCTGTTGTAGAAAACTTGGCACTCAGGTAAATGTAAGGAATAGTGTTGAGCGATACGATACTGCAAATATCGGGTATCGGCCGATATTAGCTGTATCGGGCTTTCGATTCCGAGTACCGATATTTTCGTCATATCGGATACCGGAATCGGGATTGTCACTGTCACTGTCAGTGTCCGTCGGTCGGGTCTGTCACTGTCAGTGTCCGTCGGTCGGGTCTGTCAGGAGTCAGCGGCACTTACCTGGCAGAAGATCTCCGGCGGTCACGGCCTGGACTGCTTCATGGCCGCCATCATCTTTCCCCGGCGGTCACATGCAGTTTCTCAGCGATAACTGCAGTGACTGCTGGGTAATCCCGGCCGTAAAGCAGTCAGTCCGATGACGTCACCGCCGGGGAAGCAGGTAATCAGCTGTGCTGCGTCGCGATGACAGGCTCTGCCTGTCATTGCGATGTAGCAGAGCTGGATCGTCGTGGGACAGTCGTTACTATGGACTGCGTCGGACAGGTGGTATACTGTTGGTTTGTTTTTTTTCTTTTTTTACAGGAGATCGATGGCGTCGCAGGAATGAGAGTACAATAAAAGAAATGAAAACTGTGTTGTCTCTTTTATTTCATTAAAATACTTTTTTCTTGCTTTGTCTTTTTTTTATGCATTTAATAACTTTGGGATTAATAATGGATCGGTGTCTTATTGACACCTCTCCATTATTAACCGGGCTTATTGTCACTGTGCAATCAACGGTGACATTAACCCCTTATTACCCCACTTGCCACCGCTACAGGGCAGTGGGAAGAGCCGGGTAAAGTGCCACAATTGGCACATCTTTTGATGCGCCAAATGTGGGGCTGCTGTAGCCTGGTATTATCAGGCTGTTGAGGGCCAAAATCCATGGGCCTTGACAGTCTTTTAATACCAGGCCGCAGCAGTCTGCATTATACTTGGCTGGTTAACAAAAATAGGGGGACCCCTACGCCGTTTTTTTTTCGAGGGGATCCCCTATTTTTTGTTAACCAGCCAAGCTAAGCTAAGGTTTTTTTAGTTGCGATATTGTTCCATAGACTACATTGGACTTCCGTATCGAAATCGGCTATCGACGATATTTGTGGATATCGGCGATACCATTCCGATCCGAATTTTTAGATATCGAGCAGTAATCGCTCAACACTAGTAAGGAAATAATTTTATTTCTGCAGCAATCCAAAAATAAAGAAACGTTTCCGTCCTACAATGACGTTCATCAGTCAGACATATTGCAGTGTGCACAGGGTTAAAGCAGAAATGAACAGTCAGGATATCAGCACATCTTTCTTAGTTTCTGGTCCGTCTCCACACGTGACATGACAGGGCGTCCGTGGCAGAACAATAACACGTGCTAAAGGTGTGTGGCTAGTTTTTAGCCCTTAGCTCGACCCCTCCCATATTTCCCACCACCCCTCTGGGCCGAACAGAAATCTCCTCCCCTGACCTCCTAACTGAAATAATTCCCAATATCTATGATGGGTCATAACTTCCTAGTGGGAGGTCCAAAATGGACGACTGACGTCTCAGTGGGTTCGTTTGGGGCTTGTCCGATATGGAGAATCCAAACTTGGGTTAATTGGCTCTGGAGAGCCAGTCTCGATAGCTCAATATCTGGGACAGCTAGAGAATGATGAGACACAGGTGTGTGTGCGGATGGCTCCCAAAATTCTGGTGGTATATTGGACTTAACCCTGAGATTCACGGTACTCTCATAATTCATCTCTATGTGTTGATGCCGCTCTGTCAAGGGCTTCCATTGATAGCTAGCCACCATGCACAAACGACAGCAGGTGGTCCCAGCTCTTTTCCTCCTCGCATTAATTAACACCTGGCCTCTAATTCTCTGGCCATATGGCAAGGTCCTGTTCTTTTGAGAAATTGTGTATTCATCTTATGGGTGGGGCCACAGTTCAGGAGCATAGGGAGAGGAAGAAGTGTATATTTGGCCTGAAATTAACAAATCAAAATGGTGTCTCCCTTGTCCCTTACACCTGGGTACAAAATCTGTGTCTGATGGTGAAATCACTGCTACTTCCCCTGTATTATGGCCTTCCCAATCTGCTGTACATGAAGCTGGCGCTGATGCCTCCTACCCACAACCTGCAGTTGTACTGACACAACAGTCAGCAACCACATCCAGTTCTTTGTCCCAGTGCAGCATTCACTTGTCCCTGCCCCAGACATTTAACAAAAAGCAGAAATATTGACCCACCCACCACAGGCCAAAATGCTGAACACCCACATAGCTAGATTGGTAGCCCTGGAAATGTTGCAGTTTTGATTTGTAGGAACTGAGTCTTTCCGCGACCTCTTGGCGGTGGTAGCCCCACGGTGCTCGATTACCATCCAACACTATTTTTCTCAGTGTGCCATCAACGTATTACATAAGCAGTAATGTTACATAATATCAGCCATGCTCTGGCCAACGCAGTCACAGGGAAGGCCTACTTTACCACAGACACGTGGACAAGTTGTTGTGGACAGGGACGCTATATTTTCCTTATGGCACACTGGCTGAACCTGGTGAAGTCTGGGACAGAGTCAGAGACTGGGACATCACACATCTTACCCACAGCAAGAATAGTGACCCCAATTCCCATCAGGGTTTCAGTCTCCTCGTACTACAGTACCTGTCTCTCCTCCTCAACAAAAGTAGCATCCCCATTACTCCCCAGCTGGGAGGTCTGTAGCACTGCCTTGGGAAAGCGGAAGCATGCTCTGCTGAAGCTCATCTGTTTAGGTGATATAGCTCACAGAGCAGCCGAGCTGTTGAAGGTGATAAAAGAACAGAGACCGATCAGTGGCTCTCCCTGTTGAACCTCCAACCATGTCTGGTTGTGTGCGATAATAGGTGTAACTTGGTGGCAACTTTAAAGCTCAGCAAGCTGGTACACGTTCCATGTATGGCCCATGTGCTGAACTTGGTTGTACAGCGGTTTTTAAAAACATACCCTGACTTGCCGGACCTACTTGCCAAGGTATGACATGTCAGTGCACATTTCCGAAAGTCATCTCAGGTTTTCAGTGGACATGCTTTGCTGCAGAAGTGCTTTAATTTGCCTCATTACCGACTGATTTGTGACCTGTGCATATGCTATAATTCGACCTTTAGTAAATACCGTATATACTCGAGTATAAGCCGACCTGAGTATAAGCCGACCCCCCTAATTTTGCTACAAAAAACTGGGAAAATTTATCGACTCGAGTATAAGCCTAGGGGGGAAAACGAGATAATGCCCCATATGCTGCCCCATGTATTATGCCCCACAAGATGCTTCATGTATTGTGCCCCATATGCTGCCCCATGTATTATGCCCCACAAGATGCTCCATAGATTGTGCCCCATATGCTGCCCATGTATTGTGCCCAATATGCTGCCCATGTATTGTGCCCCATAGATGCTCCATAGATTGTGCCCCCATAGATGCTCCATAGATTGTGCCCCCATAGATGCTTCATAGATTGTGCCCCCATAGATGCTCCATAGATTGTGCCCCCATAGAAGCTCCTTAGATTATGCCCTCATAGATGCCCCATGTATTATGCCCCCATAGATGCTCCATAGATTGTGCCCCCATAGATTATGCCCCATAGATGCTCCATAGATTATGCCCCCATAGATGCTCCATAGATTATGCCCCATAGATGCTCCACAGATTATGCCCCCATAGATGCTCCATGTATTATGCCCCCATAGATGCTCCATAGATTATGCCCCCATAGAAGCTGCATTGAATAGGCCCCTTATGCTTCCGCAGCTGCTGCAACATAAAAAAAACACATACTCACCTCTCGTCGCTGGGGGCCAGGTGCCAGTGTCCTGAGCAGGCGGGGACACCGGTGCGCTATGGGGGACAGGTGCCGGTGTCACCGCTCGTTCAGGGCCCCGGCACCTGAGATATTCACCTGTCTCGTTCCACCGCTGAGCGTCGCTGTCTTCCGGGTCCTCCCGCAGTGAATGATCAGGCAGAGGGCGCGGTGCGCAGTAACCACGTCATCACGCCCTCTGGCTGAACATCGCAGCAAGAGGACCCGAGGAAACAGCTGAGAGCAGCGGTGGAACGGGGACAGGTGAATATCGCTTATACTCACCCTTCCGCCGGCGCGTCTCTGCCCTGCTCTTCTCCCGCGGTCTCCGGCGCCAGTGTTCAGCGGTCAGGTGGTACCGCTCATTAAAGTCATGAATATGTGCATATTCATGACTTTAATGAGGGGTACCACCTAACCGCTGAACACTGGCGTCGGAGACCGCGGGAGAAGAGCAGGGGCTGCAGAGACCATGCCGGCGGAGGGGTGAGTATATAGAACCGCTGCACTCCGCCTCTCCCATGTATATGACTCGAGTATAAGCCGAGAGGGGGACTTTCAGCCCTAAAAAATGGGCTGAAAATCTCGGCTTATACTCGAGTATATACGGTAATAATAATTTTATTTCTATAGCACCAACATATTCCGCAGCACTTTACATTTTAGAGGATACTTGTACTGACAATAAGACATTGCAGAATAACAATAATCACATAAACAACAGATATCAAGAGGAATGAGGGCCCTGCTCACAAGCTTACAATCTATGAGAAAATAGAGGAGACACAAAAGGTGAATGGCAACAATTGCTTTCATTGTTCTGAAAAAAATCGGGTGTTCATGTAATGCTGCATGAACCAGTTACCAACCAGTAACAAGATACAAGGATCCAGGTTCTGAAGAAAATTTTGAATGGACAACACAGGGATAGTTAGATAAATGTGTTGAGACGGTAGGTGGTTCATATGTTGGCAAGGCTTAGTGGGCAGCAGAGTGCAGGGTTTGAATTTGAGCTTCTCAATGCCCGTCAGAGTAACACTCAGCCCCCACACATAACAACTCTTGAGTGGGTGTGGATCGATGACATTTGTGGGGTTCTTCAAAATTTTGAGTACTGCACCAAGATGGTGAGCGCTGATGACGCTTTTGTCAGCGTAACCATCCCGCTGCTCTGTCTATTAAAACGTTCGCTGAAGAATCTCAAAGAGGAAGCTTTGAATGCTGAGCAGCTGGCTGCGGAGGAAGATTTTACAGTGGCTAATACCACACAGCCCAGCCTCACACAATATTCTCAGGCCACATTGGGTGATGACGAGACACAAGAGAAGGAGGAGGAGAAAGAACAGGAGTTTTTGGTCTGCGCTAGAGAGGGGACTCCCAATCCCAGCTTCATGCTTGTCCAGCATGGATGGCCTGAAGAAGGAAAGGAGAAGGAGGCTATGCATTGTGAGGAGGAGAGGATGGTTAGTGTTCTTCCTGGTGAGTACACTGAACGTTTGACTCTTTGTAGTCTGCCACACATGGAAGAGTTCTTGTCCAGAGGCCTTTCCAAAGATCCTTGCATGAAACACATTTTATCCAACATGAAATACTGGCTGTGCACCTTTCTTGCCCCACTTAACAAGGAGAAATTAGCTTCTTTCATGTCGGAAGCAGACGTGCCATTTTCAATGCATGTATGCCAGAGGGCCGTTGTGGAACACTTGCTAAAAAGATTACCCTCAGACAATGCTACTGGCAGAGGTACTGGATTTTTTCACCCACAAGGATTACAGGGGAGTGCCACGCACACCAGGTGCAACTCAGGGGAGGGATTGTCCACCAACTGACACATTTTCATGATACAGTCATTTCAGCAAGAGCTATCTGTGGGTGTAAATATGATGAGGATGGAGAAGTTGACCAAGATGATGAAGGACTACTTAAGTGACCATACCAGCGTCCTTCCTTATTCTTCAGTGCCCTTTAACTAATGGTTGTCCAAGCTCCACATTTGGCCAGACCTGTCCTTCTACACCTTGGAGGTGCTGCCATGCCCTGCTGAAAGTGAGTTTTCTAAGTGGGCACGCCTGTCAATGGAAAATGCAGACAGGCTGACTCTTCCAAAATTCAACAAGGACTGGATTTCCTTCGATTTTGTAAGCCCTACGGTTGAAAGCAACGTAATGTAAAAGCAGCCCAAATGTTATTTATTGGGGACGCTGTCTTAACATCCATCCCTTACTATCCAAACGCATTTTGTTCAGGAAATCACCTCCTCCTCCTCCTGCTTCTGAAACAAGTACTTAGTAGTCATGTATGTATACCCCACAAGGCTAATGTAAATGTTTTGTACTTTGGGAAAACTTGGGACATTGCGCAATGGTGAAACTTGTACTCCCTATCAATTTGCTTGCTGACACACTCCAACAGTGGAGTAATGAAAATTATTACCACTGCTAAATTGTGATGTTTGATTATTTCTGCACGGATTGCAGCAGTTGCACAACTGCTAGATAAAAATACACTATTTATTAAAACAATAGAAGATTAAATGTATTTAGTGGTCATGTATGTTTACCCCCCGTGGCTAATGTTTTGGACTTTGTCAAAACTTGGCACATTGTGCAATGGTGAAACTTATACTCCCTATTAGAGTTGAGCGAAACAGGTCGGTAAGATTCAAAAATCACCGACTTTCGCCAAAGTCGAGTTTCGCCAATTGAAACCCGACCATAGCGTGTAGTCGCCCATGCGGTCGGCAAAACAAGCGCCAAAGTCGGATTTCCCATAATGCTTGCAGGCGCCTTTTCTCAGCCAATGAGCAAGGACGTACATTGTGGGCAATGAAAAGACATGGGCAGCGTCCACCACCATCTTAGAGAAGGGCATTGCAGTGATTGGCTTGCTTTGGGGAGCGTCATAGTGTCTATAAAAGCCCTGACCGCCGACCTCCATTTTACTTCTGCCGATCTTAACAGTAGGGAGAGGTTGCTGTTTATCAGTAGGGAGAGAGTAAGGGCTGTAAAGATCTAAGAAGAAGTTCTTATGTGTTTGTGCTGATAGCGATTGTGCTGTACAGTTAGTGTGCAGTGACAGGGGAGGATTTTCTTGTGTGCAGCAGCGCTGGTTATTAGGCTGCCTGATAGCTGTATTGTTGTGTGTACAGTGCTGTGCAGACTGCTTTTTACACAGCACTGATACTTTTACTTTTTTTTCTGCACAGTTACTGAGCGTTCATTTTTTCACACACCGTATAGAGGTGTACGCTCCTCACACACTACCGTGTACCGGCTGGTATCACGGACAAATACATGCTGACTATCTGTGTGTGACTCCGGAAATATATACGGAGATTTAAATTTTACCCTTTACTGTATACTGCTTTACGCTTGTGATACAGCATCGTATTTCTGCTTTTTTTATTACGGTCTAATCCATACTGAGAGAGCGTCTGTGTGTGATTCCGGAAATATATACGGAGATTTCAATTTTCCCCTTTACTGTATACTGCTGTACGCTTGTGATACAGTACCGTATTTCTGCTTTTTTTTTATTACGGTCTAATCTATACTGAGAGAGCATCTGTGTGTGACTCCGGAAATATATACGGTGATTTCAATTTTCCTCTTTACTGTATACTGCTGTACGCTTGTGATACAGTACCGTTTTTCTGCTTTTTGAATTACGGTCAAATCCATACTGAGAGAGCGTCTGTTTGTGACTCTGGAAATATATACGGAGATTTAAATTTTCCACTTTACTGTATACTGCTGTACGCTTCTGATACAGTACCATTTTTCTGCTTTTTGTATTACGGTCAAATCCATACTGAGTGAGCGTCTGTGTGTGACTCTGGAAATATATATGGAGATTTCAATTTTCCCCTACACCGTATACAGCTGTGCGCTCCTCATAAAGTACCATATAGCTGCTGTTTTTTTGGGTACATTTTCCCAAAAATGAGGAAGTATGGTGGACGAGGCGTGGACGTGGGCGGGGGGGCCAGCTGGTACTGATGGTGGTGGTGGTGCATCTGCTGGTAGTGCCAAAAGCACATTAGCACCTAAGTCAGGAGGTGTTAAGCCTGCGTCATCGTCTGGCTCCAGAAGGCCTGGAAGGCTTCCTTTTCTGGGAGTAGGTAAACCGCTTTTAAAGCCGGAGCATCAGAAACAGATTTTGGCTTACATTGCCGAAACAGCCTCCAGTTCTATCGCCTCCTCTTCTGAAGTTTCAAAAACTGCAAGCACTGAGTCCTTCACCCCCACCAAAAGTGAAGGATGCGGCAGGCCGCACTTCAGATTACTCCCTGGAGCTCTTTACACATGCCATGCCTAACTTATCAAGTCAAATCCTGAATTCCCCAGTCCATGATGAATATGACATGGAGTGCACTGATGCACAGCCACTTCTATATGATTCTGCTGGTACATTCACCCAGAGCACTACATTGCCCTCACAGACTACTGAGCCAGAATCTGACCCTGATGAAACTCAGGTGCCCCTTCCCTCATACTATACCACGGTGACACAGAAGAAGGTGCAGATGAAATTGAAGAGGAGGTGATGGATGACCCAGTTGTTGACCCAGATTGGCATCCATTGGGGGAAGAGGGTGCCGCTGGCAATAGCTCAGAAGAGGAGGAGGATCCGCAGCAGGCATCGACATCACAGCTGTGGTTATCTGGCAGGCACGTAGCAGTCCAAAAACGTGCTAAAAAAACAAAAAGGGTTGCAGGACAGCTTGGCCAGACGGTCAAATTAGCACAGCGTGCAAGCCCTGAAAAGTTTTACCATAGTAGGAAGAGTGCAGTGTGGCACTTTTTTGACCAAAATCCTATTGATGAGGCAAAGGTTATCTGTAAGAAGTGCGGAAGGACCTTTAGCCAAGGGAAAAATCTCCGAAATTTGAATACCAGTTGCATGCTTAGACATCTAAACACCATGCACTTGCAAGCGTGGACGGACTACAAAACCTCAGGTAGCACACATGTACCTGCTCCGACTGAAGGTAGCGAGCAACGCTACATCGCTTCCCCCACTGTAAGCCCACCGGTTAGCACACCACCAGAAAGAAATGTTGAGGTGTTGTCGCAAGGCCAAAGCAGTCAGGGAATCCCAATGGTTTTCCAATGAAAGACTGCATCTAGGCCATCACCACCACCACAACCATCACCAACCCCCTCTCAGTCTGTCATGTCCACCGCTAGTTCCACCATATGCAGCTCTCAAGTCCAGCTCACCGTAGCAGAGACTCTGAGTAGAACAAGAAAGTACTCATCCTCTCATCCGCGTACACTGGCTTTGAACGCCTACATTGCCAAACTGATCTCATTAGAGATGATGCCCTTCCGTTTGTTTGAAAGCGCAGCATTCCGAGAGCTCATGGCCTACGCTGTCCCACGCTATGACCTACCCAGTTGGCACTTCTTTGCTAGAAAAACCATCCCTGCCCTCCACCTGAATGTGAAAGACCGCATTGTCCATGCACTCAAACAATCAGTGAGTTTAAAGGTGCACCTCACAACAGATGCATGGGCCAGTAGGCATGGCCAGGGCCATTACGTGTCCATTACTGCACACTGGGTTAATGTGGTGGATGCAGGGTCCACAGGGGACAGCGGCGGTGGGACAGTGCTGCCTAGCCCACCGTATAGGCAACAGTTGACTGTAGGCATTCGAACCTCCTCCTCCTACTCCAGAAGCGATAGCTCGTTGACAGAGCGCAGTCGCACGAGCACTCCATCCGCAGCTGCCAGTATTGCACACGAGGTGTCACACTATCGAACAGCTATTGGTAAGCATCAGCAGGCTGTTTTAAAGATGATGTCTATGGGCGACAACAGACACACCGCGGAGGTACTGGCCGATACTTGCAGCGAGAAACTGAGTCATGGCTTGGCAGTCTACATCTTGAGCCAGGCAAGGTAGTCAGTGATAACGACCGTAATTTTGTGGCGCCCATAGCCCTGGCAAAACTCAGACACATACCTTGCCTGGCTCGCACCTTGAACCTGGTGATGCAGTGCTTCATAAATAATTATCCGGAGTTACCAGCCCTGCTCCATAAGGTGCGAAGACTGTGCTCGCACATCCGTTGTTCGCCCATAGACTCCAGTCGTATGCAGAGGCTGCAGCGATCGCTCCACCTCCCCAAGCACCGCCTAATCATAGACGATGCAACAAGGTGGAACTCCACCATGCACATGGTTGAGAGGCTGTGCAGAGGCAGGTTGTAATGCATTTGTGGGAGGATACATGGGCTGGGAGTTTGAGGGCAGACATGGAGCTGTCGGCTGTGTAGTGGCCAAAGCTGAAAGACCTCTGTAATGTCCTTCAATGTTTTGAGGAATGCACACGGCTGGTAAGCGAAGACGATGTCATCATAAGCATGAGCATCCCACTTATGATTCTGCTCATGCAAACTTTGACGCACATTAAGGATCAGGCGTCTGCAGCGGAGGAAGAAGAGGAGGAGGGAAGCCTTGATGACAATCAGCCCTTGTCTGCTCAGGGAACTGTCCTGGACGAGGTGGAGGAAGAAGAGGAGGAGGAGAATGAGGGGGATGATTATTTTGGGGAGGAGGATGCTTCTCAGGGGGCAAGAGAAAATGTTGGCTTGCCAAGGTCAGGTACAGGGTTTGTGCGTGACTGGAGGGATGTGGATTTGGCAGAAAGTGCTCCTTCACCCACCACTGGCAGTGCATCATTGACACCTGGAACATTGGCCCACATGTGTGATTATGTCTTGCGTATCCTAAAAAGGGACCCCGCATTGCCAAAATTATGAAGGATGATGACTACTGGTTGGCCAGCATCCTCGATCTACGCTATAAAGGCAAATTACAGAACATCATGCCAAAGGAGAACATACAGCTAATATTGGCGAACAAACAAGCAACTCTGGTAAACTGTTTGTTACAGGCATTCCCAGCGCACAGCAGGGGTGCAGGTTCTACCGCGAGACGTACTGGGCAATATGGAAGAGGTGTTCGTGGAGCACACAATCGAAGTGGCGTTAGAGACAGGGGTTTCATGACCATGTTGTGGACTGATTTCTCGAGTACCGCTCACACGACTGGTAATACTGAATCGATTGCAACACACAGGAGACAGCAGTTGTCAACTATGGTTCAAAATTACCACTCCTCTCCTATCGATGTTCTCCTCACAGTTCATTCCCTTTTGACTACTGGGCCTGTAAACTGGACACCTGGCCTAAATTGGCACAATATACCTTACAGGAGCTCGCTTGTCCTGCTGGTAGTGTGCTATCAGAAAGAGTCTTCAGTGCTGCTGGATCAATCCTGACAGAAAGAAGGACACGGCTGTCAACCCAAAATGTAGGTGATCTCACCTTCATTAAAATGAACCATGCCTGAGTTTCAAATGATTTTGTACCACCTTCCCCTGATGACACATAGGTTGCAAGCAAAATGGCTCGCTTTGTCCTCCTCTTCCTCCGACTTCTCCAATTCCTCTATTTACAGCTGCTGAACGTCCAGCCTACACCTCAACATATGCCAGTTGTACCCCCCCCATGGCCGGCATCAGCACATTGCGCCCTGGCAAGTGCCGGGGCCCTGAGCAGGTGGGGGGGGCCCACTCGCCGTCAGAGACACCGGCATACTGTGAGGGGCCCTGTGCCAGTGCCGGCGCCCACAAGTGGGCCCCCCCTGCTTGCTCAGGGCCCCAGCACTTGCAATACTTACCTCTCCCTGCTCCACCGCTGTGACGTCTTCCGTGTTTCCTGACAGTGACATTCAGGTCAGAGAGCACGATGATGTCATGTCTGTGCGCCCTCTGCCTGAACAGTTACAATGCAGAGAGCTGGAAGGTGGCGATGCTGAGGAGTCCATTGTAGAGCAGTGCCCAGCGAGGAGAGTTATTTCATTTTTTTTAATGTTTGGAGCAATATATGGGGCGCATTATACACTGGAGAATTATCTATGGGGCCCATCATACACTTGAGCATCATAAATAGGGCCCATTATACACTGGAGCATCACATATGGGGCCCATCATATACTAGAGCATCATATGGGGTTCATTATTTATGGGCGATCACATGGAGCCCATTATATATGGAGCATGATATATTTGGACCATTATATTTGGAGCATTATATGGGGCTCATCATACACTGGAGCATCATATATGGGGCCCATCATATACTAGAGCATCATATGGGGTTCATTATTTATGGCTTATGGGCCATCACATGGAGTCCATTATATATGGAGCATGATATGTGGGCACCATTATATTTGAAGCATTATATGGGGCTCATCATACACTGGAGCATCATTTATGGGGCCCATCATATACTAGAGCATCATATGGGGTTCATTATTTATGGGCCATCACATGGAGCCCATTGTATATATGGAGCATGATATATGGGGACCATTTTATTTGGAGCATTATATGGGGCTCATTTTACACTGGAGCATAATATATGGGGCCCATCATATACAAGAGCATCATATGGGGTTCATTATTTATGGGCCATCACATGGAGCCCATTATATATGGAGCATGATTTATGGGGACCATTATATTTGGAGTATTGGATGGGGCTCATCATACACTGGAGCATCATATATGGGGTCCATCATATGCTAGAGCATCATATGGGGTTCATTATTTATGGGCTATCACATAGAGCCCATTATATATGGAGCATGATATATGGGGACCATTATATTTGGAGCATTATATGGGGCTCATCATACACTGGAGCACTATATATGGGGTCCATCATATGCTAGAGCATCATATGGGGTTCAGTTTTTATGAGGCATCATATAGTGCCCTTTATATATGGAGCATCATATGGAGCACATATGGGGCCTATTCTGTATGGAGCATTATATGGAGCCCATTCTGTATGGATCAATATTTGGGGCCCATCATATACTGTATGGAGCTTTATATTGGGTCCATTATTCTGTATGGAGCATCATATATGGGACTCATTATTCTGTATGGAGCAATATATGGGGCTCATTATTCTGTATAGAGCAATATATGGGGCTCATTATTCTGTATAACGCACTATGTGGTGCCCATAATACTGTATGGAGGACTATACTGTCCGGTTTTTGAGCTATTGTAGAATTTTCAATAGATGTCACTCATGTAATGGAAGAAGTGAAGTATTTGGCATTGTACTATACCTATATTTCTATGCCGTATCAGAGCATGATGAATTGTGGTATGTGTTAAAGGGGCCCACTGAGACTCTTTGGCCCGGGGCCCACGAAAACCTGGAGCCAGTCCTGCACCCCCCACAACTTTAGCCAAATAACCCCCAGTTTTCAATGCGTTACTATTATTATAAAGTAAATTAAGGTTGACAAGCTTAAGTAATAAGAATTGATGTTGGCATTGAAATGGGCACTGTAGGTGTGCTTACTGTCCTCCAATCACTGCCGACTTTTCTTCCCCATTGACTTGCATTGGGGTTGGTACGAGTTTCAGTCGGACTTTCGACTTTTTCCGATAGTTGGCGATTTCGTTCGACTCGACTTTTGGAAAAGTCGGGTGGTCCGAAACCCGACTCGACCCTCCCGGTGGCTCATCTCTACTCCCTATCGATTCCCTTGCTGACACACTGCAAATGCGAAGTAATGAAGATCATTGCCCCTGATAAATTGTCACGTATGATTATCTGTACCTGTATTGCGCCAGTCGGACAACTGGCAGATAAAGATACGCAATACAATAGAAAATCAAGATTTTTTTTTTAATTGGCTTGCTGACACACTGAAAATGCGGAATAATGAAGATTATTGCCCCTAATAAATTGTCACATAAGATTATCTGTATGCGTATTGCGCATGTCGGACAAGTGGTAGATAAAGATACACTAATTTTTAGAACAGTAGAAAATTAAGATTTTTTTGACAATCCGCTTGCTATATTACTGCAAATGTGGACTAATGAAGATTGTTGCCCATGATAAATTGTCACGTACGATTATCTCTACCTGTATTGCATCAGTCGCACAACTGCTAGACAAATATTAAGTGTTTTACAGGACATAATAGCAGAGAGCTGCAGCATGTAATTGCAATGATCAGAACACCCAGGTGCCTGCTTGCCTTTCACCCTCCCTGCTATTAAATCTCTCACTACTAAATCCCCACCTAACAAAAAAAAAGTAATCTTGACATTTAAGATCTTAAAAGAGCTTTTTGGAATGAATAAACGTTCAGTATAAACTCCTATCACTCTCCCTACACTACTTTTACTTTCCCTACGCTCAAACTACGATCTCACTATGCTGTTTCCAGCTGCAATGTCAGCAAGATCGCGCCAGCAGCCTTTAAATAGTCCCTATGACGCTGGAAGGCCAACCAATCACAATAATGCCACACCACACCAAAGATGGCGCCGGCATTACTTTGATTGACAAGCCAGCCCAGCATGTTCATTGGCTGAAAATAAAGCGCCAAACATGCTGGGTGGGTCACTCAAATATACCGAGGTGAATACCAAATTAGTCTCCGAGTAACGAATAGCCCGAATATCAAACTATTCGTTCGAGTAATGAATAATGCCGAATGTATTCGCTCATCACTAATGTAGATGCTAAATGTGCTTTATCCACACTGGATCTCAGAAAGCAGGATGGTATTTGAATTTGTGTGTGCATTATTTGCAGGATTTCTTTTCAGAGGTGTGGAGGCTTAGCGCTTTTCCAGAGCCTTCATGATACCAGTAGCATGCAGATAACTTTTACTATTCACTAAAAGTCTGACTGCTAGGACCACTTGTGAGTCCAAGAATGAAGCACGCAGACATCTGCTCCATTCACTCGTTACATGAGTGCTGGAGAAAGCCAAGTACAGCTTAGCTATTTCAGGCAGTTCTGTAGACAATTTTCTTGTAGCTCCATATAAGCAGGGCTCTGCACTGCCCTGTCTGTAACCTAGTTTACATAATGTTTGCAATAGATTAATGTGCTATTTTTTGATGCTTCTGGACTTATCCATTTACTGTTCTTTGACAGATTCATACAGTGTATGTTGGCAGCGTCGGACTGGAACACCTTGGGCCCACCAGAGAAAATCATTCTTGGGGCCCACTATGTAGCTACATAGAAATAAATACAAGACCACCAATTGTGCAGTAAAACACACTAATATCAGGGTATAATATAAGGTAGTACATGTCTTAATTATGTAGCAGGAATTGGGGTAGCCTCCCTCATAGATTATAAAGCAGCCCCCCTCATAGGGGATAATGCTGCCCCCCTCATAGAGGATAATGCTGCCCCCCCTTATAGAGTATAATGCTATATATATATATATATATATATATATATATATATAGATAATAGATAGATAGATAGATAGATAGATAATAGATAGATACCATATATACTCGAGTATAAGCCGACCCCCCTAATTTTGCCACAAAAAACTGGGAAAACTTATCGACTCGAGTATAAGCCGAAGGTGGAATATGAGATTATGCCCCATATGCTGCCCCATGTATTATGCCCCACAAGATGCTCCATAGATTGTGCCCCATATGCTGCCCATGTATTATGCCCCCATAGATGCTCCATAGATTGTGCCCCCATAGATGCTCCATAGATTGTGCCCCCATAGATGCTCCTTAGATTATGCCCCATAGAAGCTCAATAGATTGTGCCCCCATAGATTATGCCCCTATAGATGCTCCATAGATTATGCCCCCATAAATGCTCCTTAGATTATGCCCCCATAGATTATGCCCCCATAGATGCTCCTTAGGATTATGCCCCCATAGAAGCTCCATAGATTGTGCCCCCATAGATTATGCCCCTATAGATGCTCCATAGATTATGCCCCCATAGATGCTCCTTAGATTATGCCCCCATAGATGCTCCTTAGATTATGCCCCCATAAAAGCTCCATAGATTGTGCCCCCATAGATTATGCCCCTATAGATGCTCCATAGATTATGCCCCCATAGATGCTCCATAGATTATGCCCCATAGATGCTCCATAGATTATGCCTCCATAGATTATGCCCCCATAGATTGTGCCCCCATACATTGTGCCCCCATAGATTGTGTCCCCATAGATGCTCCTTAGATTATGCCCCCATAGATGCTCCTTAGATTATGCCCCCATAGAAGCTCCATAGATTGTGCCCCCATAAATGCTCATTAGATTATGCCCCCATAGAAGCTCCATAGATTATGCCCCCATAGATGCTCCATAGATTATGCCCCCATAAGTGCTCCTTAGATTATGCCCCCATAGAAGCTACATAGATTGTGCCCCCATAAATGCTCCTTAGATTATTCCCCCATAGATGCTCCATAGATTGTGCCCCCATAAATGCTCCACAGATTATGCCCCCATAGATTATGCCCCCATAAATGCTCCACAGATTATGCCCCCATAGATTATGCCCCCATAAATGCTCCACAGATTATGCCCCCATAGATTATGCCCCCATAAATGCTCGCCAGATTATGCCCCCATAGATTATGCCCCCATAAATGCTCGCCAGATTATGCCCCCATAGATTATGCCCCCATAAATGCTCGCCAGATTATGCCCCCATAGATTATGCCCCATAAATGCTCCCCAGATTATGCCCCCATAGATTATGCCCCCATAAATGCTCCCCAGATTATGCCCCCATAGATTATGCCCCCATAGATTATGCCCCCATAAATGCTCCATATTATGCCCCCATAAATGCTCCCCAGATTATGCCCCCATAAATGCTCGCCAGATTATGCCCCCATAGATTATGCCCCCATAAATGCTCCACAGATTATGCCCACATAGATGCTGCAAAAAAAAAAAAGACATACTCACCTCTCGTCGCTGGGGGCCAGGTGCTGGTGTCCTGAGCAGGCTCAGGGCCCCAGCACCTGCTATATTTACCTGTCACCGGGTCCACTGCTGAGCGCCGCTGTCTTCGGTCCTCCGGCAGTGAATGCTCAGGCAGGGGGCGCGGCGCTCACTAATGACGTCATCGCGCCCTCTGCCTGAGCATCGCAGCAAGAGAGGACGCGAGGACAGCGACGCTCAGCGGTTGGAGCGTGTGACAGGTAAGTAATGATATTCACTGCTTCCCCACGCCCATGGGGGCGTGGGAAGCAGTGAATATTCATTTCTCTTTAGCAGCGGGGACAGGGGCTCCTGCCTCCTGTCACCCGCTGCTGCTCCGCTGGCACGGGGCCCCCAGGCAGCTGCGTGGTGTGCCGCTATTAGCGACACGCCACCGGCTGGGGGCCCCTGGAGCAGCGGGGGCCCTAGGCAACTGGCCCCTGTATGCCAGCAGGTGCCAGGGCCCCCCAGATGCCAGGGCCCACCGGAGAATCCTCCGGTTCTCCGGTGGGCCAGTCCGACCCTGTATGTTGGCTATGTTGTTGCAGTAAGCACTTTATCTTACCAGTCTGTATTTCCCTGTACTTTCCTTAGCAGCCTCTATATTTTAATATCTTTGTATTTTAAGTTTATTTTCAATAAAATAACATTTTAGGATTATATTATATGACCCTTTAACAATCCCCTACATACATTATGAGTCCACACACAGCACACAGCCCTATATACAGTATGAGCCCTCACATACTGTGGGTACGGAGAGTGTTCAGACCCCATTTAGGTCAGGGCTCTGGCTGGGCCAGTCAAGAATGGTCACAGAGTTGTTCTGAAGCCTCTCCTTTGTTATTTTACCTGTGTGCTTAGGGTCATTGTCTTGTTGGAAGGCCAAGTGTGAGGTCCAGAGCACTCTGGAAGAGGTTTTCATCCAGGATATGCCTGTACTCGGCCACATTGTTGTTTCCTTCAATTTCAACCAGTCGTCCTGTCCCTGCAGCTGAAAAACACTCTCATAGCATGATGCTTCCACCACCATGTTTCACTGTTGGGATTGTATTGGGCAGGTTATGAGCAGTGCCTGGTTTTCTTCACACATATAACTTAGACTTATCACCAAAAAGTTCTGTCTTCGTCTCATCATACCAGAGAATCTTATTTCTCATAGTCTGGGAGTCCTTCATGTGTTTTTAGCAAACTCTATGTGAGCTTTCATATGTCTGGCACTGAGGAGAGGCTTCTGTTGGGCCACTCTGCCATAAAGGCCCGACTGGTGGAGGGCTGCAGTGATAGTTGACTTTGTGGAACTTTCTCCCATCTCCCCACTGCCTTTGTGTAGCTCAGTCACAGTGATCTTGGGGTTCTTCTTTACCTCTCTCTCACCAAGGCTCTTCTCCCATGATTGCTCAGATTGACTGGATGGCCAGGTCTAAGAAGACTTCTGGTGGTCCCAAACTTCTCCCATTTAAAGATTATGGAGGCCACAGTGCTCTTAGGACCCTTAAGTACTGCAGAAATTCTTTTGTAACCTTGGCTAGATCTATGCCTTGCCATAGTTCTGTCTCTGAGCTACTTGGCCAGTTCCTTTGACCTCATGATTCTCTGTTGTGAACGTATTGGAGACAATTTCTGAGTGGAGGCTCCCTCTGGTGGTTTCTGTCTGTACTGAAGCTGTATCGAATGATTGGGCCTCCTCAGCAATCAGGAGTCACTGACTGGACTGATATAAGGGAGCTGCCTTCCCATGATCCTCGCCAGTGATTAATTGTTGTTTTTTTGGTTCATTTGGAAGTCTGCTGGTGTCTTGCCTGCGTCTGCTACTTTCAGATAAGATATTTTCTGCTTATTTCTATTGTTTTTCTATTTCCATTTTTGTCTGCACCTTTGTGGAGGTTAGCCGAGTCCCCTCCTGGGGCCTGTGCTTCTCTCTGTTTTCTGTAGCCACTGTTATTTGTTCAGTTGCTCTTTCCCTGCTTTTTGAGTGGCTGCGGGTTAGCCTTGTTCACTCTGAGATCTGATTTAGTGGGTGGCGAGATTGTGTGATCTGAGCATTTTTGTAATCAGAAGTGTTGGAAGTTTTGCCACTGTTTTGCTAGGTTGCAGATAGTATTCTGTTCTTTCCTGTCCTATTTAGTCAGTGTTTGACCCCTGCATTTGCTCACTCTATTTTCTGTCTGCGTTTGTGTTTTATCTTGTCTAACCGCCATTATATTTTTGTGGGCTGCCTTTTCCTTTGGGGCTCTACTCCGGTGCAGTTAGCTTTCCTGTTTCTGTCTTTAGGTGTAGCTAGCTCTCCGGCTGTGCAGAGGCGTCTAGGATCACCGTAGGTACGCTCCACGGCTGCTTCTACCGTGTTTCCCCGAAAGTAAGACAGTGTCTTACTTTCTTTTTATCCCCAAAAGCCCCACTATGTCTTACTTTCGGGGTATGTCTTATATTGAAAAAAAATTACCTGTATCTAACCCAGTGTGATACAGTACCACCTGCTGTATTTAATCCAGTGTGACACCTGCTGAAACCCACTGGGTTACATACAGCAGATGATACCCCAGTATGCCAGTGTATATGTTTTACTGATGTATGATTAATACTGTGTAGGGAATCTACCACCAGAAAAACTCACCTGAGTTTTTCTGCAGCCGCCTTCCGTCACGGGCTCCGGCTCCCTGCAGCCGCTGGTCCCGCCGCGCTGCGTCGCTCCGTTCGCCCGCAGTCCCGGGCTGAAGTTCTCGCGGCTCTATTTAAATTTCTTCTTCGGTCCCGAAACGTCATCACGTTGGTCACTCACGTGACCGGAGGCCGCAGTGATAGACAGTTCTCTCCAGCCTCCGGTCACGTGAGTGACCAACGTGATGACGTTTCGGGACCGAAGAAGAAATTTAAATAGAGCGCGCGAGAACTTCAGCCCGGGACTGCGGGCGAACGGAGCGACGGAGGACGGCGGGACCAGCGGCTGCAGGGAGCCGGAGCCCGTGGCGGAAGGCGGCTGCAGAAAAACTCAGGTGAGTTTTTCTGGTGGTAGATGGCAGACGCGGCGACGTATGGAGAGGGGGACGGTGCGGACGTGGGCAGGAAGCGGCGCGCAGCTAGATGAGAGGGAGGCGGCAATACCCCCGTGTTTCCCCGAAAGTAAGACATATGTCTTACTTTCGGGGTACGGCTTATATTAGCCGACCCCTCTGAAACTCCCGATACGTCTTACAATCGGGGTGTCTTACTATCAGGGAAACACGGTAGTTGCACGGTTAGTTTAGGGATCTGCAACCCATAAGTTCCCAACCTCTCAGGTATTCGGCTGCCTTGCTGTTTTGCTCCTGTCCTCCTCAGTTACCAAATCATAACAATTCTCATTTGGTCTGACATGCACTGTGAGCAGTGAGGTCTTATATAGACAGGTATCTGCCTTTACAAGTCAAGTCCTATCAGTTTAATTAAACACAGCTGGACTCCAATGAAGGAGTAGAACCATCTCAAGGAGGATCACAAGGAAATGGACAGCATGTGAGCAATATGAGTGTCTGAGCAAAGGGTCTGAATACTTATGACCATGTGATATTTCAGTTTTTCTTTTTAATAAATGTTCAGAAATTTCTACATTTCTGTTTTTTTTCAGTCAAGATGGGGTGCAGAGTGTATATTAATGAGAAAAAATGAACTTTTTCTAATTTACCAAATAGCTGCAATGAAACAAAGAGTGAAAAATTTAAAGGGGTCTGAATGCTTTCTGTACCCACTGTAGCTCTCAATATACAATATAAGCTCCCACATAGGTACCTAGATACAGTTTAAGATTCACATATCTCCCTATATACAGTATGAGCACTCGCCTAGATTCCTATATACTTTACAGTATTAACCCTTACATAGCCTCGTATATACAATTACAAGTCCTCACTTAGCTCCCTAGATTAAAAATGAGCCCTCACATAGCCTCCTTTATACAGTATGAGCCCCTACATAACTTAAAATATACAGGATGAGCCTCGACATAGCCCTGTTATATAGTATGAGACCCAACAGAGCTCTCCATATACACTATGAGCCCTCACAGTGCCTTATATACAGTTTGAGCCCCCACATCACCCCATACATTCAGCATGAACCCACACAAAGCTCCCTACATACAGTTTGTGCTCCCATATAACTACAAAGATACGATATAAGGCATCACATAAACCCCTAGATACAATATGAATACCCACATAACTCCCTATATACAGTAAAAGCCCCTCATGGCTCCCTATATACAGTTTGAGCTCCAACAGAGCACTCCATATACAGTATGAGCTGTCACACAGCACCCCATATACCATATGAGCCAACATATAGCCCCATATATACAGTATGAGCCCACTCACAGCTCCCTACATACAGTATGTGCCCCAACATAGCTATCTAGATACAGTATGAGCCCTCACATAACCCACTAGATACAATATGAACACCCACATAACTCCCTATATACAGTATAAGCCATACATAGCTCCCTATATACAGTATGAGCCCACACATAGACGCCTATATACAGTATGAGTCCCCACATATCAACCTATATACAGTATGAGCCCCTCACAGCTCCCTATATATAGTATGAGCCCCCACACAGCTCCTTAGATACAGTATGATTCTTCACATAACCTCAATATACAGTATGAAACTTACATAGCTCTCCATATGCAGTATGAGCCCCCATACAGCCCCCTCTATATACAGTTTGAGCCACCACATAACTACTTAGATACAGTATGATCACTGACATAGCCTCCTAGATACAGTATAAGCCATCACCCCATATCTCCACCTATATACATTATGAACCATCACAAAGCTCTCTATATACAGTATGAGCCCCTACATAGCCTCAAATATACATATGAGCCTCCACATAGCTCCTTAGATGCAAGATACAAAATGAGTATTCACATAGCTCCCTATATACAGTATGAGCCCCCACATAACTTCCTATATCCAGGATGAACCTCCAATGTGTACCATTGCAGGCAGCAGCTAAAGCTATGAGCCACAGACTACACTGATCAGCATAGGGGAATTTTGTATACTTGAAGCTGCGTTGGAGGGAGATTATACTGGTACCCAGAGATGATGTGTATCTGTATATAGCATTGTACTTTTAAGTCCCTGTATTCTAAAGGGAAAGGGTAAGTAAAAGTAAGATTTTTTTCCTATAAAATTACTTAGAAGCTAATGAAATACAATCACAATAATGTTATTTTTACTGCGCTTTTAAAAAATAAACATTAGAAAACAGTAAATAAGATGCACATATTTAGTGAACTTTTTTTTTAGCAGGTGCCTGCACCACATGACGCAATAACAATCTTTTCTAATTATTGTATGCTTGCTATGTCTCTTTTATGTGTTTTCTCCATTATTTGATGTGTTTTTCCTGCATTTAGTACAGAGTAGTTAGATTTTTCATTTAAAAATGCATCAGCATTTCATTTTACATTTGTACATGCAGTTTTTTTCAGGCTCCACATAGAAGCCTATAGAGAAAAAATTCACCAATGCCACACATTTCAGCAACATCTTTAGATACAAAAATGGTGGAGCATTCTTGCAATCATATCCACTTTGCTAGGACATTTAGGTTGTGTTCACATTCAGTGTAAATGCTGCCTTTTATCTGCTGCTTTTTTTGCTCAAAAATTCTGCTGTGTTTGGCCCCTTTCACACATCCGTGTCTCCGGTACGAGTGGTGACAGTTTTCAAACGAACTGGAGACACGTACACATGTAGACCCATTCAAATGAATGGGTCTATGTAGATGTCAGTGTGTTTTCATGGACCATGTGTCCGTGTGCAAAACACGCAGTCATATCCATTTTCACATAGACACACGGACCGGAAAACGTCCCGCACACGTGCACACGGAGAACAGTGCACACTGTCCTCCGTGTGCACGGATGGCCACTGGGGAAGTAGCGGCTACTGTAAGCCGCTGTCCCCCTGCAGCTGGTGCTGAAGCCGGCTGTCATTCTCCCTGCTCTGCCTGCGAGCAGAGGAGAACAAAGAGCAGTGTATTAATATACCGCTCATCATTCTCCTCTGCTCGCAGGCAGAGCAGGAAAATGATGACAGCCAGCTTCAGCACCAGCTGCAGGGGACAGCGGCTTACAGTAGCCGCTACTTCCCCGGCGGCTGTCCGTGTGTCCGTGTGGTACTGATGCGGAACACTGGTGGCACATGGTTGCCACACGTGTGACGCACATAGTACACACACAGACACACAGACACTGATATCTCCGGTACCGGTTTTTCCAGTACCGGAAATATCAGGACGTGTGAAACCGGCCTTTGAGGGTATGTTTCCATGGGGCGTAATACATCAGGATTTGCTGCGGATTTGACTCTGCGTACAGCCACAGCGTTCAATCCGCAGCGTCCAGATGTTACAGCATAGTGGAGGGGGTTTTATGAAATCCCTGTCATGGAAATGTATATGTATTCCATATATTCAAAGTATATTCATATATATATATATATATATATATATATATATATATATTTTATATATATAATATATATTACAGTTCACAGTTAGATAGATCTCACTTTCTAAAAATCCTGTGCTCATGCCAGCTATAATCAGTCATTTTAAACGAATCCGGCCCTCATAAGGCCTTCATAAGGAACAAGTACATTGAGTCTTATTAGATATCTGTTGTTTACCTTACAGTCATGCAAGACAACTAGGTCAAAAGAATATAAAACAATAATTCTGCAACTTCAGCTCTTTTACCATGATTATCATAATTATCATATTTACACTAGAACAGCCAATAATCTAGCAGCTTTTAATTGTTTTTAATGTTAATTGACTAACCAGCCCCTTTTTGTAAACGTATAAAACCTTGAATGAATAATAAATGTATGTCTTTGACGAACTGTTATACTGACACTCCCGTGTGGACAGTTTTCATTTCGTTCTGAGCGCTCAAGAAGACATTAAATAGAGATTTGGAAAAGCAAGCAGCAAACACGGAAGGATAAATTTATCCTAATTAAATTTCCATAACAGTTGGCGCCTGCACGCGGGGCATTGGACGAAACGCATGAGGACCCTGCCGACCGGAGAGACGGGGGTGTTGGCCCTGGCCTTGGCACACGGGATGGAGACTGCAGCTCCATAAGTAAGGTAAGAAAACTCTGTCATCTTACCTGAATGTTCCCTGTGCCTAGTCCTAGCCTACACTTCCAGCCGGTCGGACGTGGTCATCACCGCATTCCCAGGTTGTGTAAAAAGTCCATACCCTTATCCAAAAGCCCTGGGATATAAGCCGAGTTGTTTGCTGCTGTGCTGTATATGTTTCATGTTTTATGTGAACCGGGAGAAAGTTGGAACGGTGACTGTGTTTTTGCTTGCTGATTTCTGGGGGCTGTATAGCGAAAGACAAATTGCTGGAAAATTTCTCACAATAATCGTCCACGCACCGGGAGGCCATCCCAGTCAAATCAGACGTGGATTCGTCCACGCACCGGGAGGCCATCCCAGTCAAATCAGACATGGATAGTGAGAATTTTGATTAAGGCTATTGCAGATTACTGTGACCGGCGCACTGGCCAGGGCGTACGGTGCAGAGAGCGATAGACCTCGAGCCTCACGGCGCTCAGTGCAATTGGTGAGTTATCAGTTACCAGAGCAGCTTGAATGTGTCATCTGGGGGCTGTATAGCAAAAGACAAATTGCTGGAAAAGTTCTCACAATAATCGTCCACGCACCGGGAGGCCATCCCAGTCAAATCAGACGTGGATTCGTCCACGCACCGGGAGGCCATCCCAGTCAAATCAGATGTGGATAGTGAGAATTTTGATTAAGGCTATTGCAGATTACTGTGACCGACGCACCGTCCAGGGCGTACGGTACAGAGAGCGATAGACCTCGAGCCTCACCGCGCTCAGTGCAATTGGTGAGTTATCAGTTACCAGAGCAGCTTGTATGGGTCACAGATCATCAAAAGAGGGATTCGTATTCTCCCGGGTGTCTGTCTCATTGTACGTGTCAACTGTCTGTATCAGGTACTGTCGCTTTAAATCACATCTCCGTGCACTCTGTCAGTATCTCATTCACTGCTGGCTGTAGCAGCAAGAAAACTCCTTTGACCCCCCTCCTCTGCTAATCATATGGTTACATCTGTTTCCTGGTTTTGATCTTTTTTAAGCTAGATATTTTTTTTTTTTTTTGCTACAGGTTTTAACGTGAAAATTCTCAGGCATTCAGACTGAACTATATTCATTTTTTGCTATTCTGAGGAATAATAATTTATTTTTTTTTTTTTACGTGATTTCAGTGTCTGGAGAGACAGCAAGCAGAGATATAAGGGAGGGGGGAAGTGCTGGCAGCAGCCAGCTGACATTCCAGAGGGCGGTAGGAAAAAAGCCTACGCTACCAGACAAAACCTTTGTTTTTTATCATTTTACAATCAGTTTTTTCCACCTCTTTTCTGTTTTTTTAATTAGCTGTTTTAGTAACAAGGGTTGTTTTTCAGAGTTTTATGATTAATACGGTTTTTCTTTTCTCCCCTTTTTGGTGAATTTTTTTTTTCTTTTTCTAGAGTTTTTTACTAAATCTAACTTTTGTTTTTAAAGTTTTCTTTTAAGTACATTTTTTTAAATAATTTTGGAGAGTTAATCAATTTATTTTAGAGTTTTATTCTCCAACCATTTTTTTTTTCTCCTTTACCAGCCTGCTTTAGACCAAGGTCACTCCATAGATAAGGAGAATTACAGGCTGAGGGAGAGAGCACACACAAACTACGCAGCGGTTTGACTAGCCCCTCCCGTCGGGCATTCGGCGAGGACATAATAATTTTTTTTTTTTTTCTTCTTCTCAATCAAACTTTCGTGTTGAAGTTTTTGTTTTGGAGAGATTTCTCTTTTTAAAATGGGGAACAAGATGGGCAAGCAGGAGAGTCTTATGCTCCCTGGAGAGAAAACTGCCCCCCAGCTGGTAGCTGAACAAGAAGGAGTAAAGTATGTAAAAAATTACAGACAGCTCATGAAAGTGTGTGAAATCCATAAGAAGGGCAGACTCCAAGCTGTGGAATGGCAGGATGTATTGAAAAATAGAAAAGGGAAGCTAGCAGATTCCAAATTGCTGACTGATGCAAATGCATGGTACAAAGTGGCAGTAAACTTGCATCGCTTAGGAAGTTCAGAAAGATATGTGAACAAGCCAGGATATGATTTTTATGTGTACAAGATAGGGAAAGATGCTAAGCCATCACCACCCTCATATGGTGAAGGGAAATATTGGACATATTCAGTCTGTTCTCAACATAATCCATGGTACAGGGACACTTGTGCAGCATGCGGTGCCCCCCACCTCTCCCTACTGGGAGACGGCATCATAGCTCCAGCCATGCCCTCCCAGGCTGCACGAAGCGGGGAAGATCTTTCTCCTCCTTCCTCCTCCTCTCAGGTGCACCTCCCTTCTTTTCCTTCTTTTCCTGCTTCGTTATCAACTGGGTCAACGCCCAATCAAAGCAATGTGGTGTCCCTGTATTCAGTGTCTCCAGCACAGGGCACCCTGTCTATCCCAAGCACAGTAAAAACATTGCTAGTCATTATATCAGGAGAAGAAAGTGCAAATCTCCCTATACAAAACGCTACATGTAGCCCCCAGACACAACGGCCCACAGCTAGGACTTCACAGGGGGGTGGTATAGCTACAGAGACAAATGAGGAACCTCAGTGCCGAGCAGGGCTGCCAGCATGGAACCATGACACTGATCCACCGCAGCCTCAGCAAGGAAGTGGGAAATCCCCATGCAGCAAGACAACTTTAAAGCCCAAATCTCACCCAGTGTATACACCAAGTACACCATGTCACTTCTTATCTGATGAAGATGAAGATGCAACGTCACACATGCTGCCCAATACTAGGGAAGAAAACACACAAGCACCAATAGAGCAGGGACAGGTAGAGGCACCATCCTATGAGCCCTTCATCCCAAGCCAGGTGATCAGTATGCTGCCAGACCCAGGGATACACCCCATGCCATTTTGCCAAAAAATGCAGCAGATCCAGCGAACGTATGCAGCAGCCTGGACTGATCTCTGGACCGTAATGGAAATAAAAGCAGGTGATGCATTCTGGCCAATTATGAGAGAACACTTCAAGCTTCCAACAGAGTTAGATGCGTATGCCTGGGAGACAGGACCAAAGCTAATTGAGCAACTCAGAGAATGGGCCAAAAGCAGACTGACAGGACAAACTCTCAGCCTACATGTCACGAGTCAAGACAAGACAGAGTCTGTGGAGAAGTTCCATGACAGAGTAATGCAAGTGTTTCAAGATTTGGGCCTCATTACCCATGATCAGACACACAGACAGATGTTGGCACAGGCTTTTGTGCATGGACTGAGAGAACCAATCAGGAAACCACTGGTAGCAGCCAGGCCTGAGTACACATCAATAGCAATGGATACCCTGCTCACAGTAGCAAAAAGGATTGAGTCCCGCCGGGACAGAAGGAATGTCAAGTGTTACAACTGTGGCGAGTTTGGTCATTTCCGGAACCGGTGCAGAACACTGACTTCACCCAGAAATAGAAGAAACACAGAAAGCAGTGAAGAACCCCGTCCATAGGACAAGAGCACACCAAGTCCACAGGGAACCCCACCAGTGGGACCAATATCCTGAGAGTGGATGGCGTAGTCAGATCTTTTCTTGTGGAACTCCGCAACCTCACCTATCTATCAGAATCTTCTGCTTCCTGCATGGGAATTGATGGTCAAGTCAGATATTTCCAGATTATGAAGCCCCTGAGCGTGTGGACTCAGCCAGAACACTCCATCATGTCCCAGTTTGTTGTGTCAAAGACCTGCACCCTCAACCTATTGGGCGTGGACTTACTGCTGAAGCTGAAAGCGACCAGAGTGTTCCAGGAAAATGGGACCATGACACTTTCTTCACCCCTGACCCAAGAAGAAACAGGAACAACCACACTGCAGACCTATCACAGGAGGTGCTGGACATAGTACCAGAAAAGCCACTCCATCACCCAGAGTCAAGATGTCTCTGACCAACTGAAGGTCTAAGTGAACTCGCCTAAGAAGACGGCCTGAGAACTTTGACATTGGCCAGGATATTTCAACTCAAGAAGGACCCTACTCGCTTCATGGAATGGCAACACCTCATCCGGCTCCAACGCCAGAAGTTCATCTTTTTCAAGCATCAGGAGGTGCCCCCTGCAGTCAACCAATTCACCCAGGCCCTAGTCCGGCAAAAGGCCACTCAGCTCTTCAAACTTGTGCACAAATACTGACCTGAGACCGAGCTGGAGAAAAAGAAACTACTGATGGCCCGTGCTGAGAAAAAAGCAGCCGTTTAAGGAGACGTCCCAACAAGAAGACCCCCTGTGACCAGAGCAGGTGCTAACACAGTGACTGTCTTGGTGGAGAACAAGAAAGCCAGCTGGTCGTCATCTCTCATGATGTGGATCCTAGTAGACGGCTTGTTTTCTCGCCAGCTCTGTGCCGGGAGATGGGAGTCCCCTGCCGCATACTGAAGGACAAGGCCAAACTGGGCTGCCTCGCCCATCGGAATCAATCCCAGCTTTCCACAGTGAAGAAAAAGACTGTAAACCCCACTGAGTTCAGAATGGTGCAAGGCCTGGAGGCCGCAAAAGAGGCTACGGTATTTGAAACCCCAACAGTGCTGAACCATCACACTCTGCTCTCAAGAGTCCCAGTCACCGCAACGGTATTCACGGTGATCAACCTGGCCAGTATCTTCTTCAGTGTTTCCCCTCCACCTGGAGGCCTGCTTTCACGCACCAGTGCAGTGCATATGGACAATGTTGCCTCAAGGTGCTCAAAACAAGCCCTTCAAGTTTCACCAAGACAATGTCCTCCATCCTCGTCAACTGGATTGCAGAATATGTAAGAGTCACTCTTCTACAACACGTGGATGACCTTCTCTTTTGTGTGGTTGACATCGACACCTGCACAGTCTATTCCTTGTCTCTCCCACTCTACCTGGAAGAACAGCAACGTAAGGTCTGGAAGAACAAAGTCCAGTGATGCCAGAAGCAAGTTACATCCCTGGGACACTGTATTGCACACCAGACGAAACACATGTCAAAAGACTGGAAGACCACTATGGAGAAGATGGCTCCCCCAACAACTCCAAGAATGCTGCAGGCCTTCCCTGGTCTAGTGTCGTATTGCAGAACCTGGATCCCTGATGCCTCAGTCCTAATGCAGCCTCTGTACGCTTGCATCAACGCAACCCCGCTCCTTCTATCAGATGCAGCCTTCAACCCATTCAGGAGATTGGAAGAACTCCACAGTCTCAGTGCCAATACCAGGCCTACCTGACTATGAAAAGTCTTTCCGTCTACCTGATGGAAGAAAGAAGGTCATGCTACTGGAGTCCTGGCACGGATTCACGAGGGAAAACAGAGACTTTTAGGCTGCCTCTCAGCCCGCTTGGATCCAGTTGCAAGAAGAGCACCCTCCTGCCTGATGGCAGTATCTGCAGCACACACCCTTCTGGACAAGGTTGCTGACATCACTCTTGGACAGCCACTGGAAACTCTCACTCCACATGACATCTTGGCAATCTTCAATCAAGCTCAACCAACAGTAATCTCATCACCGCCAGGCATCTTTGTGGCGCCTCTATTGCCTATGTCTCATAATGTCACTGTCTCCAGACCTACAGTCCTCAGCCCGGCCACTCTACTCCCACTCCCAAGGGGGGATACTTGGATGGCTCCAGATTTGCAGATGATGAAGAAGTTTCAACACAGGAAGCGCAGTGACCAGCAATCAAGAAATCCTGTGGTCCAGAAGTCTGTCACCTAGCCTGTCAGCCCAGGAAGCAGAACTGATAGTGCTGACGAAGGCCTGCCAGATGGCAGAAGGCAAGACTGCAAACATCTACACGGACTACAGGTACTCGCATGGCATAGCACACGACTTTAGACCCATCTGGGCTACAAGGGACTTCATCACAGCAAACGGGACAACCGTGAAGCATCATGGAGCCTTCAGGGACCTACTGGGTATACTCCAACTTCCAAAATGGTGGCAATTTGAAAAATCAAAGTGCATGGAAAACTGAGAACAGAAGAGGCGTGAGGCAATAACATGGCGGACATGGCAGCCAAAAAAGCAGCCAAAGGAAGACAACATGGAGAAGTGGGAGAGGTCGTAGAGCCGGACGGCTACTACATGACGACTGAAGACAAGAAACCTGACAAAGAGACGTCCTGGAATCTGCTCAAGAAGTTACAAGACCAAGCTCCAAAAGGAGAAGAAGAGCTGAATGCGAAAAAAGCAACACGTGAAGAAGGAAGGCTATCAATAATAGACTTCAAACTCTGCCTACCACAAAGTATGCACCCTATGGTGGTCCAATGGGTACATGGACCCACATCCACATATCAAAGACACAGATGAATGATCTGATTGGTGCTTACTGGTTCGCTTCAGGGATCTCCACCCTAACAGCCAAATTCACCAACAGCTGTCTGACCTGCGGCAAATGCAAGCCTGGACGTATGGAAGAAAGTCCCCCTCACCTCATCTGGAAAGACCACTCTACCAGCTTCAAAGGATCCAGATAGACCACATCCAGATATCGCCAAGTGAAGGATTCAAATACGCCATTGTGGTCAAAATAAGTATTTTCAAGATGAACAGAAGCCTTCCAAGTCAGCAAAGACTACTGCAACGAAGCTACTTTCGGAAAATAGTGTGCAGATACGGGGCTCCAGAAATGATAGAAAGTGATCAGGGACCCGCATTCACAGCAAATCTGACACACGAGACCTGATTAGCAGTAGGGTCAGACCTAGGCCTACACACTCCTTACCACCCCAGAGCAGCAGGAAGGTAGAAAAAACTGAACGAAACACTTAAGAATAGAATGCTGAAAAATTGCCCAAAAGACACGCAAACCATGGCATGACACACTCCTAATTGCACTATTTAGCGTAAGGCACACTCCCAGAGACCCAGAAAAGCTGTTTCGTGCCTGCATCTCCTGCTAGCAGATAAGACATTTTCTTCTTTTAGTTTTTTTGGTGCTTGCAGTTTAGTTCAGCCACTGTTGTTTGTTCATTTGCCTTTTCCAGTTTTTTCAGTGGTTGCTGTTTAGTTTTTGTTACACCAGAGAACTAATTTAGGTGGTAGAGGTCGTGTGATCTCAGGTGTTTTTGTAATTAGTAGAGTTGGTACTTTTCAGGGTTTTTTTGGGGTTGCAATAAGTGCCTTTCCTATCCTTTTCTATTTAGGAAGTTTGGGCCCCAACGTTTGCTCATACTATTTTCTGTCTGTGTCTGTATTTCCTCTTGTCTAACCGCCATTACATGTTTGGGGGCTTTCTATGTTCTTTGGGGATCTGCTCCGGGGCAGATAGCTTTCCTTTTTCTATCTTTAGGTGTAGTTAGCTTCTCAGGCTGTGACGAGGCGTCTAGGACCAACGTAGGAACGCTTCACGGCTGCCTTTAGTTGTGGTGGTTAGTCAGGGTACTGCAATCCCATAAATTCCAACCTCTCTGGTGTATTGCCTTTTTTTGCCTGCTCTCCTCAGCTACCAAATCATAACACTTATGTAATTGAATTGGTCAAAAACTAATGTCCATTCTCGAGTTTTTCTCTTCACTGCCAGATTTGATGATCCTGTCCAAGAGCCCCAGATGACACCAACCTCTGTGTAACTAGAGGGAAAGCCTGTTTGGATCCACGTATCGCATTGCAAGGAAGCTCCCGTACCAGGAGAGACACCTAAGCCATGAAGGATGTCGTGGATGCTCTGACTGACCAGACAGATGACCTACTTGATGAGTTCAAGGCCAGAGACCAAGTTAAAGCAGGATTTGAGTCACTATTGCCACTAGTAACTATAAACAAAAATGTTGATTGGATAAATTACATCTATTATAACCAGCAGAGATTTGTTAACTTCACCATAGATGCTGTAAAAGGTTTGGCAGCACAGTTAGGCCCCACTTCCATTATGGCATTCCAGAATAGAATGGCTTTGGATATGATTCTAGCTGAGAAAGGAGGTGTTTGCAAAATGATCAAAGACACCTGTTGCACCTACATCCCAGACAACACTGGCCCAAATGGTAAAGTCACAATAGCAATACAGAAACTTACTGAGTTATCAGAGGAACTGAAACAGAACTCAGGTGTCACTGACCCATGGGATCGATACTTTGGGTGGATGAGTGGGTGGGAGAAAATGTTGGCACAGGTTGGGACAGCCATTATGGGGGTTCTCATTTTTGCATTAATTACTGGTTGCTGTGTAATTCCTTGTATCCGCAGGAAAATGGAAAAAACTGTTCAAGAGACAACCAATTTGATGCCACTCACCATCTTGGACCTCGCACCAGTCCGGATGGAACTGCCTGGCTTGACCAGATCTCCGAACTACCTCCAGACTGAGAATACACATCCTTGATGAAACATCCTATCAACTATGAGATTATGATTGCAAACACATAAACCCCCGACAGGGACAGTCCTCCTGAACGCCCATTTGCGAAAAGTCTGTATTCGGTGGGGGAGGCATGTACTAGGGGTGTCTCAACTCGCTGGCAGCACAAAAGAGTTGCAGCGCTTTGGGCCAGGAGCAGGTTTTTAGGGCAAGTGGTATCTAAGGGGGGACTGTCATGGAAATGTATATGTATTCCATATATTCAAAGTATATTCACATATATATATATATATTTACAGTTCACAGTTAGATAGATCTCACTTGCTAAAATCCTGTGCTCATGCCAGCTATAATCAGTCTTTTAAAACGAATCCGGCCCTCATAAGGCCTTCATAAGGAACAAGTACATGGAGTCTTATTAGATATCTGTTGTTTACCTTATAGTCATGCAAGACAACTAGGTCAAAAGAATATAAAACAATAATTCTGCAACTTCAGCTCTTTTACTATGATTATCATAATTATCATATTTACACTAGAACAGCCAATAATCTAGCAGCTTTTAATTGTATGTTAATTTACTAACCAGCCCCTATTTTGTAAACGTATAAAACCTTGAATGAATAATAAATGTATGTCTTTGACGAACTGTTATACTGACACTCCCGTGTGGACAGTTTTCATTTCGTTCTGAGCGCTCAAGAAGACATTAAATAGAGATTTGGAAAAGCAAGCAGCAAACACGGAAGGATAAAT
>JARQOD010000006.1:261616472-261714820 GCA_033576555.1 Oophaga sylvatica | reverse complement strand
GGAAAACATCTGCAAGGAGTTTCCTCTGGATGCTCTGGTTTCCTCCCGCATTCCAAAGACATACTGATAGGGAATTTAGATTGTGAGCCCCATCAGCGACAGTGCCAATAATGTCTGTAAGCACTGTGGAATTAATTGCGCTATATAAATGAGAAAAATAAATACACCAAAATTTTGACGTTGGCAAACTTCTATCTCTCTAACTATGACCAAATTACAGCATACAAATTATACCGCACACTAGTAGGAATTCCATGCAAATTATAACTTTATTTGTGGCGACAGGGAGCAAAATGTATATAGCGACAAAGAAAATCTGACGTTTCGACTCTTCCCGAGTCGTACTCAGAGTCGCTGAAGGAAGAAAAAACAACATATCAGCATCATAAAGAATCATACTAGAATGAACAATCAACAATAAAGTAGCCAACATTGAAAATAAAAGATAAATTAAAAAATCACCATAGAATACAATAAGCACCAACTGAAATACACACAATTTAAACATAAAAAGTAAAATAAAGGAGAGTAAAGGTGTAGGCCCTGATCCAAATAACAAAATATACTGCCACCTAGAGGAAAGTATATGTACAGATAGTAGAATTACCTTAATTAAATGGTCAAAGAAATTGATTTCCTATAGAAAATGAGAATTCTATGGAAGAGGTACAAGGTTAGAATAAGAAGAAAGGAATTGAAATATTAATTGTAATAAGTAAGGAGTAATAAGTACCTTATGAAGAGGTAATGAAAGCTTTAGAATCCACCATAGGATATCCAATATATATTCAATAAGCACAGTGTACCTAATATAAGGGTATCAAGGACAAGTATAAAATAATGTAGTGATGTCAATCTCAGAAATATTGTTGTAATGGGTAACAATGTTATATATGTAGCAATCTAATGGAGCCATCAAATGAACAATAATCATGAAAAATGGCGGTGCAGTAATTTCACAGAAAGGCTATAAGGGGATCTACCAGGTTAAATGGTAATTAGAAAAATCATGGTACAGGTATAATTAGATAGGAGACATGCTTGCTATTAAGGGGCACATACTGAGAATGCAGAGAAAAGCGCTGAATGCATGAAAATGGGAGGAAAGTCATTTACCTGTCTTGCAATGATTGTAGAGCGGCGCTCCCGCGCCCTGCTGGTATTGCTGCTGGTGACATGTGTCTGGTGTGAGGACGCCAGGTTTATATGCATCCTGTGTAATCGCCAGACCGGAAGTGCATCACCAGTACTGTGAGTCACTTCCTGTCTAGTGAGTCAGCGCTGTAGCACTTGTGTGAGGAGGCTAAAATGGATGGGGAGAATGTATGTGTGCAAACACTGAAGGGGGAGGGACAGAATGATGTCATATGACCACATAAACAAGGGGAGGGTATATTAGATACAAAAGCGGCATAATAGTAAATATATAAGGCTATAAGGTGGAATAAAGTAGGTATATATGTATATAAAATGGAACGTAATATTATGATGGGAAAAACATTATAACCCATAATGTCAGCAGTAACCCCACATCAAATGGTGGAACAAGAGGGAATTAATACATAAAACAATGGGAAACAGCTATAAAGGCAGGGAAGGTCAGATCATGGAGAATTGGACATGGAGATCTTTAATATGTAAAGGTACACAGGGAAGATGAATATAGACTCACCAGGAAATGCTTTTCTTTAGCGTGTCTAGGGAAAGACAGTGAAGTAAATCATTAATAATAGCAGCATATTGGCATATTTATAACATTAAACAGACCAATCAATTTCCGTATTAAGACCACGTGGAGCAAGTGTATCTAGTGTAAATATCCGTGGTCTTTTATGTATTAATTCCCTCCTGTTCCACCATTTGATGTGAGGTTACTGCTGACATTATGGGTTATAATGTTTTTCCCATCATAATATTACGTTCCATTTTATATACATATATACCTACTTTATTCCACCTTATAGCCTTATATATTTACTATTATGCCGCTTTTGTATCTAATATACCCTCCCCTTGTTTATGTGGTCATATGACATCATTCTGTCCCTCCCCCTTCAGTGTTTGCACACATACATTCTCCCCATCCATTTTAGCCTCCTCACACAAGTGCTACAGCGCTGACTCACTAGACAGGAAGTGACTCACAGCACTGGTGATGCACTTCCGGTCTGGTGATTACACAGGATGCATATAAACCTGGCGTCCTCACACCAGACACATGTCACCAGCAGCAATACCAGCAGGGCGCGGGAGCGCCGCTCTACAATCATTGCAAGACAGGTAAATGACTTTCCTCCCATTTTCATGCATTCAGCGCTTTTCTCTGCATTCTCAGTATGTGCCCCTTAATAGCAAGCATGTCTCCTATCTAATTATACCTGTACCATGATTTTTCTAATTACCATTTAATCTGGTAGATCCCCTTATAGCCTTTCTGTGAAATTACTGCACCGCCATTTTTCATGATTATTGTTCATTTGATGGCTCCATTAGATTGCTACATATATGCTACATATATATCATTGTTACCCATTACAACAATATTTCTGAGATTGACATCACTACATTATTTTATACTTGTCCTTGATACCCTTATATTAGGTACACTGTGCTTATTGAATATATATTGGATATCCTATGGTGGATTCTAAAGCTTTCATTACCTCTTCATAAGGTACTTATTACTCCTTACTTATTACAATTAATACTTCAATTCCTTTCTTCTTATTCTAACCTTGTACCTCTTCCATAGAATTCTCATTTTCTATAGGAAATCAATTTCTTTGACCATTTAATTAAGGTAATTCTACTATCTGTACATATACTTTCCTCTAGGTGGCAGTATATTTTGTTATTTGGATCAGGGCCTGCACCTTTACTCTCCTTTATTTTACTTTTTATGTTTAAATTGTGTGTATTTCAGTTGGTGCTTATTGTATTCTATGGTGATTTTTTAATTTATCTTTTATTTTCAATGTTGGCTACTTTATTGTTGATTGTTCTTTCTAGTATGATTCTTTATGATGCTGATATGTTGTTTTTTCTTCCTTCAGCGACTCTATGAGTACGACCCGGGAAGAGTCGAAACGTCAGATTTTCTTTGTCGCTATATACATTTTGCTCCCTGTCGCCACAAATAAAGTTATAATTTGCATGGAATTCCTACTAGTGTGCGGTATAATTTGTATGCTATATGTTATGGACTATTAGTCCACTATACCAGCACCTCATCCCCCATCTAATACCGTGTGCACACTTTTAACTCCTTTATGACCAAATTACAACATGCTGTCTATACTTAAATAAATTTAAAAAAAATATAGATGGCCTTATCATCATTAGAGTTTACATTAGTTTTTTCTTGGAGCTTTATTTAGAAGCATACCTGGCAGGAATCAAAAGAATCTAAAACACAAACAAATGCTTTGTTAAATAAGCTCCGGCCTCCCCAACTGGTTGTTGTATGAAGTATACTACTTCCAAACGTAAATAATTATATGTACAGTGAAGAAGATAATTATTTGATCCCTTGTTGATTTTGTAAGTTTGCCCATTGACAAAGACATGAACACTCTATAATTTTAAGGGTAGATTAATTTTAACATTGAAAGATAGAATATCAAAAATAAAATCCAGAAAATAACATTGTATAACTTATATAAATGTTTTTGCATTTTGCAGTGAGAAATAAGTATTTGATCCCTCTGGCAAACAAGACTTAATACTTGGTGGCAAAACCTTTGTTGGCAAGCACAGCAGTCAAACGTTTTTTTGAGTTGATGACGACGTTTGCGCACATGTCAGGAGTAGAGTTGAGCGAAACAGGTCGATCAGATTCAAAAGTCGCCGACTTTCACCAAATTCTGGTTTCGTTGGCCGAAACACGACCATAGCGTGCAGTCGGCCATGCAGTCGTCTACCCGAGCGCCAAAGTCGATTTTCCCAGAATGCTTTCATGTGCATTTTTTCAGCCAGTGAGCAAGGACGCACATTGTGGGCAACGAGATGACATGGGAAGCATCACCACCATCTTAGAAAAGGGCATTGCAGTGATTGGCTTGCTTTGGGGGGCATCATAGTATCTATAAAAGCCCTGACCGCCGACCGCCATTTTACTTCTGCCAATCTTAACAGTAGGGAGAGGTTGCTGTTTATCAGTAGAGAGAGAGTTAGTGCTAGAAAGAGAAGTTCTTATGTGCTTTTGCTGATAGCAATTGTGCTGTACAGTTAGTGTGCAGTGACAGGGGAGGATTTTCTTGTGTGTAGCAGCGCTGGTTATTAGGCTGCCTGCCAGTGACAGGAGAGGATTTTCTTGTGTGCAGCAGCAGAGCTGGTTATTAGGCTGCCTGATAACTGTATTGCTGTGTGTACACTGCTGTGCAGACTGCTTTTACACAGCACTAACACTTTTATTCTTTTTTTCTGCACAGTTACCGAGCGTTCATTTTTTCCCACACCGTATAGAGCTGTACGCTCCTCACACACTACTGTGTACCGGCTGGTATTACGGACAAATACATGCTGACTATCTGTGTGTGACTCCGAAAATATATACGGAGATTGAAATTTTCCCGTACACAGTATACACCTGTCCGCTTCTGATACAGTACCGTATATCTGCTCTTTGTATTACGGTCAAATCCATACTGAGTGAGCGTCTGTGTGTGACTCCGGAAATCTATACGGAGATTGAAATTTTCTCGTACAATGTATACAGTTGTCCGCTTCTTTGTATTACGGGCAAATTCATAGCGTGTGTGTGTGACTCCGGAAATATATATGGAGATTTAAATTTTTTCCTAAACCGTAGACAGCTGTACGCCCTTCATACAGTACCAAATATCTGCTGGTATTTTTGGTACATTTTCCCAAACATGAGGAAGTATGGTGGAAGAGGCTGCGGATGTGGGTGGGGGGCCAGCTGGCACTGATGGTGGTGGTGGTGCATCTGCTGGTAGTGCCAAAAGCACAATAGCACCTAAGGCAGGAGGTGTTGAGCCTGTGTCATCGTCTGGCTCCAGAAGGCCTGGAAGACTCCCTTTTCTGGGAATAGGTAAACCACTTTTAAAACCGGAGCATCAGGAACAGGTTTTGGCTTACATTACCGAAACAGCCTCCAGCTCTATTGCCTCCTCTTCTTAAGCTTTAAAAAATGCAAGCACTGAGTCATCAGTGCAGGCTCCTGGTCAGGAACAACACCTTTCCTTGTGTCCTTCATCCCCCAAAAGTGAAGGATGCGGCAGGCCACACTTCAGATTACTCCCTGGAGCTCTTTTCACATACCATGCCTGGGTTATCAAGTCAAATCAGTCAGGGAACTGTCCTTGGCAAGGTGGAAGAAGAAGAGGAAGAGGAGGATGAGGGGGATGATTATTTTGGGGAGGAGGATGCTTCTCAGGGGGCAAGAGAAAATGTTGGCTTGCCAAGGTCAGGTACAGGGTTTGTGCGTGACGGGAGGGATGTGGATTTGGCAGAAAGTGCTCCTCCACCCACCACTGGCAGTGCATCATTGACACCTGGAACATTGGCCCACATGTGTGATTATGTCTTGCGGATCCTAGAAAGGGACCGCCGCATTACCAAAATTATGAAGGATGACGACTACTGGTTGGCCAGCATTCTCGATCCACGCTATAAAGGCAAATTACAGAACATCATGCCAAAGGATTACCTAGAGCTAATATTGGCAAACAAACAAGCAACTCTGGTAAACCATTTGTTAGAGGCATTCCCGAACACAGCAGCGGTGCAGGTTCTACCACGAGCCATACTGGTCAACATGGAAGAGGTGTTCGTGGTGCACACAGCCGAAGTTGCGTTGGAGACAGGGGTTTCAGAACTATGTTGTAGTCTGATTTCTCGAGTAACGCTCACATGACTGGTAATACTGAATCGATTGCAACAGACAGGAGACAGCAGTTGTTAACTATGGTTCAAAACTATGGTTCTCTTCCCATATCGATGTTCTCCCTCACAGTTTATTCTCCTTTGACTACTGGGCCTCTAAACTGGACACCTAGCCTGAATTGGCACAATATGCCTTACAGGAGCTCGCTTGCCCTGCTGGTAGTGTGCTATCAGAAAGAGTCTTCAGTGCTGCTGGATCAATCCTGACAGAAAGAAGGACCCGGCTGTCGACACAAAATGTAGGTGATCTCACCTTCATTAAAATGAACGATGCCTGGGTTTCAAAGGATTTTGTACCATCTTCCCCTGATGACACATAGATTGCCAGCAAAATGGCTCGCTTTGTCCTCCTCTTCCTCCGACTTCTCCAATTCCTTTATTTGCAGCTGCTGAACGTCCAGCCTACACCTCAATATATGCCAGTTTTTTCACCTCCCTAACTGGGCTGTACCCCCGCCCAGGGCTGGCGTCAGCACCAAGCGCACCCGGGAAATTGACAGGGCCCTGGGCAGGTGGGGTGACCCACTTGCCGTCAGAGACACCGGCGCAATATGAGAGGCCCTGTGCCAAGGCCGGCGCCCACAAGTGGGCCCCCTGCTTGCTCAGGGCCCCAGCTCTTGCAATACTTACCTCTCCCTGCTCCACCGCTGTGACGTCTTCCGCGTTTCCTGTCAGTAACATTCAGGTCAGAGAGCGCGATGATGTCACGTCTGTTTTCCCCTGCCTGAACAGTCACAGTGCAGAGAGCTGGAAGATGGCGACGCTGAGGAGTCCAGAGTAGAGCAGTGCCCAGTGAGGAGAGGAATTTCATTTTTTGAATGTTTGGAGCTATATATGGTGAGCATTATACACTGGAGAATTTTATATGGGGCCCATCATACACGTGAGCATCATAGATAGGGCCCATTATACACTGGAGCATTATTTATGGAGCCCATCATACATTTGAGCATCATAGATAGTGCCCATTATACACTGGAGCATTACATATGGGGCCCATCATACACTGGAGCATCATATATGGGGCCCATCATATAATAGAGCATCATATGGGGTTCATTATTTATGGGGTATCATATAGGTCTCTATATATGTAGAGCATCATATGGAGCACATATGGGGCCTATTCTGTATGGAGCATTATATGGAGCCCATTCTGTATGGTGCACTATGTGGTGCCCATAATACTGTATGGAGGACTATACTGTCCGTTTTTGAGCTATTGTAGAATTACAATAGATATCACTCATGTAATGTAAGAAGTGAAGTTTTTGGCATTGTACTATACCTATATTTCTCTGCTGTATCGGAGCACCATGAATTGTGGTATGTGTTAAAGGGGCCCACTGAGACTCTTTCGCCCGGGGCCCCGAAAACCTGGAGCCAGCCCTGCCCCCCCAAATTTTAGCCAAATAACCCACAGTTTTCAATGCGTTACTGTTATTATAAAGTTAATTAAGGTTGACAAGCTTAAGTAATAAGAATTGATGTCGTTGGCATTGAAATGGGCACTGTAGGTGTATTTACTGTCCTCCACACACTGCCGACTTTTATTCCCCATTGACTTGCATTGGGGTCGGATTTTCGACTCCGACTCGACTTTTTGCGATAGTCTGCTGACTTTGTTCGACTCGACTTTTGGGAAAGTCGGATGGTCAAAACCCGACACGACCCGGAGGCAAAGTCGCTCATCTCTAGTCAGGAGAAATTTTGGTCCACTTCTCCTTGCAGATCATCTCTAAATCATTAAGATTTTGAGGCTGTAACTTGGCAACTCAGAGCTTCAACTCCCTCCATAAGTTTTCTATGGGATTACAGTCTGGGTACTGGCTAGGCCACTCCATTACCTTAATGTGCTTCTTTTTGAGCGACTCCTTTGTTGCCTTGGCTGTATGTTTTGAGTCATTGTTTTGCTGGAAGACCCAGCCATAACCCATTTTTAATGTCCTGACAGAGGGAAGGAAGTTATCACTCAGGATTTTACGGTACATGGATCCATCCATTCCCCCATTGGTGCGGTGAAGTAGTCCTGTGCCCTTAGCAGAGAAACAACCCTGAAACATAATGTTTCCACCTCCATGCTTGACAGTGGGGACGGTGTTCTTTGGGTCATAGGCTGCATTTCTCTTTCTCTAAACATGGCGATTGGAGTTAATGCCAAAGAGCTCAATTTTTGTCTCATCTGACCGCAGCACCTTCTCCCAATCACTCACAGAATCATCCAGGTGTTCATTGGCAAACATCAGATAGGCCTGCACATGTGCCTTCTTGAGCAGGGGGACCTTTCGGGCACTGCAGGATTTTAAACCTTTACGGCGTATTGTGTTTTACCAATAGTTTTCTTGGTGACTGTAGTCCAACTGCCTTAAGATCATTAACAAGTTTCCCCCGTATATTTTTAGGCTGATTGCTCACCTTCCTCATGATCAAGGATACCCAACAAGGTGAGATTTTGCATGGTGCCCCAGATCGATATCGATTGACAGTCATTTTGTACTTCTTCCATTTTCCTACTATTGCACCAACAGTTATCTCCTTCTCACCCAGCGTCTTACTTATGGTTTTGTAGCCCATTCCAGCTTTGTGCAGGTCTATGATCTCGTCCCTAACATCCTTAGGAAGCTCTTTGGTCTTGCCCATGTTGTAGAGGTTAGAGTCTGACTGATTAATTGAGTCTGTGGACAGGAGTAGTGTTGAGCATTCCGATACTGCAAATATCGGGTATCGGCCGATATTGGCTGTATCGGAATTCCGATTCCGAGTTCCGATATTTTCGTCTTATCGGATACCGGAATCGGGATTGTCACTGTCACTGTCAGTGTCCGTCGGTCGGGTCTGTCAGGAGTCAGCGGCACTTACCTGGCAGAAGATCTCCGGCGGTCACATCCCGGACTGCTTCATGGCCGCCATCTTCTTTCCCCGGCGGTCACATGCAGTTTCTCGCGATAACTGCAGTGACTGCTGGGTAATCCCGGCCGTAAAGCAGTCAGTCCGATGACGTCACCGCCGGGGAAGCAGGTAATCAGCTGTGCTGCGTCGCGATGACAGGCTCTGCCTGTCATTGCGATGTAGCACAGCTGGATCGTCGTGGGACTGTCGTTCTGGACTGCGTCGGACAGGTGGTATACTGTTGGTTTGTTTTTTTTCTTTTTTTACAGGAGATCGATGGCGTCGCAGGAATGAGAGTACAATAAAAGAAATGAAAACTGTGTTGTCTCTTTTATTTCATTAAAATACTTTTTTCTTGCTGTGTCTTTTTTTTATACATTTAATAACTTTGGGATTAATAATGGATCGGTGTCTTATTGACACCTCTCCATTATTAACGGGCTTATTGTCACCGTGCAATCAACGGTGACAATAACCCCTTATTACCCCGCTTGCCACCGCTACAGGGCAAGTGGGAAGAGCCGGGTAAAGTGCCACAATTGGCACATCTTTTGATGCGCCAAATGTGGGGCTGCTGTAGCCTGGTATTATCAGGCTGTTGAGGGCCAAAATCCATGGGCCTTGACAGTCTTTTAATACCAGGCAGCAGCAGTCTGCATTTTACTTGGCTGGTTAACAAAAATAGGGGGGATCCCCACGCCGTTTTTTTTTCGAGGGGATCCCTATTTTTGTTAACCAGCCAAGCTAAGCAGACTGCTGTGGCCTGGTATTATCAGGCTTGCAAGGTCCATGGATATTGGATCCTTACCAGCCTGAAAAACCAGGCCTCAGCGGTCTGCTTCATCTGGCTGGTTAACAAAAATAGGGGGGACCCCACGCCAATTTTTTTCGAGGGGATCCCCTATTTTTGTTAATCAGCCAAGATATGCAGACTGCTGTGGACTAGTATTATCAGGCTGGCAAGGTCCATGGATCTTGGCTCCTTAACAGCCTGAAAATCCAGGCCTCAGCGGTCTGCTTCATCTGGCTGGTTAACAAAAATAGGGGGGACCCCACGCCATTTTTTTTTCGAAGGGAACCCCTATTTTTGTTAATCAGTTCCCTCTGACGTCACTGATTGTGTCCCTGGCTGACCTGAAGTGAAAGTGGAAAGCAATCAATTAAGCTTTCCACTTAAGGGCCCGTCTCACATAGCGATATCGCTACCGAGATCGCTGCTGAGTCACTAGTTTTGTGACGCAGCAGCGAGCTCACCAGCGATATCGCTGTGTGTGACATTCAGCGACGATCAGCCCCCCTGCCGGGTATCGCTGATCGTCGCTGAAATGTCAGGACCTTTTTTTGATCGCTGGTTTCCCGCTGACAGGCACACATCGCTGCGTGTGACAGGGGGAGACCAGCGATCCGCTGGTAACCAAGGTACACAGCGGGTTTCCAGGCGCGGGGCTGTGCCTAGAAACCCGCTGTGTACCTTGGATACCAGCGCCCTGATGCAGGGAGCTGGTATCCAAGGTACACAGCGGGTTTCCAAGCGCTGCGCGGTGCCTGGAAACCCGCTGTGTACCTTGGTTACCAGCGGATCGCTGGTCTCCCGCCTGTCACACGCAGCGATGCGTGCCTGTCAGAGGGAAACCAGCGATCAAAAAAAGGTCCTGACATTTCTGCGACGATCAGCGATACCCGGCAGGGGGGCTGATCGTTGCTGAATGTCACACACAGCGATATCGCTGGTGAGCTCGCTGCTGCGTCACAAAACTAGTGACTCAGCAGCGATCTCGGTAGCGATATCGCTATGTGAGACGGGCCCTTAAGCGATGTTACCCGCAGTGTCGCTGTCCCAGATCGCTGCCTGAGCTGCCTGTTTGGCAGCTCAGCAGCGATCATGTAGCGATACACCAGCGATCCTGACAAGTGCATATCGTTGTCGGGATCGCTGGTGTATCGTTATGTGACACCCAGCCTTTACTCTCCTGTCAGGCAGGAGAGGAACTCATTCATTTGGGGTTTACTGTGAGGCTGCAGCATTAGCTGCGGTCCCTGCAGTAAACATTAACCCTTTCTGAAGGATTACACCATGGGACCTGACTGTGCATGGGATAGGTAAGAATAATTTTGCTTTTTTATTTTATTTTTATTACAGGAAATGGTTTTAGCAGGTAAATAAAATATGGTCAAAAACTGTGTGATTATTTCATTAAACTTCTTTTTTATTAAAGTGTGTGTGTTTGATTTTTCTTTCATACAATAGGATTAATAATTGATAGTTGTCTAATTGACAGCTCTCAATTATTAACCTGGCTTAAAGTGACCTTTCAATTGCAAGGTCATTTTAACCCCTTATTAACCCATTCGCCACCGCTACAGGGCAATGGGAATAGACGGGCAAAGTGCCAGAAAGGGCAAATCTAATTAGAGATTTGCCCTTTCTGGGGTGTCTGGGGGCAGATGTTAAGTAGCCGGGGGGGGCCAAAAATAATGGTCCCTCTCTGGGTTATTATTATCTGCCCCCACTCACTGGCTTTGTCTGTCTGGTTGCGAAAATAGGGCGGGAGCCCACGCATTTTTTTTCAGCAATTTTACACCTCATATATATATATATATATATATATACATGTCATTGAATTTGTGACACATATATATATATATTTATATTTGTAGTTCATACACTTCTACATAGTATAATAGCCGCTAATTCAATTGCCGGCTTTTGTGAAAATGCAGAACCCGACATGAAATGACACTTGGTGTACATAGGGTTAACCATGTCTTTTCATGTCCTTTGCTATCTAATTTGCACAAACAATTAAATCAGACTATGTGTGCAAAATTTCACACCTGTAGGGGTTAATTAAAGGTGTAAATTCGTAGCAAAAAAGTCCGTTTTTTTTTACAACGAATTTACACCTTTAATTAACCCCTACAGGTGTGAAATTTTGCACACATAGTCTGATTTAATTGTTTGTGCAAATTAGATAGCAAAGGACATGAAAAGAAATGTTTAACCCTATGTACACCAAGTGTCATTTCATGTCGGGTGACCCGACATGAAATGACACTTGGTGTACATAGGGTTAACCATGTATTTTCATGTCCTTTGCTATCTAATTTTCACAAACAATTAAATCAGACTATGTGTGCAAAATTTCACACCTGTAGGGGTTAATTAAAGGTGTAAATTCGTAGCAAAAAAGTCCGTTTTTTTTACAACGAATTTACACCTTTAATTAACCCCTACAGGTGTGAAATTTTGCACACATAGTCTGATTTAATTGTTTGTGCAAATTAGATAGCAAAGGACATGAAAAGAAATGTTTAACCCTATGTACACCAAGTGTCATTTCATGTCGGGTGACCCGACATGAAATGACACTTGGTGTACATAGGGTTAACCATGTATTTTCATGTCCTTTGCTATCTAATTTTCACAAACAATTAAATCAGACTATGTGTGCAAAATTTCACACCTGTAGGGGTTAATTAAAGGTGTAAATTCGTAGCAAAAAAGTCCGTTTTTTTTACAACGAATTTACACCTTTAATTAACCCCTACAGGTGTGAAATTTTGCACACATAGTCTGATTTAATTGTTTGTGCAAATCAGATAGCAAACGACATGAAAAGACATGGTTAACCCTATGTACACCAAGTGTCATTTCATGTCGGGTGCTTCTGTCTTTTCACTGAAGCCGGCTTTACCCGGCAATTGAATCAAAGGATATTTTACTATGTAGAAGTGTATAAACTATACATATATGTATATATATATGTCACAATGACATGTATATATATATATATATGTATTCTATGTGTGTATATTTAGTGTTTACAAGGAAAGAATGGGGTTTTTTTAGTTGCGATATTTTGTTCCCATAGACTTACATGGGACTTCCGGTATCGGTATCGGGTATCGCCGATTTTTTAGTGATATCGGCGATACCATTCCGATTCCGATACTTTAGGATATCGGAAAGTATCGCTCAACTCTAGACAGGAGTCTTTTATAAAGGTGACTATGTAAGACAACTGTCTTTAATGCAGGTAACGAGTCGAATAATGGTTGGTAGTGGATCAAATACTTATTTCTCACTACAAAATGCAAATAAATTTTTATAATTTATGCAATGTGATTTTCTGGATTTTATTTTTGATATTCTATCTCTCAATGTTAAACTTAACCTGCCATTAAAATTATAGACTCTTCATGTCTTTGTCAGTGGACAAACTTACAAAATCAGCAAAGGATCAAATAATTATTTCCTTCACTGTATTATTCTCTTTATACAATATGAATAGCCATATATACTTTTTCTTAATTAGCTATCAATTGCTTACATGGCAACCTACATCTCAAATAGGTTATATCATGCTCCTGTATATTGTAATCTGACTATGTCCTACTTACAAAAGGTTTCAGATATTGAAACATAAGTCATAAAAATGTCATCATAACCATTTACTTAAAAAGCCATCACTGGACCAGAACTACACTGCTAACTACAGACTGGTCTCTAATCTTCCTTTCATCTCTAAACTCATGTAATGCTTGGTCCACTCCCATCTCATCTGCTATCTCTCAGATAACTGTCTTCTCGACCCTTCACAATCTGGTTTCCGGTTCTTACCCTCTGCTGAAACTGCTCTTACTTAAGTCGCTAATAACCTAGTAATACAAGGATCTAATAGTCACTACTCCTTGCTCTTTCTCCTGGATCTCTCTGTCACATTTGACACTGTGGATCACCATCTCCTCCTAACTATGCTCCGTTCTATCGGCCTTAAGGACACCATTCTCTCCTGGTTCTCCTCCTAACTCTCTGACCGCTCCTTCACAATATCTTTTGCTGGCTCTTTTTCCTCTAATCTTCCCCTTATTCTCAGGGTTACTGAGGGCTTAGTCCTAGGCCCCCTTTCTTCTCCTTATATACTTCCCCTGTTGGACAAATGTGGCACCCCAGGAGTTCAATTGCCACAGTGGCCTTGCCTCCCTCCAGGGGGGAGCGATGTCATGCCTGGAAGCAAAGAAGTGATCCCTTAACAGGTAGTTCCAGCATTCAACACAGTTACTGCTCCAGGCCAGCAGAGGGAGCTCTAACCTGATTCGAGGAGAGCAGCTCTCTGGTCAGAAGCAGGAAGTTAGTAGTTAGTTAGTGCCTGAGCAGGGTTGAGAGAGGACGTGTGGCTAGGAGCTGGGGGATAGGAGCTGTAGCTGATCTCGCCTCCAGGCTTGAGTGCCAGAGACCGGGCCCTGGAGTTCAAGGTTGTGTGGGTACTAAAGCCCCAGCAGCAAAATCAGGAGGGCAGAAGACTGCAGATCCTCTGTCCCCAATTGATACTTGACGACACAGCAGCCTGTGTGAGCCGGAGATGCCAGATAGCAGCGATCCCTGAAGCAGGCTACAGTTGACTGTCATGCTAGTGGAGTTCTACCAAAATAGCAGACAGAGAGAGGAACTTGAGTAGAGTTTACAGCAGCAAGTACCTCAGAGAATAGCGCTAGAGAGGAGGCCTCACAACCCACCTGAATAAGGAGATTCCCAAATTGCTTTCAGGCTGACCGACTCCAGAACCATCTGTAACCTGAGCCCTGGACTGTACCTGCACAGCTCAGTAAAAGGTAAAAGAAACCACTCTGTTGTGTCTTCTGAATCTTTCCTGCATCACATGCCCTGCACCACATCTACCATCCTCACCTTTAACATCTATACCTTAACTCCCCTGGGACATAGCTCTGCCTGTGGAGGGCTGAACCAATTCTGCTGCATCAACTACTGTCCCAGTGGACTGAATCTGCAGTGTCGGCTAACATCTTTATTGCCGAGGACCACAGGTGGCGTCACGAACACTTTATTACAAACTCTTTATTATCCTTTTTTCATCATATCCCTTTTTATTGGATGCCCAGGGCCACGGACCGGGTCACTGCTGCCATGACACTGCCCCTTTAAGAAGTGGCCCAGTACCGAGTATCCCCACTGCACTGGCGGGCGCTTCACAAACCATTAGCAGATTTGATTTCCAGCATCATATCTATGCTTATGACACCCAACTATACACCTCTTCACCTGACATCACCCCTACTTTAATACAAAATACCAGGGATTGTCTGTTTGCTGTTTCTAACATCATGTCCTTCCTCTATCTGAAAGTGAATCTCTCCAAAAAGAACTCCTTGTGTTTCCTCCCTCTACTAACCTACAATACCCGACTTTGCAATTTCCTTGGGTGGGGAAACCATAACTCCCAAGCAGCAACCACGTTGTCTTGGGGTAATATTTGATACAGAACTTTCCTTCATTCCTCATATCCAGTCACTCACTCGCTCATGTCACCTGCTCCTTAAAAACAACTTCAGAATCCGACCTTGTCTCACCTTTGAAACTGCAAAAACTCTTACTGTCACTCTTATTTACTCTTGTCTGAACTGCTGCAACTCTCTACTGACCGGTCTCCCTCTACCCAAACTCTCTCCTCTTCAAGCCATCCTGAATGCAGCAGCCAGGGTCGTATTTGTATCAGGCTGCTTCACCGACTCCTCTACCCTGTACCATTCATTGCACTGGTTATCCATTCGCTCAGGGGCGTAACTAGGAACGGCAGGGCCCCACAGCAAACTTCACAATGGGGCCCCCCCTCCCCCGCGCGCGTTGCCAATCCCGGTCTACCCAAGTTGTGTTAAGAAAGATACCTTTATTATCCAAAATTAGAGGTTTTTGGACTAATGATGGTTCTTTTCTGTTATTTCACTAACTCCCAGGAAGCAACTGAGGTAGTGATGAAGGTAGGCTTTCTCCAGAGTAAATGTGTGAAGAAACTTGTAATCCAGCCTGCAAATTGCTTTCAAAACAGATGATTTATTCAGTAGAACAACAGTCCGGTATACAGAATAATCTAAGATTGTTCTATATACCGTACTTTTGTTCTACTGAATAAATCATCAATTTTGAAAGCAATTTATGGGCTAGATTACAAATTTCTTCTTCACAAGAATAATGCAACATAATTACCTTATTCAGCAGTTTCCTGGGGCCCTAGGCCCCTGATGGGGCCTGCAGTTTTCTTTGGACCTAGGCCCCTAATGGGGCCTGCTGTTTCCTAGGGCCCCATTAGGGGCCTGCTGCTTCCTGGGGCCTCTAATGTGGCCCGCTGTGTCCTGAGGCCCCTGATACACTCACACCTCCCCCCTCTCCTCAAGTGCCGGGACGGGAAGCTGCGGTTGCCGCGTCCCTGTAAAAGAGAGTCAGACTCAGCAAGCATACTTACCAATCTGCCAATCCTCAGGTGACTGCGTCCTCCAGCTCTTCTGCTCCGCGCGCCGCTTCGTCCTCCACGCTCCGACGTCCACCACGCCAGCCTTGCATGTGACGTGAGAGCACGCACGCCCCCACGTCACATGACGCGGAAGTGCCGGACTGCTCGGGGCCCGTCCCACCTCCTCTCATAGCGGCGCCGGAGGTGGCGGCGGGCCCCATATCAGACTCACACCACCGGCAGCTTGCATGGGCGTACCCAGGATCAAAACTAGGGGGGGCAAGCCAATGTCACATCTTATACAGGTTACATCATATACACTGTACATTATCCTGCATATTAGGTATGGAGCATTAGAACTGTTGTATATTGTATAATACAGAAGTGTATGCGACACTACACTGTATATACCATATATTATACATGGCACACTAACCTCTATACAAAGAATAAGAGGCAGTATAACCTGTATATGAAAAGTATAATACAGCAGTGTATATACACTCTATATACCGCACACGATGTGTATGACCCTGTATACACCATATACTACACTCTTATTTTGAAGTAAAAAAAAAAACAAAACAGGAACAAATACAATACTTAAAATAAAGAACAAGTAAAGTTAAAAATCAACAAACTTACTGGTAATTCAATGGGAACTACGGGCCTGCTTTTGGCTAATGAGATGGTCAATGTTCGGTTCCATATTTGTCACAAGTGAAGCAATTTTTCTCTTTCTTGATATCATTATTTCCTAGGGATTCCAAATTGCTATTAGTAAAATACCAATATATATACAGCGCTACAAAAACAATATACCAGCAATAAAACTGCCCACACAGAGACATACAGCCTGCACTGCCCATCACTGCAGCCTTGCCAATCCATATCATTTCATTCTCATCAGTGCACATATTGACGCAACTCCGCTTTTTCTGCCCCATATGATCCCCCCATCCTGCCCCATCTGTCTCCATCATATCCATCCTGCCCCATCTGTCTCAAATCCTGCCCCCAGTGTCTCCAGTCATGCCCCGTGTCTCCAGTCATGCCCCGTATCTCCATTCTGCACCCTGTGTCTCGCATTCTGCCCCGTGTCCGGCATTCTGCCCCGTGTCCGGCATTCTGCCCCGTGTCCGGCATTCTGCCCCGTGTCCAGCATTCTGCCCCATGTCCAGCATTCTGCCCCCTGTGTCTCGCATTCTGACCCTTGTCCAGCATTCTGCCCCCCGTGTCAAGCATTCTGCCCCCCGTGTCCAGCATTCTGCCACTGTGTCCAGCATTCTGGCCCCCGGGGCCAGCATTCTGCCCCCAGTGTCCAGCAGTCTGCCCCCCGTGTCCAGCATTCTGACCCTTGTCCAGCATTCTGCCCCCCGTGTCCAGCATTCTGCCATCGTGTCCAGCATTCTGCCATCGTGTCCAGCATTCTGCCATCGTGTCCAGCATTCTGCCACTGTGTCCAGCATTCTGGCCCCCGGGGCCAGCATTCTGCCCTCTGTGTCCAGCATTCTGCCCCCCGTGTCCAGCATTCTGCCCCCCGTGTCCAGCATTCTGCCCCCCGTGTCCAGCATTCTGCCCCCCGTGTCCAGCATTCTGCCCCCGTGTCCAGCATTCTGCCATCGTGTCCAGCATTCTGCCACTGTGTCCAGCATTCTGGCCCCGGGCCAGCATTCTGCCCCCAGTGTCCAGCAGTCTGCCCCCCGTGTCCAGCAGTCTGCCCCCCGTGTCCAGCATTCTGACCCTTGTCCAGCATTCTGCCCCCCGTGTCCAGCATTCTGCCATCGTGTCCAGCATTCTGCCACTGTGTCCAGCATTCTGGCCCCCGGGGCCAGCATTCTGCCCCCCGTGTCCAGCATTCTGCCCCCCCGTGTCCAGCATTCTGCCCCCCGTGTCCAGCATTCTGCCCCCCCGTGTCCAGCATTCTGCCATCGTGTCCAGCATTCTGCCACTGTGTCCAGCATTCTGTCCCAGTGTCCAGCATTCTGTCCCCAGTGTCCAGCATTCTGTCCCCAGTGTCCAGCATTCTGCCCCAGTGTCCAGCATTCTGCCCTCCGTGTCCAGCATTCTGCCCCCCGTGTCCAGCATTCTGCCCCCCCGTGTCCAGCATTCTGCCCCCCCGTGTCCAGCATTCTGCCCTCCGTGTCCAGCATTCTGCCCTCCGTGTCCAGCATTCTGCCCTCCGTGGTCCAGCATTCTGCCCTCCGTGTCCAGCATTCTACCCCCGTGTCCAGCATTCTGCCCCCCGTGTCCAGCATTCTGCCCCCCGTGTCCAGCATTCTGCCCCCCGTGTCCAGCATTCTGCCCCCGTGTCCAGCATTCTGCCCCCCCGTGTCCAGCATTCTGCCCCCCGTGTCCAGCATTCTGCCCCCCCGTGTCCAGCATTCTGCCCCCCGTGTCCAGCATTCTGCCCCCCCGTGTCCAGCATTCTGCCACTGTGTCCAGCATTCTGCCCTCCGTGTCCAGCATTCTGCCCTCCGTGTCCAGCATTCTGCCCTCCGTGTCCAGCATTCTGCTCCCAGTGTCCAGCATTCTGCCCCCAGTGTCCAGCATTCTGCCATCGTGTCCAGCATTCTGCCCCCAGTGTCCAGCATTCTGCCCCAGTGTCCAGCATTCTGCCCCCAGTGTCCAGCATTCTGCCCCCAGTGTCCAGCATTCTGCCCCCAGTGTCCAGCATTCTGTCCCCATGTCTCACAGTCTGCCCCGGGCCCCCAGGATCGCCGCTCTCAATAAAAAAAAAAAAAAAAAAAACAGTTCTTCTTACCTGGCCGCGCTCCTGCGGTGAACCTCCCTCCATGCAGCTGAAGAGCGCACTCGCTGGCGACTGACAGTATATATAGCATATATATATATACAGTATGTATAGCTATATATCTATCTATATATCTATATCTATCTATCTATCTATATCATCTTCTCACCTGTGTCTTGCCTCTCTCTTGGGTTTTCTGTCTTCTTTCACCTTTTCTCTCTCCCACTCTTGTTTTTCTTTCCTTTTTGCCTCCTTCTCCCTGCTTGTCTGTGGCTCCACCCCCGACATTTAGCCCCGCCCCTCCATGGCTCTCCACAGTCTGAGAGCTGTGACGCTACTGGAGGGGAGGGATCCGATGCTCTGCTGCTGACTACAGGTGCGGGGGGAGGGGCGGTGAGTGGTGTCACAGCGTGTGTGACTGCGCCCCTGCTACACTGCAGCCGGCAACTCTCTCAGAGTACGGTGCGCTCATGGCAGCTTGCGGAACTACCGTGGTGGTAGGTGAAGCAGCTGCAGCAGGGACGGGCCCCCTTCTAGCCCGGGCCCTGTGGCAGCTGCTTCCCCTGCTTCCACGATAGTTCCGCCCCTGCATTCGCTACAGAATGCAATACAAACGCATCTCTCTCATCCACAAAGCTCTCCATAGTTCTGCACTGCCCTATAACTCATCCTTCATTTCTGTCTTTCATCTTTCAGTGCCATCCGTTCTGCAATTTATCTAAGACTAACATCCTCAATAATCCGAATCTTTCACCTCCAAGACTTCGCAGACACTAGTGACATCACTTTTGGGGAAGGCATTGATCTCTGTACAACAGGAAGACTGACACTAATTGCATGAGGCTGGGGTCACACTTGCGAGTGCAATGCGAGAAACTCGCACGAGTCTCGCACCTCAATACCCGACACTACCTCCGGCACTCGGGACCGGAGTGTGTGGCTGCATGTATTTCTATGCAGCTGAACGCTCCGGTCCGAGTGCCGGTGGCAGTGCTGGGTATTGAGGCGAGAGACTCGTGCGAGTTTCTCGCATTGCACTCGCAAGTGTGACCCCGGCCTTACTGGTACAATATTTAGTGTAAGGCTATTTGTGTGTGCACTCTGTGATGTACCTGATATAAATGTAATAACTATTTATATGATGTTTGCTTTAAAAAAAACTGATGCTTTTAAGAGACATTTTGTTATTCCACTTTTCTGAGCCTTTTATGCTTAACACGTGTTAAGTATTTGAAATTTCTGCATCTCTTGGCTGTATAAACACTACACACAATACGTGCATTTTTGCTATGTTTTTGATGCGTTTTTGTTGCAGATTTTTTCCCCACTCATTAGTATGGATAAAATCTGCAGCAAAAACACTGAAAGAATTGACATGCTGTACATTTAAATCTGTACCCACTCTGCAAGGTTAAAATAAGCAATGTGTGCATGAGACGTCAGGAATCTCTTTCACCTTGGTGGCACTAGGAAATCCTTCAGGTTTTATAACAAATGTACGCAGAAAAAAAGGGTAAAAAATGCTGCAAAACTTCAGCATGTGCACAGACTCTTATACTCTTTTTTTTTATTCAGCTGTAAATAATGGAGTGTAGTCCCTGTTCCAGATTTAGGGAATTTTTTTTGTGATAAATTTCTGAAATAATGTGACATTATTGTCTGCAACAATATGGTAATATCCTTTGCAAATGTATTAGCTCACTTGCTAAATGTGTTGTCCACTTAATGCTAAAGTGTCCATGGTAAAATAAAAAAAATGCATACTCATAATCCAGACTGGTGCTATTGTAGTGATGTCAGCGGTGTGATTCCTGGTGGCACTGGAACACCACCGATCCGGGATGTTAGTATAAGATTTTGATTTTACTATGGACATTTTAACATTAAAGCAAGAGTTGTCTAGTAGTGGACTACCCCTTTTACTAAGTAAATATTATTTTAATGGTCTGTGAATTATAATAATTAACTTGCTTTTTCTACATTTCCCCACTAGAATGTTTTTTGTGAACTTTTTGCTATCACATAGTTTGGTCAGACATATTCAAGTCATATGTGTGTAATCTATGTGACTATTGTCTGAAACTGTGACCACGATTAGACCATGTTGGGACATATCTCTTAACTGCTAATGGCCAAATGTCAACTTATTCAGACATTTCCAGGAGGATTAATAAAGTACTGAGACACCTCAGTATTCTAAGAGAAGGTGCTCCAGTACCAGGAAAGCAAGTATGTAGACACACCAACAAGTCAGGAGAGGCGACAGAACCTCATTTAGTAAAATTAATGAGAAATTTGATTATAATACTTTTTCTAGTATGTTTTGTGCATCATCGCCAGAGTTTTCTATCTAAATGAACGTTTTTTTTTGTTCTGCAAGTGCAATGCAGCTCTTCAAGCAAAATCCAAATGAGAGTTCACATGCGCATTTATCAAAACAGAAGAAAATCTTTGCTTGCCTTTCCTTTCTAAAAGTCATTACCAAATATATTGACTAGATCCTCAAGGGACCCAAGAACAGCAGTAATAGATAACTGTAGTTTTACAGTAATAAAGGAGAAACTTAGAAAATAAGAAAAAGTCAATGCAGACATTGGGTTAGGACAGGCTATTGCAATTTGATACATTGTTGTATTTTTGTAGGTCTATGCACCAGGTGATTATAAATCAAGCTTTCCTATGCTAAGGTAATGGTATGTCACATTATAATTGTTCTGTCACTTTCCACAAGCTGGGATTATTTTACATATAAATATAGTTAGAATGATTTTAATGTATATATGTTGCCTTAAATGAAGATCGGGAATTGGAGAAACACTATAGTCTACTCTTTATCATCACTTTCTTTTTGTCATAGACCTTATTATCTAATGACTTTTCCTATTTATAAAAGCTAGTCTTCTTGGCATTGTCATTATTTTAGTCCTTTTGTATTATAGATAAAGAGTTGCACAATACTTTACATTTGCACATATTAGAACCTTTTGAATTTTTTCTATTGAATGTGTCTGACTCATGCTCCCAAAACATTTCTGACCCACTGATATAAGCACTCCACGATATGTTCATCGCAGATCCCTTATGTCCTGTAAATCGAGAGTTGGTGTCTCCATCGAACAGACTTGTTTTTCCAATGAATCTCAGATTTGACTGACCAAATCGAATTCTGAGAAAATTTAAGACCAAATAAACACATTGGACCCTATGTTATGCTCCTGGGACTATTCTTAAACATTTTTGCAGTATGGCAGGTTGTATAATCCATTGAGAATACAATTGTCATGTAGTGGTGTGAAACAATGGTTATGTAGGTGGTAGTTAACATGGACATTGATGCCATTCCCAAGTTTTCCTGGTAGAACATTGCTCAGATAGCACACTGCCTTCATTATCTTACCTTCTTCCCATTCTGGTGCCATCTCTACTCTGGAAAATGACAAACACCCAGATGTCTAAAGAATGTAAACAAAATCATTATTCATCAGACCAGGCCACCTTCTAATATTATTCATGGCCTAGCTCAATTTCCCATTACAAGTTCCTTCCACAGTGAGCAGTAATCAGCCTGGATACTCTAACTGTTCTGCGACTACGCAGCCTCAAAAGAAACAAACTGTGAACTGTGAGTGTAATAACATCTTTCTGTCATATCCAGTAATAATTGGGAATCTCACCCTGAACATTGATGGCATATCCAGAAGATACTGGTGATTTGTACTTGCTAGGGATGAGCGAGCGTGTTTGCCGATACTCGGATATCACTCGAGTATCTGGGTGTTCAGATGTGTTTGTTACTCGGTGAGCATTAGTCAGTGCTCGATTTCAAACTCGAATCCCCACCCCATTTGTTTTGCACCTGTTACACAGCCAAAAGGTAGGCAGGGATTGCCTTCGAGTCACTGCAAAGCCATAGCCATCTTGGTAGTGGCATTACTGTCATTGGCTGGCCGTATGACATCATCAGGGATTATAAACGGACAGGCGTAGCCAGGCTCGGTACACTGACTCCATTGCACAGTTCTGTGACACTTCCAAAAAGAGGGAGAGAGAGCTTGTCTAGGCCTGTGTGTGCACAGTATAGCAAATCAGTGTCCTGTAGTGTTGATACTGGTGCTGAAGGTGACTATCATACTAAGAACCCTTGTAAGGGCTAATCCTTTTTGCTTTGCTGTTTGTATCACATACATTCTGCATTTTGTGTAGAGAGGGAGAGAGAGTTGCAGGAGCAGGGAGAGTGGCTGAATATAGTCTCTAGGCAGGGATTAGGATTTTCAGTCCAATGCTAAATATATAGCAGCTGCAGTTGCATTTTTTTGTGTGTGTGAAAAAAAATTATATATTGTGATCCATCAGTATTTTATGCTTTGTGGTACATGTTTGTATTATATAACACTCAAAAAAGTGTTTAAAAATGTTTCTGAATTAAATTACTCATCCATAGAGTATTCTAAACTCTGGGGTACATTTCTGTTCCATAAAATACTCTAAAAGACCATTGAACATTTTTTCTGGATTAAATTTCTCACCCCTGGAATATTATGTGCTCTGGAGTACATTTTGATGTTGTATAACATTCCAAAAAAGCTTTACATTTTTTTGCTGGATTAAATTACTCACCCATATAGTATTACATGCGTTAGGTACATTTCTGTGATATATAAAATTCCAAAAAATCTTTAAAAAATGTTTCTGTAGTCACTTACTCATCCACGGAGTACCACATCCTCTGGGGTAGATTTCTGTGATATATAAAACACCAAAAAGCATCAAAACAGTTTGCTGGATTAAATTACTCATCTATACAGTAATATGTGCTTTGTGGTACATTTCTATCATATGCAACACTCCAAAAAAAGCATTAAAATGTTTTGCTGTAGTCACTTACTCATCTATAGAGTACTACAAGCTCTGGGATAGATTTATGTGATATATATAACACTCCAAAATAGTGTTAACATTTTTTGCTGTATTCATTTAGTCATCCATACAGTGTAAAATGCTTAATGGGTGATAAAGATGGCAGAAGCACACTAGACTCCCGAGGGAGTGACAGGAGGAATATTGGAGGCATAGGAAGCCGGGGCGACACCAGAGATGGTAGAAGCCTTTGGTATAGATACGGCCACTTTCCTGAAACCACTGAGTCCCGAACCCAGGAAGCAGCCTTCACCACTGGAGTTCTTGCAGACTGCAGATGAGAAATCAAGATCCAGGGACTGGTGAGCAGACTGCGTGACGTAGGCTGGTCAGAAGAGACAAAGAGGCAAGCCAGAACCAGGGCTGGAAAATGCTCTTGGGTCTGCTAGCCGCAAGGTACCAACGGTTGGCATCCCTGATGTGCTCGTTACATATGACGGTAGAGGAGAAAAGGGTCCATTAAAGACTTTAGGACCCATCATCTCAATTCGTTCAACCATCGGGCAGTAGAGTCGGAACACTTGCCTCAAAGGCTGCAAGAGCTGGATGGTTGGAACCCACCTCACGTCCCTCAAAATGGAGGGTCTCACATTGTTGGGAGTAATCCCAGAAGGAAGGTAGCAGGATGAACCCTTCTTAAGAAATGAATGGGCCTGGGAGAGACACCTCTAGGTGACTCGAGAAGGGACTACTACCTCTGAGAGATCATACTGTCCTTGAGGTTCCCCACCTCATATGCGGGAGCAGGCAATGGTGCAGGTGACAAAAGAAATTGTCACCCATTTCTTTTGGTGGCTCCGGCACTACCCAAAGACACTTACAGTCTAGCCACCTGGGATTCGGACTCCAGGAAGCAGGCAGTCCCATCAGTCTCCCAAGGAAAGAAAAGAAGAAGAGGACACATGAAGAGATTTACTGCATTACCCTTTTATATAATTTTTTCCTGGCTTTGCACTTTCTGAAAAGTGTTAATGAGTGTAGGAGTACCTGAAGTACACTTTCAAAATATTTACTTTCAAAAAAATTTTCTGGATTCAATATGTCATCCTTACAGATTAACACAGTTATTGTTACATTACAGTGGTATCTAAAGCAAAAAAAACATTCCAAAATGTTTTCTGGATTCAATTAGTTATCCAGTTTAATGTGCTTTATATAAAATTACATTGGCTTAATATTTTTAAAAGCCGCTTGGCCTGGTACAGTTCACAAAATATTTTTGTTCCAAAATTTGACTATTGTCATATATACTGCAGAACCTGCTTTGTGTTAAAATTCCTTGGTTTGCAATAATGGCAAACATTGGTATTAGAAATTTTGTTGCTCCAAAATTGACTATTACCGTTATATTTTTATTATTTATTAAAAACAAAGATATTTTGTCACACAGTTTTCATTTATTTAACAATGTTTTCAGTATAACATGTTTCATTTCTTGAAAACTGTAATGTTAAGAAAAATTAAAATGATGGTGAACAAAAAAGTGGGTTACTTGTCATATATAAGTAGGAAATGGGCACTCAACTGTACAAAATGAGATGCTCAGAAGTTAATTTAATCTTCAGTAATGTAGAAAACTTTGTCACACCAGTTGCAATGAAAAATGAAGTTATTACTTGACCCAAAAGAAAACAAGGTGTATCTGTATACATGAACAATAAACAAAAAGAAAAATATAGGAAAAACTTAATATAGAGATAATAATTAATGAAGTTAAAATAAATTCCATAGGGTAATTTAACAAATTGAGTAAGATACAATCATCATATGTGAATGTAGGAGAAAAAATGCTTCACAAGAGAACTGCAACCTGAGGAGTTTGAAGGTAATCCCTCTTTTGTGTTCCAAGTATAGGGCAGGCATAATAAAATATATGAATCACAACCAAATGTGAAGGATGAGGAGAAAGGGTCCCAGGTCTCAAGGAGATCACTAAAGGTCACAAAGATAAAAAAGAAGGGATATTGGAAGGTTAAATACCAAAAAATATGGTCAGTGTAAATGTGAAAAGGTAAAAAAGGAATACAGCAAACTGTGAATAATAAAGTACAAGATCCACCTTAGGAGGAATAGGGCCAGAAAGAGTGCAGCACGAATAGATTTAGTAAGAGAGAAAAAACAAATAGTAATAGATGAAAATACCTGTTTAAGAAAAGGGTCCAGGGACGCAGGTATGCAGTGCAAGACGTGCTGTGGTTCCTGCAGATGGCCGGATGGCGTGATTTATACCTCGAATGGGCCGTGCCGTAAACTATTTCTGATGACCTTTGTGCCGGCTGAATCTGTATGTCGCGCACCTGTGCAAGTTAAGTGGTTACGAGAAAAGCCGAAGGTTGATACGGACATGCGCAGTGTGGAGATGCACATTAGGAGAGAGTGTGCGTGTGTATGGAACAGAAGCTCTATGGTTTAGAGGGACACATCTTTAGTCCAGTCCCCTAATATGGGTTTTCCATAATGCTAGTCTATTATTAAGTATACATCACGTCATGATTAGAGATGAGCAAACTTGTTCAGAAAACGTTTTCCAATCTCAAATTTGGCATGAACGTTGAACATTCAGATTCGTGTTCGGATTGCTGAGCATTTTTCCTAAAAATTGGCAAAATCTAGCCAAAGCTCCATAAATAATCAACTTTCTACTAAGTGCTCTTTTAGACATCAGTGTTTATGGTAGTAGCACAAGCCACAAAACATCCTGCACACGTGCATACTGATGTCATCCATGTGTGTCATCAGTGTAACATGTACTGGGGCCTGGGAAGCAGCTGTATTGTTAGCACTGTTCTCAGGCGCCGAGTGCTGAAGCCAACTCACATCACTGTCTCCTGCTCATGCTGCAATCAGCATTAGTAGGGGACTGTCACACTGTCACTGCATACAGGAGGTCCGGGGTCTATGCTGACCCTAAGCAGGGGCCCTGACTGATCCCTCTACCTGGAGATACTGTTGATGGTACAGAGGTCCAGGCCGCCAGCGTAACCCTATCTCCTGCAAATCCCTGACCCTCAGTAATCTAGTCCTGAGAAGGACCCCGATCACAACACAGGGGACTGGAAGGTATATGCCTAAACACAGTGATAGACGAACGAGACAGTACAAGGGGTAAACTAAAATCCACCTTGCATACAAAACTCACTCCACAAAAACAGAGGGAACACCAACGGGTACGGAGATAAATGATAAAGCGAGGAGGGGAAAAAACCACACCAGGTACTCTTCACTTCAGACTTCACAATACCACGATCCGCTCTGCTGGTCTGCATGAATGCTTTCACTGACACATTCCTAGCAGACTGGCAGGTATTTGAAGGAATCTCATTACTGCAGCATTAACTGCAGCTGGGCGAGGCCAGGCCTCGTCTAGCACAGAGAGAGAGAGAATTAACTCCCTCACTGCCAAAAAACACCAAGCACCAAAAACTCAGCTGCGCGAAGTCAGGTTGTGTAATCGCGACGATCTTCGTGGCGACACACCCGTGACAGTACCCCCCCTTCTACGAGGGGCCTCCGGACCCTCAGAGCCAGGTTTATCCAGGTGAGTCGTGTGGAAGGCCCGAATTAATCGGTCTGCGTTAATATCCGACGCAGGAACCCACGTCCTCTCCTCAGGACCATACCCCCTCCAATGAACCAGGTACTGAAGGGACCGGTGGTTAAGACGTGAATCGATGATTTTCGACACCTGAAACTCCAAGTTACCATTGACCACCACAGGAGGAGGAGGTAAAGGTGACGGTATCACCGGCGCCACATACCTCTTAAGCAAAGATCTGTGGAACACGTTGTGAATTTTAAACGTAGGGGGGAGGTCAAGACGGAATGCCACCGGATTAATTATAGAACTGATCCTGTATGGCCCGATGAACCTGGGACCCAGTTTCCAAGAGGGAACCTTAAGTTTTATATTCTTGGTAGACAACCATACCCGATCGTTCACACATAGGTCCGGACCAGACACTCTCCTCCTGTCAGCCATACGTTTGCATCGGTTCCCCATAGTACTAAGATTGTTCAGCACTCCTCTCCACACTGAAGCAAGTGATGACGAAAATCGTTCTTCCTCAGGAACCCCCGAAGAGCCCCCCCTACTGAAAGTACGAAACTGGGGGTGAAAACCATATGCCCCAAAAAACGGGGACTTACCAGTGGACTCGCTCCGCCTATTGTCAAGAGCAAATTCCGCCAGAGGCAAGAAAGAAGCCCAGTCCTCCTGGTTCTCTGACACAAAACACCAGAGATATGTCTCCAAACTCTGGTTCAGACATTCTGTCTGACCATTGGTCTGCGGATGAAAAGCCGATGAAAACGACAACTGCATCCCCCGCCGTGTACAAAATGCCTTCCAGAATTTGGACACAAACTGAGACCGTCGATCCGACACCACATCGGAGGGTACCCCGTGAAGCCTCACAATCTCCCCAATGAACACCTGCGCCAGAGTTTTAACATTAGGAAGAGCAGGAAGAGCGATAAAATGAGCCATCTTGCTGAACCTGTCCACTACAACAAGTATGACTGTTTTACCCGAAGACGGCGGGAGGTCCGTAATAAAGTCCATAGACAGATGAGTCACGGACGCTCCGGGATCTTCAAAGGTAAGAGGGCCCCAGACGGACGGGTATGTGGGGTCTTAGAGCGCGCACAAACCCCACAGGACGCAACAAAAGTTACCACCTCCCTATGTAAGTTAGGCCACCAAAACCGCCGCGAGAGGAGATCCACAGTTGCTTTACTCCCTGGGTGTCCTGCCAAGGTTGAGTTATGGTGTGCCTCAATCACCTTTTGTCGCAAGTGATCCGGAACAAACAGTCTCCCTGGAGGTCCAACAGAGGCGTCCCCCTGAGCCTCCAATACCTCCTTCTCAAGCTCAGAGCATACTGCCGACACCACCACCCCCTCCTAAAGGATCGGAGCCGGGTCATCCGTCTTCCCGGCCCCAGGGAAACTACGAGACAAGGCATCCGCCTTTACATTTTTTGACCCAGGACGATATGTGACAACAAAATTAAACCTGGTAAAAAATAACGACCACCTAGCTTGTCTGGGATTCAGACGTTTTGCGGACTCTAAATACAGCAGGTTCTTGTGATCGGTGATGACGGTGACCGGGTGGACTGCTCCCTCCAAAAAATGACGCCACTCCTCAAAAGCTAACTTAATGGCCAAGAGCTCCCTATTGCCGACATCGTAATTCCTCTCAGCGGACGACAATTTTTTAGAGAAGAAAGCGCACGGGTGCCACTTACCAGGGGACGAACCTTGAGATAATACCGCTCCACCCCCTACCTCAGAAGCGTCCACCTCCACAATGAACGGCTGTGACGCATCTGGTTAAATGAGTATGGGAGCCGAAGCAAAACATTTTTTCAAGGAGGAAAACGCTTGACAAGCCTTGTCAGACCACCTAGAAAAATCCGTCCCTTTTTTAATCATGTCTGTGAGAGGTTTAACTATGGAGGAGAAATTAGGAATAAATTTCCGGTAGTAGTTAGCAAACCCCAGGAAACGTTGTAGTGCCTTAAGATCCTCTGGCAGATCCCACTCAAGAACTGCCCGCACTTTCCCAGGGTCCATACGAAAACCGGACGCTGACACCAGGAAACCTAAAAACTGAAGTTCCTGTACGGCGAACACACACTTTTCCCATTTGGCGTACAGTTTATTATCCCGCAAGATACGCAACACCTGCCGAACATGCTCCTGATGAGACACCAGATCCGGCGAGTAAATTAAGATGTCATCCAGATATATGACAACAAACTGTCCCACCAGGCAGCAAAAAATGTTATTAACAAAGTGTTGGAACACCGCCGGGGCATTAGTCAGACCAAATGGCATGACAAGGTTCTCATAATGCTCCTCTGGAGTGTTAAACGCCGTCTTCCATTCATCCCCTCCTTCATCCTAATCAGATTGTACGCCCCCCCTGAGATCCAACTTAGAGAACCATTTGGCGCCCACGATCTGATTGAAGAGATCGGGAATAAGTGGGAGCGGATACGGATCTCGGACCGTAATCCGATTGAGTTCACGGAAATCCAGGCAAGGGCGTAGGCCTCCATCTTTCTTCTTCACAAAGAAGAACCCGCGGCCACCGGGGAAGATGAAGGTCTAATATGCCCCTTAGCCAGACTCTCTGAAATATAATCCTTCATGGCCTGCCTCTCAGGACCAGAAAGGTTATACAACCTAGATTTCGGTAACTTGGCCCCAGGGAGCAATTTAACAGAACAGTCATACACGCGATGAGGAGGTAGTTCTTGACACCCTTTCTCCGAGAATACATCCTCAAAGTCCACCAGAAATGGAGGTAAGGTCCTAGGAGTGACCGCACCGATGACCGTATTCATGCAGTTTTTATTACAGAATTCACTCCATTGGCTTATCTCTCTGGATTGCCAATTAATAACCGGGTTATGCTTAGTTAACCAAGGAAGGCCCAGCACTATAGGAGTGGGAAGACCCTCCAACACGTAACACGACAACAGTTCTTTATGTATCGCCCCCACTTGAAGATCTATGTTATGCACTGCTTGCAAAAAACTACCCTGACCGAGAGGTCTGGCGTCGATCGAGAATATGGGGATGGGTTTAGCCAATACACTCAGTCGCATACCTTGAACCCGGGCAAACCGAGCGTCCACCAGATTAGCCCCAGCCCCACTATCCAGAAGAACAGATATCCTCTCAGTTCTCGTACCCACCACCACCTCCGCCGGTACGAGGAATTGAGACGGACCTAGGGACGAAATACCTACTCCCAGATTGCCGTCCACCACACAACCTGGGATCAATAGTTTTCCGGCGACTTCTCACTCTGCAAAGGACGGGATGGACACCCCCCAATAAAATGTCCCTTTCTCCCCGCAGAACAAACACCTTCCTGTCTTGTGGCGCACTGCGGATCCCCTCCCCCGGAATGATGTCCCTCCTAACTGCATCGGCTCTTCTGGACTGACCAGGGGAACCTCCATATAAGGGGCCCTAGTAGAAGGTGGAGTCATCACAGGGGGCGGAGTTACCCCGCACCTCTCCTGAAGCCGTCTGTCAATGCGAATAGCAAGGACCATAGCGGCTTCCAGTGACGTGGGAGGGTCATACTGTGCCAGCACATCCTTTAATTTGTCAGATAAACCTTGACAAAACTGGCTCCTAAGAGCCGGGTCATTCCACTGGGTGTCCGTGGCCCACCTACGGAACTCCGAACAGAATTCCTCCGCTGGACGATCTCCCTGCTGTATCTTACGTAACTTAGATTCAGCAAGGGAGATCCGATCCGGGTCATCATATACGAGACCCAGAGCTGCGAAAAACCTATCCACTGACTGGAGAGCCGGGGAGCCCGGGGGAGAGAGAACGCCCAGGATTGGGGGTCCCCTTGTAGGAGCGAGATGACAATCCCCACCCTTTGTTCTTCACTCCCTGATGACCGAGGTCGCAGCCAAAAGTACAATTTACATGCCTCCCGGAAAGCAAAAAACTTGTCCCGCCCCCCAGTGAACCTGTCAGGGAGAGCTACTTTAGGTTCTGGACCGGCTTGCTCCAGGGGGTACAAAACCTTGGACTTAACGTCCGCCAGCTCCATGGACAAACTTTGCAACTGTCGAGCTAGACTGGCTACTGGATCCATGGTGGCTGGAGAAAATCTTTAGTGGGTTGGTGAAAATGTCATGCTGTCACTGCATACAGGAGGTCCGGGGTCTATGCTGACCCTAAGCAGGGGCCCTGACTGATCCCTCTACCTGGAGGTACTGTTGATGGTACAGAGGTCCAGGCCACCAGCGTAACCCTATCTCCTGCAAATCCCTGACCCTCAGTACTCTAGTCCTGAGAAGGACCCCGATCACAACACAGGGGACTGGAAGGTATATGCCTAAACACAGTGATAGACGAACGAGACAGTACAAGGGGTAAACTAAAATCCACCTTGCATACAAAACTCACTCCACAAAAACAGAGGGTACGGAGATAAATGATAAAGCGAGGAGGGGAAAAAACCACACCAGGTACTCTTCACTTCAGACTTCACAATACCACGATCCGCTCTGCTGGTCTGCATGAATGCTTTCACCGACACATTCTTAGCAGACTGGCAGGTATTTGAAGGAATCTCATTACTGCAGCATTAACTGCAGCTGGACGAGGCCGAGCCTCGTCTAGCACAGAGAGAGAGAGAATTAACTCCCTCACTGCCGAAAAACACCAAGCACCAAAAACTCAGCTGCGCGAAGTCAGGTTGTGTAATCGCGACGATCTTCGTGGCGACACACCCGTGACAGGGACAATGTTTAGAGTTGTATTTCACTGTTAACAGTGACAGCAAGCAGTGTCTGATGGGAGAGCCATCCTGGCAAAACTGACTGCTGTGGGCTGCAACCATCAGCTGTCAACTTTAGCAAGGCTGGTTAACAATAACAGAGGGGTCTTCAGACAAAATTTTTAATTATTTAAATAAATAATTTAAAAAATGGTGTGGGGTCCCCCCCACTTTTGAGAAAAAGCTAAGCTAAAGTAGACACTGGGAGGATGATATTCTCAGGCTGGTAAGGGGCCATGGATATTGACAACCTCAGCCTAAAAATAACAGCCCACAACCGCCCCAGAAAAGGCGCATCTCTCCAGTACTGGAAATATCAGGACTTGTGAAAGAGGACAAATACTTTTGTTAGGACTTCGGCTAGGATAGTGGTAATGTATGATGAGTGGGGGGACGTGTTTGATCAGGTGATGGGTGGAGAGAGGTCAGAACAGCGGCGGAATGTCTTTTTCTATTTTTTTTCTATTAAGTTAATATGTGGAGATTTTGGCAGCCAAACAGGGAGCAGAAACCATCCGCAAAATCTACACACAAGGGCTTCTGTCATTTGCTGCCGAAGTCATATGTCCTTCTCCATATAAAAAGTGGACATGTTATTTATTAGCGCGATTTTGTCAGTGTAACCACACAGAGAAGCTGCTTCAGATGCTGCTACAAGTGATCAGATAGTTCAGATAGATATGATCCTGTGTTAAATTGACCTTGCAGCATCTAAACCGGACAAAGTAAGATCCGAACAGAATTCAGACCCTCATCACCAGATGTTAACCCCCAGGGGTGAAGGTGATCCTGATGAGACTCCGTTGCCTGAGGCACACTTGGACTGTGCTGTCAGGGCAGGAAGAGGAGGAGGGTGAACAGAGTGGGAGAACAGAGAGGATGATGAGGTTGTAGATCCCACTTGGTGTCAACCTAGAAGCATGCAGCTGAGTAGCTCATCAGAGGACGTGGAGGAGGAACAAGACAATGAGGTTACTTTGTGGCTTGCTGCACAGACATGGGGTGATGCAACCACGACAAGCACTGCATACTAAGCCACAATTCTGGCTGTGACCAGCAGCGATTGCGAGTCTGAAGTTCGTAAGGGAGGCAAGGGTTGCATAGCCTTGGCCTTTTTTGACACCGAAAAGGATGATCCAACACATGTTGTCTGCCAACTTTGTAAAAAAATACTCAGTAGAGGCAAAAATTCCAGTAATTTGACCACTACATGCATGAACCGGTACATGTGTGATCAAAATGCGTTAGTCTGGAAATTTCACTGTGCTAAAATTCAGACTAGTTGGCCTCGCCAATAGTGTTGAGCGATACTGCTCGATATCTAAAAATATCGGATCGGAATGGCATCGCCGATATCACTAAATATCGCCGATATCCGATTCCGATACCGGAAGTCCCATGTAAGTCTATGGGAACAAAATATCGCAACTAAAAAAAACCTTTATTTCCTTGTAAACACTAAATATACACACATAGAATACATATATATATATATACATGTCATTGTGACATACAGATAGGGAATCTAGATTGTGAGCCCCATCGGGGACAGCGACGATAATGTGTGCAAACTGTAAAGCGCTGCGGAATATGTTAGCGCTATATAAAAATAAAGATTATTATTATTATTACATATATGTATAGTTTATACACTTCTACATAGTAAAATATCCTCTGATTCAATTGCCGGGTAAAGCCGGCTTCTGTGAAAAGACAGAAGCACCCGACATGAAATGACACTTGGTGTACATAGGGTTAACCATGTCTTTTCATGTCGTTTGCAATCTGATTTGCACAAACAATTACATCAGTCTATGTGTGCAAAATTTCACACCTGTAGGGGTTAATTAAAGGTGTAAATTCGTTGTAAAAAAGACGGACTTTTTTGCTATGAATTTACACCTTTAATTAACCCCTACAGGTGTGAAATATTGCACACATAGACTGATGTAATTGTTTGTGCAAATCAGATAGCAAAGGACATGAAAAGACATGGTTAACCCTATGTACACCAAGTGTCATTTCATGTCGGGTTCTGCATTTTCACAAAAGCCGTCAATTGAATTAGCGGCTATTATACTATGTAGAAGTGTATGAACTATAAATATATATATATATATATATGTGTCACAAACTCAATGACATGTATATATATATATGAGGTGTAAAATTGCTGAAAAAAAATGCGTGGGCTCCCGCCCTATTTTCGCAACCAGACAGACAAAGCCAGTGAGTGGGGGCAGATAATAATAGCCCAGAGAGGGACCATTATTTTTGGCCCCCCCCCGGCTACTAACATCTGCCCCCAGACACCCCAGAAAGGGCAAATCTCTAATTAGATTTGCCCTTTCTGGCACTTTGCCCATCTATTCCCATTGCCCTGTAGCGGTGGCGAATGGGTTAATAAGGGGTTAAAATGACCTTGCAATTGAAAGGTCACTTTAAGCCAGGTTAATAATTGAGAGCTGTCAATTAGACAACTATCAATTATTAATCCTATTGTATGAAAGAAAAATCAAACACACACACTTTAATAAAAAAGAAGTTTAATGAAATAATCACACAGTTTTTGACCATATTTTATTTACCTGCTAAAACCATTTCCTGTAATAAAAATAAAATAATAAAGCAAAATTATTCTTACCTATCCCATGCACAGTCAGGTCCCACGGTGTAATCCTTCAGAAAGGGTTAATGTTTACTGCAGGGACCGCAGCTAATGCTGCAGCCTCACAGTAAACCCCCAAATGAATGAGCTCCTCTCCTGGCTGACAGGAGAGGAAGTGGAAAGCTTAATTGATTGCTTTCCACTTTCACTTCAGGTCAGCCAGGGACACCATCAGTGACGTCAGAGGGAACTGATTAACAAAAATAGGGGTTCCCTTCGAAAAAAAAATGGCGTGGGGTCCCCCCTATTTTTGTTAACCAGCCAGATGAAGCAGACCGCTGAGGCCTGGATTTTCAGGCTGTTAAGGAGCCAAGATCCATGGACCTTGCCAGCCTGATAATACCAGGCCACAGCAGTCTGCATATCTTGGCTGATTAACAAAAATAGGGGATCCCCTCGAAAAAAATTGGCGTGGGGTCCCCCCTATTTTTGTTAACCAGCCAGATGAAGCAGACCGCTGAGGCCTGGTTTTTCAGGCTGGTAAGGATCCAATATCCATGGACCTTGCAAGCCTGATAATACCAGGCCACAGCAGTCTGCTTAGCTTGGCTGGTTAACAAAAATAGGGGATCCCTTCGAAAAAAAAACGGCGTAGGGGTCCCCCTATTTTTGTTAACCAGCCAAGTAAAATGCAGACTGCTGCGGCCTGGTATTAAAAGACTGTCAAGGCCCATGGATTTTGGCCCTCAACAGCCTGATAATACCAGGCTACAGCAGCCCCACATTTGGCGCATCAAAAGATGTGCCAATTGTGGCACTTTACCCGGCTCTTCCCACTGCCCTGTAGCGGTGGCAAGTGGGGTAATAAGGGGTTAATGTCACCGTTGATTGCACGGTGACAATAAGCCCGGTTAATAATGGAGAGGTGTCAATAAGACACCGATCCATTATTAATCCCAAAGTTATTAAATGTATAAAAAAAAGACAAAGCAAGAAAAAAGTCTTTTAATGAAATAAAAGAGACAACACAGTTTTCATTAATTTTATTATACACTCATTCCTGCAACGCCATCGATCTCCTGTAAAAAAAGAAAAAAAACAAACCAACAGTATACCACCTGTCCGACGCAGTCCATAGTAACGACAGTCCCACGACGATCCAGCTCTGCTACATCGCAATGACAGGCAGAGCCTGTCATCGCAACGCAGCACAGCCGATTACCTGCTTCCCCGGCGGTGACGTCATCGGACTGACTGCTTTACGGCCGGGATTACCCAGCAGTCACTGCAGTTATCGCGAGAAACTGCATGTGACCGCCGGGGAAAGATGATGGCGGCCATGAAGCAGTCCAGCCCGTGACCGCCGGAGATCTTCTGCCAGGTAAGTGCCGCTGACTCCTGACAGACCCGACCGACGGACACTCACAGACCCGACCGACGGACACTGACAGTGACAGTGACAAATCCGATTCCGGTATCCGATATGACGAAAATATCGGTACTCGGAATCGAAAGCCCGATACAGCTAATATCGGCCGATACCCGATATTTGCAGTATCGTATCGCTCAACACTACTCGCCAACCACCAGGCATCCCATCAACCACATCTGCTGCTTCTTCCTCCTCCGTAACTGAGGCAAGTGATCTCACACAGGTCTCCGGCCACAGAACCTCCACTCTTTTTCCTGGGGTCTGCCCCTAATTTTTGGAAATACAGGTGACACAGACCATACACCTCTCACCGAGAACAGCTTTTCTCTGCCTCTGTGTAGCCTGACACACATGAGCCAATACATGATGCTGAGCATGCGCAAAGACTGCCAAGTCTATTTGTTCATCCAGTGAATCTCACATATTTATTTAATTGCTATTTATCAATAAAGTATTATACAATGTTTTAAAATCATGATTATTTATTTTTGTACTAGATAGATGCCAAGGGCGGTAATGTCACGATGGGGGCAGTCTTGGCAGCATTGAGAATCTCTCCCCCATGTGCTCACCCACATATCCACTCTCTCTTTCCCCATGTGCTGACTTCTCCCGTCTGTGCTCTCTTCTTTGACCTGTCTACCCCATGTGCCTTCTTAGTTAACGTCATACACTTTGAAGTTGTAGACTCGACGGTGTGGTATGCTGGTTAAAATGGGTCATCTTGTGAGCATGGTATTGCTGTTAAGACTGCAGATTTCTGTTTGCGGCGCTGTTGTTGCCTAATGGCATCCTGTGATAATCTAATGACTTTTGCATCAGGGGACTCATGTGCTTAACGCCTACGCTTATATGCATTGCTTTTGTCCCAGCGATGTTGTTGCTCTTCAAGAGTCTCACTTGCCCATTGCTGTCTTTGACGTTGTGCCTTTGCTGCTTTCCTTTCATTCTCATTGGCATACTTTTTAGGAGGAGCCATGTTGGCGTTAATATTTGCTTTTTAAAGGGGTTTTCCCATGAACGAAAGTTCATTTTAAAAATTGTCTGTGTCTGACCGTGTACAGAACATACCACAGCTCCTGGGCAGGGGAGGAAGCAAACCAAATCAAGTCACCCACTTTAAACCGAGGACCATCAGTCCTATGCCGGTTGGCAAACCGCTGAGCTCTCTCCTGAGAGAGAGACAACTTATCTACTACTTGATCTCAAATCTGCTGCATTCTCTCTACCGTAAAGTCAACACCCAGACAGACAGAAGCCTCCACCTGTCCCGAAGAAAACCGAGGATGAAACCCGAAATTGCAGAAAAAAGGGGACATCAAAGTGGCAGAACTGACCCTATTATTTAGAGAAAATTCAGCCAAGGGCAAAAAAGAGACCCAGTCATCTTGATCAGCAGACACAAAACATCTCAGATAAGATTCCAAAGTCTGGTTTGTTCTCTCAGTCAGCCCATTGGTCTGAGGGTGAAACGCGGAGGAGAAAGACAACTGAATTCCCAGTTTAGAACAAAAGGCTCTCCAAAATCTGGAAACAAACTGGACTCCCCTGTCCGACACAATGTTCTCCGGAATGCCGTGCAAACAAACCACCTGCTGAAAGAACAAGGGTACCAACTCGGAAGTGGATGGTAATTTCGGCAGTGGCACAAGATGGACCGGAGATAAAATCCATAGAGATATGGGTCCATGGCCTCCTAGGCACCCGCAGTGGCATTAACAATCCACTAGAGCGAGAACAGGGTTTGGACCGAGAACAAGTCCCAAAGGACTGCACAAAATTCCTGACATCACAAGATAAAGTGGGCCACCAAAAGGACTGACTCACTAAATTTCTGGCACCAAAAATACCAGGATGACCAGCCAACGCGGAGCAATGAATCTCAGATATCACATTCTAACTCCATTGGTCTGGGACAAACAATTTCCCAACAGGGCAGCGTTCAGGTTTATCCCCCTGAAATTCCTCCAGAGCCAGTCTCAAATCGGGCGAGATAGCGGAAAGAACCACACCCTCCTTCAGAATGACAGCAGGTTCAGTCACATCAGGAGAATCTGCCAAAAAACTCCTAGAGAGGGTATCCGCCTTAACATTCTTAGGGCCCGGGAGAAAGGAGACCACAAAATTAAAACGCATGAAAAACAAGGCCCTCCTGGCCTGTCTAGGATTAAGTCGCTTAGCAGATTCGAGATAGATCAGGTTCTTATGGTCCGTGAGGACCACTACTTGATGTTTGGCTCCTTCCAGCCAATGTCTCTACTCTTCAAAAGCCCACTTCATAGCCAACAACTCCCGATTCCCCACATCATAATTACTTTCAGCTGGGGAAAATTTTCGAGAGAAGTAGGTACAAGGGTTACTCTTAGAGGTCTCAGGATCCCTTTGGGACAAAACGGCTCCTGCACCAATCTCATAAGCATCTATCTCCACCTGAAATGGTAGAGAAACATAAGGTTGCAGTAGAACAGGAGCAGAAGTGAATCTCCGCTTAAGCTACTGAAACGCAGAAACTGCCTCAGGAGACCAATTCACTATATCAGAACCCTTTTTGGTAAAATCAGTCAATGGTTTCACAATACCAGAGAAATTACTTATAAATTTACGGTAAAAATTAGCGAAACCCAAAAATCTCTGAAGAGCATTCAATGAAGTGAGTTGAACCCAATCACAAATGGCCTGAACCTTGACCGGGTCCATTTCAATAGCAGAGACAAAATGAATCCCAAAAACAAAACCTTCTGTACGCCAAAGAGACATTTTGATCCCTTAACATACAAGGCATTTTCTCTCAAAATCCGGAATACCATCCGAACATGTTCCACATGAGAATCCCAGTCATTGGAAAATATCAAGATATTGTCCAAATAAAGATCAGAAATTTATCCACAAAATCCCGGAAAATATCGTTCATGAAAGATTGGAAGACGGAAGGGGCATTAGTGAGCCCAAAAGGCATCACTAGTTACTCAAAATGCCCCTCTGGGGTATATTAAACGCAATCTTCCATTCATAACCGTGCTTAATGCGAATAAGATTATACGCCCCCCTAAGATCAAGCTTGGTAAACCAACTAGCACCTTTCACTCTGGAAAATAAATCAGAAATCAGTGGTAACGGATATTAATATTTAACAGCGATCTTATTAAGTAGACAATAGTCAATATATGACCTCAATGAACCATCCTTTTTGGCCACAAAGAAAAAGCCGGCGCCCAAGGGTGAAGAGGATGGTCTGACATGACCCTTCTCCAAGGACTCTTTGATATAAGATCGCATAGCATCATGCTCAGGTACAGACAAATTGAAGAGCCGACCCTTGGAAAATTTACAACCGGGTACTAACTCAGTCGCGCAATCATAACTCTTGTGGGGAAGTAAGGATGCAGACTTACTCTCACTAAACACATCAGAAAAATCAGCCAAATAGTCAGGGACATCCTGAGACTGGGGAGAGGTAGAGAAAACAGGAGTGTCACTACGAACACATTGACAACCCCAACTGACCACAGACATGGACTTCCAATCCAAAACAGGATTATTGGTCTGCAACCAAGGAAAACCCAGTACAATAATGTCATATAAATTATACAACATCAGAAATTTACAATTCTCTTGGTGGTCCGGGTCTACCCGCATTATCACCTGGGTCGAAAACTGGGGTTTATTCTCCGCCAAAGGGGTAAAATCAATGCCCAGCAAAGGAATAGACCTCCGCAGGGGTACCATGGGAAAACCACAACGTTTGGCAAAATCAAAATCCATCAGATTTAGGGATGCTCCTGAATCATCGAAAATGTGGAGCAGAAAATGTGGAGCAGATCAAGGTAACAGTCAAGAGAAATGTAGTCTGAACATTGCCCAAAACAAATGAGCGCACAAAACGTCCTCCCCGCTTAAGGAAGACGTAAATAGTATGAGAAGCTTCCCCACATTAGAAGCACAACCCATTACGCTTTCGAAACTCTCGACGCTGAGCCACAGAAACAACTCCATCACACGCATGGGCTCAGAGGTTTGCTCGCAAGGCATCACCACCTTTTGCATTGTTTTACGTTCACGCAAGCGTCTGTCAATTTGAATAGCTAATGACATAGAGTCATTGAGACCAGAGGGGACAAGAAATCCCACCATAACATCTTTTACGGTCTCTGCCAGACACTTCCGAAAAAGAGCTGCCAGGGTATCATCGTTCCATTTAGTAAGGACTGCCACTTTCGGAATTTCTGGCAATATAGCTCTGCGGCTTCCTGACCCTGGTTCAATGCCAACAAAGTTTTCTCAGCTTGATCAGTAACATTAGGTTCATCATACAATAATCCCAGAGCGTGAAAAAACACATCAACATTAGTCAAAACAGGATCTCCAGGTGTCAGGGAAAAGGCCCAATCCTGAGGGTCGCCGCGCAACAGGGAGATGACAATTTGGACCTGCTGCACTGCGTTCCCCGAGGAGTTAGGTTTCAAGGCAAAAAACAACTTACAATTATTTTTAAAGTTCAAAAATTTAGACTCATCCCAAAAAAATAAATCCGGAATAGGGATCTTAGGTTCTACAGCAGACAACCGAGTGAGATAGGTAGCAATACTCCGAACTTCAGCAGCAAGCTGCTCAACACGATCAGACAAATGCTTAATTTGCATTGCAGAAAAGCTCCTCCTACGGCCCCCAGAGATAAAGAAGAAAAAATACACACAAAAAAAAAAAATTCTGACTACACTTTTTTTTTTACTATTTTTTCCTTCTTTTGAGTACCACAGAATTTACAGTTGGGCCGGTGATTCTGTTATGATTTGGTAGCCGTGGAGGACAGGAGCAAAAACAGCCAAGGCAGCTGAACACCCAGAGAGGTTTGGAACTAATGGGTTGCAGACCACTAATCTAACCGCACAACTAGAAGCAGCCGTGGGACGTACTCACGGTGACCTAGACGCCTCGACACAGTCGGAGAGTTAGCTACGCCTAAAGATAGAAAGGGGAAAGCTAACTGCCCCGGAATAGCGCCCCAAAGGAATAGGTAGCCCCCACACATATAATGGCAGTTAGAGAAAATGAAATACAAACGCAGGTAGAAAATAGAGTAGGCAAACGCTAGGGCCAAAAACTATCTAGATAGAACAGGACAGGAAAGAATACTGTCTGCAACCCAGCAAAACCCTAGGAAAAATTCCAACACTTCTGATTCCAAAAATGCTGAGACCACACAATCTCGCCCCCGCTAAATCAGAACTCTGGTGTGAACACGCAGCTACCCAGCAGCCACTGAAATAACAGAGACAGAGCAAATGAACAGAAACAAATAAGAAACAGAGACCAGCGCAGGCCCCAGCATGGGGACCCAGCTGACCTCACTCAGAAGGGCAGCAAAAACAAGGAAAAGCAAAACCACAGAAGAAAAGCAGAAAATAACTTATCTGAATTTTTGCAGGAAACAGCAGAAACCCAGCTGACTTCCAAACTAGACCAGGAAGAGAAACTAATCACCGGCGAGGATCATGGGAGGGCAGTTCACTTATATCTGCCCAGTCCGTCCCCCTTGATTGCCACTCCTCGCTCCCAGGTGATGGACCTCTGTCCTTCAATACAGCTTCAATACCATCAGCAACCACCAGAGGGAGCCCCAGCTCAGAAGTCATCTCCAAAGTGTTCACAACACTTCATACTGCCCACCACAGTGCCCTCTTCAAACTATAACCACTGTTCACACTGTCCCCCTACACACTATGATGGTCACTACAGCCACCCATACAGTATGATATCCAAAAAAAAACCAAAGATGTAGTATGGTCACCACCACAGTCCCCAATGTATAGTATGATGTCCTCCACAACAGCACCCAAAGCACCTCCACAGTCCCTCATTTCATGTCCCCCGTACAGCCCTTCATTTGATGGCCCCCCAGCACTGCCTCTCATTTCATGCTCCCCTTATCAGCCCCTCTGTTTATTCTCCATATTTGCACGGCCCCACATTTTATCCCCCTCTGCACAGCCCCTCAGTTTATTCCCCATCTGCACAGCCTGTTAGTTTATTCCCCCATATGCAAAGCCCATCAGTTTATTCCCTCCCATCTGCACAGCCCATTTATTCACACCCATCTGTACAGGTCCTTATTTTATTCCCCCATCTACACAGCCCCTCATTTTATTCCCCCATCTGCACAGCTCCTCTATTTATGCCCATCTGTATAACCCCTCTGTTTATTCACCCCATCTGCACAGCCTCTCAATTTTTTGCCACCTTTGCACAGCCCCTCAGCTTATTTCCCCTTCTGCACAGCCTGTCAGTTTATTCCCCATCTGCACAGGCAGTTTATTCCCCTATCTGCAAAGACCCTCTGTTCATTCACCCCCATTTGTACAGCCTCTCTGTTTTTTCACTCATCTATACAGCCCCTTATTTTAGTCTTCCTCCTCTGCACATCCCCTCATTTTATTTATGCTATGTGCTCAGTCCCTCAGGTAATTCTTCCTCCTCTGTACAGCCCTTCATTTTATTCCCCCCTCTCCACAGCCCTTCAGTTTATTCCCCCATCAGCACAGACCCTCAGTTTATTTCCCCATCTGTACATCCTGTCAGTTTAATCCCCATCTGCACAGAACGTCCGTTTATTACCTTGTCTGCATAGCCCCTTTGTTTTTCACCCCATTTCTACAGCCTCTCTGTTTATTCCCTCATCTATGCAGCTCCTCATTTTTTTGTCCTCCCTTTCCTACGTGACTAGTAAAGAAAATAATAGATATCTTCTGTCCTTGTTTCTGTGTCCTTGGTAAAAAAGTCCCTATGAGCTATAGCCAGGGTCGTCTTAAACAACTGATTATAGCTAGCATCAGCTTTTGCATAGATATGCTGAGCACAGGATTTTTAGCAAGTGAGATCTATCTAACTGTAAATGCATATATATGAATATACATTGAAAACGTGGAATACATATATATTTCCATGACAGTCCCCCCTTAGATACCACTTGCCCTAAAAACCTGCTCCTGTCCCAAAGCGCTGCAACTCTTTTGTGCTGCCGATGGGCTGGCACATGCCTAACACATGTACCCCTCATCGATGCAGGCTTTTCGCAAATGGGCTGTCAGGAGATCTGTCCCTAGCAGGGGTTCATGTGTTTGCAATCATACTCTCTTTATTTAACTGCATGTTCAGAAAAACGTGTGTATTCTTCATCAGGTAGGTCATCTGTCTGGTCAGTCAGAGCATCCACGACATCATTCATGGCTTAGGTGTCTCTTCTGGCACGGGAGCTTCCTTGGGATGCGATACGTGGATCCAAGCAGGCTTTCCCTCTAGTTTCACAGAGGTTGGTGTCATCTGGGGCTCTTGGACAGGACCATCAAATCTGGGATCGAGTGTTCTCATTTCCAACTTTTTTCACCAACACCCAGTCTCCTGGCTTTCAAGGAGTGCGACACTGAGTCTGGATCTGGCAGTGAAGAGAAAAACTCGAGAATGGACATTAGTTTTTTGACCAATTCAATTACATAAGCAAATAATATATCATTTTGCATATTCTGCTGCTGAGGGAAAAATGCACCTAAACTTGGGACTAGACCCAAACAAAATTTCGCATGGTGACAGCTTTTCTGGGTCTCTGGGAGTCTGCCTTACGCTAAACAGTGCAATTGGGAGTGTGTCATGCCATGGTTTGCGTGTCTCTTGGGCAATTTTCAGCATCCATTTTAGTTCCGTTCAGTCTTTCTACCTTCCCGCTGCTCTGGGGGTGGTAAGGAGTGTGTAGGCCTAAATCTGACCCTACTGCTAACCGGATCTCTTGTGTCAGATTTGCTGTGAATGCGGGTCCCTGATCACTTTCTATCATTTCTGGAACCCCATATCTGCACACTATTTTCCGAAAGTAGCTGCTTTGCAGTAGTCTTTGCTGACTTGGAAGGCTTCTGTCCATCTTGAAAATACTTCTTTGACCACAACGACGTATTTGCATCCTTCACTTGGCGATATCTGGATGTGGTCTATCTGGATCCTCTGAGGCTGGTAGAGTAGTCTTGCCGGATGAGGTCAGGGGACTTTCTTCTACACGTCCAGGCTTGCATTTGCCGCAGGTCAGACACTGCTGGTGAATTTGGCTGTTAGGGTGGAGATCCCTGAAGCGAACCAGTAAGCACCAATCAGATCATTCATCTGTGTCTTTGATATGTGGGTGTGGGTCCATGTGCCCATTGGACCACCATAGGGTGCATACTTTGTGGTAGGCAGGGTTTGGAGTCCATTGTAGATAGCCTTCCTTCTTCACGTGTTGCTTTTTTTCGCATTCAGCTCTTCTTCTCCTTTTGGAGCTTGGTCTTGCAACTTCTTGAGCAGATCCCAGGACGTCTTTTTGTCAGGTTTCTTGTCTTCAGTCGTCATGTAGTAGCCGTCCGGCTCTACGACCTCTCCCACTTCTCCATGTTGTCTTCCTTTGGCCGCTTCTTTGGCTGCCATGTCCGCCATGTTATTGCCTCACGCCTCTTCTGTTCTCAGTTTTCCATGCGCTTTTGATTTTTCAAATTGCCACCATTTTGGAAGTTGGAGTACACCCAGCAGGTCCCTGAAGGCTCCATGATGCTTCACGGTTGTCCCGCTTGCTGTGATGAAGTCCCTTGCAGCCCAGATGGGCCCAAAGTCGTGTGCTATGCCATGCGAGCACCTGTAGTCGGTGTAGATGTTTGCAGTCTTGCCTTCTGCCATCTGGCAGGCCTTCGTCAGCGCTATCAGTTCTGCTTTCTGGGCTGACAGGCTAGGTGACAGACTTCTGGACCACAGGATTTCTTGATTGCTGGTCACTGCACTTCCTGTGTGGAAACTTCTTCATCATCTGCAAATCTGGAGCCATCCAAGTAGAGGATAAATTCTGTAAATTTTTGTTCTGAAAAGTCCATATTGTATCCCCCCTTGGGAGTGGGAGTAGAGTGGCCGGGATGAGGACTGTAGGTCTGGAGACGGTGACATTGTGAGACAAAGGCGATAGAGGCGCCACAAAGATGTCTGGCGGTGGGGAGATTATTGTTGGTTGAGCTTGATTGAGGATTTCCAAGATGTCGTGCGGAGTGAGAGTTTCCAGTGGCCGTGCAAGAGTGATGTCAGCAATCTTGTCCAGGAAGGTGTGTGCTGCAGATACTGCCATCAGGAAGGAGGGTGCTCCTCTTGCAACTGGATCCAAGCGGGCTGAGAGGCAGCCTAAAAGTCTCTGTTTTCCCCCGTGAATCTGTGTCAGGACTCCAGTAGCATGACCTTCTTTCTTCCATCAGGTAGACGGAAAGGCTTCTCGTAGTCAGGTAGGCCTGGTATTGGCGCTGAGACTGTGGAGTTCTTCCAATCTCCTGAATGGGTTGAAGGCTGCGTCTGATAGAAGGAGCGGGGTTGTGTTGATGCAAGCGCACAGAGGCTGCATTAGGACTAAGGCATCAGGGATCCAGGTTCTGCAATACGACACTAGACCAGGGAAGGCCTGCAGTATCTTCGGAGTTGTTGGGGGAGCCATCTTCTCCACAGTGGTCTTCCAGTCATTTGACAGGTGTTCCGTCTGGTGAGCAATACAGTGTCCCAGGGATGTAACTTGCTTCTGACACCACTGGACTTTGTTCTTCCAGACCTTGTGTTGCTGTTCCTCCAGGTAGAGTACGAGAGACAAGGAATGGGCTGTGCAGGTATCGATTGTCAACCCCACAAAGGAGAAGGTCATCCAGGTGGAGGGGAACACTGAAGAAGGCACTAGCAAGGTTGATCACCGTGAATACCGTTGCGGTGACTGGGACTTTTGAGAGCAGAGTGTGCTGTGTTTTGTTTTGGTAGCTGAGGAGAGCAGGCAAAAACGGCAATACACCAGAGAGGTTGTAATCTACTGGATTGCAGTACCCTGACTAACCACCACAACTAAAGGCAGCCGTGGAGCGTTCCTACGTTGGTCCTAGACACCTCATTACAGACTGAGAGGTTAACTACACCTAAAGATAGAAAGAGGAAAGCTATCTGCCCCGGAGCAGATCCCCAAAGAACATAGGAAGCCCCCAAACATGTAATGGCGGTTAGACAAGAGGAAATACAGACACAGACAGAAAATAGTATGAGCAAACGCTGGGGCCCAATCTGCCTAGACAGAAAAGGATAGGAAGGATACTTACTGCAATCCAAAAAAAACCCTAAAAAAGCCAACGCTACTAATTGCAAAAACACCTGAGATCACACGACCTCTACCACCTAAATTAGTTCTCTGGTGTAACAAAACTAAGCCGCAGCCACTGAAAAAACTGGAAAAGGTAAATGAACAAACAACAGTGGCTCCAGAGGAACCGAGAGGAGCCCAAGCCCCCCGGGGAGGGGAACCTGGCAAACCTCACAGAAATGCAGAGAAATATGCAAATGGCAAGCACAAAAACAAAAAACAGAAAATATCTTATCTGAGAGCAGGAGAAGAGGCAAGACTCAGCAAGCTTCCAAGTGAACCAGGAAACAACGTTGAGACAAGAACAATTGATCACCGGCAACCATGATGGGGAAACCTCCCTTATATCCAGCCAGTCTGTGATTCCTGATTGCCAATCCTCACTGAATGGTTCAGTACTGTTTGTAACCACCAGAGGGAGCTTCTGCTCAGAATTCATTTCTAAAAACATTCACAACAGTACCCCTCCCTTGAGGAGGGGTCACTGAACCCTCATTTGTGCAACCAGGTCGGTCAGGATGAGCTCTGTGATACGCACGGATCAGTCTCCTAGCATGGATGTCCGAAGCAAACACCCAAGAATTGTCCTCCTGACCATAACCTCTCCACTTAACCAAATACTGGAGTTTCCGTCTAGAAAAACGAGAATCCAATATTTTCTCAACCACATACTCCAGATTGCCCTCAACCAAAACAGGGTCAGGAGGCGCAGCCATAGGAACCACTGGCTCGACAAACCTCTTCAATAAGGACTTGTGGAACACGTTATGGATCTTAAATGTCCCTGGAAGAAGTAAACGAAAGGAAACAGGATTAAGAATCTCCATGATCTTATAAGGTCCAATAAACCTAGGCTTAAACTTAGGAGATGCAACTCTCATAGGGATATTTCTTGACGACAACCAGACCAAGTCCCCCACTTTAAACCGAGGACCATCAGTCCTATGCCGTTGGCAAACCGCTGGGCCTTCTCCTGAAAGAGGGACAACCTCTCCACTACCTGGTCCCAAATCTGCTGCATACGCTCCACAACAGAGTCAACACCCGGACAGACAGAAGCCTCCGTCTGTCCCGAAGAAAATCGAGGGTGAAACCCAAAATTGCAGAAAAATGGAGACATCAAAGTGGCAGAGCTTGCCCTATTATTAAGAGCAAACTCAGCCAAAGGCAAAAAAGAGACCCAGTCATCTTGATCAGCAGACACAAAGCATCTCAGATAATCTCCAATGTCTGGTTTGTTCTCTCAGTTTGTCCATTGGTCTGAGGATGAAAAGCAGAGGAGAAAGACAATTGAACACCAAGTTTAGAACAAAAAGTCCTCCAAAATCTGGAAACAAACTGGACTCCTCTGTCAGACACAATGTTCTCAGGAATGCCGTGTAACCGAACCACGTGCTGAAGGAACAAAGGCACCAATTCGGAGGAGGAAGGCAACTTAGGTAATGGCACAAGATGTATCATCTTGGAAAACCTATCACAAATCACCCAGATAACGGTCATTCTCTGAGAAACAGGGAGGTCGGAAATAAAATCCATAGAGATATGGGTCCATGGTCTCTTGGGCACAGGCAATGGCATCAATAAACCACTAGAGCGAGAGCAAGGCTTGGAGCGAGAACAAGCCCCACAGACTGCACAAACTACCTGACATCACGAGACAAAGTAGGCCACCAAAAGGACCGACTCACCAAGTCTCTGGTACCAAAAATTCCGGACGACCGGCCAACGCGGAACAATGAATCTCAGACATCACACTCTTCTTCCACTGGTCTGGGACAAACAATTTCCCAACAGGGCAGCGCTCGGGTTTATCCTCCTGACACCCTTCCTGAGCCAGTCTCAAATTGGGCGAGATGGCGGAAAGAACTACACCCTCTTTCAAAATAACAGCAGGATCAGATAACTCAGGAGAGTCCGCAAGGAAACTCCTCGAGAGAGCATCCGCCTTAACATTCTTAGTGCCAGGAAGAAAGGAAACCACAAAATTAAAACGTGTGAAAAACAAGGCCCACCTGGCCTGTCTAGGATTAAGTCGCTTGGCTGATTCCAGATAAACCAGATTCTTATGGTCCGTGAGGACCACCACCTGATGTTTGGCTCCCTCCAGCCAATGTCTCCACTCTTCAAAAGCCAACTTCATGGCCAATAACTCCCGATTACCCACGTCATAATTACGTTCAGTTGGAGAAAATTTTCGAGAGAAAAAAGCACAAGGGTTACTTTTAGAGGTCTCAGGATCTCTTTGGGACAAAACGGCAACTGCCCCAATTTCAGAGGCATCAACCTCCACCTGAAATGGCAGAGAAACATCAGGCTGCCATAGAACAGGAGCAGAAGTGAATCTCTGTTTAAGTTCATGAAACGCAGAGACTGCCTCAGGAGGCCAATTCACCACATCAGAACCCTTTTTGGTCAAATCAGTCAATGGTTTAACAATAACAGAGAAATTACCAATAAATTTACGATAAAAATTGGCAAAACCCAAGAATCTCTGAAAAACCTTTAATGAAGTAGGTTGGACCCAATCACAGATGGCCTGAACCTTGACCGGGTCCATTTCAATAACAGATGGAGACAAAATGAATCCCAGAAATGAGATCCTCTGTACGCCAAAAAAACACTTTGATCCCTTCACATACAGAGCATTCTCTCTCAAAATCTGGAACACAGTCCGAACATGTTTCACATGAGAGTCCCAGTCATTGGAAAAAATCAAGATATCATCCAAATAAACAATCAGAAATTTATCCACAAAATCCCTGAAAATGTCATTCATGAAGGACTGGAAGATGGAAGGAGCATTAGTGAGCCCAAAGGGCATCACTAGGTACTCAAAATGCCCCTCTGGGGTATTAAACGCCGTCCTCCATTCATCCCCGTGCTTAATACGAATAAGGTTATACGCCCCCTGAGGTCAAGCTTTGTAAACCAAGTAGCACTTTTCACCCTGGAAAACAGGTCAGAAATCAAGGGTAACGGATATTGATATTTCACAGTGATATTGTTCAAGAGACGATAATCAATACACGGCCTTAATGAACCATCCTTTTTGGCCACAAAGAAAAAACCGGCACCCAAGGGTGAAGAGGATGGTCTGATATGACCCTTCTCCAATGACTCCTTGATATAAGACCGCATAGCATCATGTTCAGGTACAGACAAGTTAAAAAGGCGACCTTTAGGGAATTTACTACCAGGCACTAATTCAATAGCGCAGTCATAGCTCCTATGGGGGGGAAAGGATGCAGATTTACTTTCGCTAAACACATCAGAAAAATCAGTCAAAAAGTCAGGAACATCTTGAGAATGGGTAGAGGCAGAAAAAACAGGAGTGTTGGCATTAAAACATTGGCAGCCCCAACTGGTTACAGACACAGATTTCCAATCCAAAACAGGATTATGAGACTGTAACCAAGGGAAACCTAGTACAATAATGTCATGCAGATTATACAGCACCAAAAATTTGCAACTCTCCTGATGATCAGGTTCAACCCTCATTATCACCTTAGTAGAAAACTGGGGTTTATTCTCAGCCAAAGGGGTAGAATCAATCCCCAGTAGGGAATAGACTTCCGTAGGGGTATCAAGGGAAACCCACAACGTTTAGCAAAATCAAAATCCATCAGGTTAATAGCTGCTCCCGAATCAACAAAAGCCTGAGCAGAAAATGTGGACAGGGAGCAAATGAGGGTAACAGTCAACAAAAATTTAGTCTGAACACTACCCAAGACAACTGAGCGTGCAAAATGTCTTCCCCGCTTAGGGCAGACTGAAATAGCATGAGAGGCATCACCACAGTAGAAACATAACCCATTGCGTTTTCGAAACTCATGACGCTGTGCCCCAGAAGCCACTCTATCACACTGCATGGGTTCAGAAGCTGGTTCACAAGGCAACACAATTCCACACATACTTCTACGCTCACGCAAACGTCTGTCAATTTGAATCGCTAATGACATAGAATCATTGAGACCAGAGGGAGCAGGGAATCCCACCATAACATCTTTTACATTCTCTGACAGACCCTTCTGAAAAAGGGCTGCCAAAGCATCATCATTCCATTTGGTCAGGACTGCCCACTTTCGGACTTTCTGACAGTACAACTCAGCATCCTCAAGCCCCTGATTTAATGCCAACAAGGTTTTTTCAGCTTGATCAGTGACATTAGGTTCATCGTACAATAACCCCAGAGCCAGAAAAAATGCATCAACATTACTCAAAACAGGGTCCCCAGGTGTTAGGGAAAAAGCCCAATCCTGAGGATCGCCGCGCAGGAGAGAGATGACAATTTGAACCTGCTGTGCTGCGTTCCCTGAGGACTTAGGTTTTAAGGCAAAAAACAACTTACAGTTATTTTTGAAATTCAGAAATTTAGCTCGATCCCCCAAAAACAAATCTGGCATGGGGATCCTGGGTTCCACAACTGGCAACCTAGCAAGATAGGTAGCAATACTCCGAACCTCAGTGGTAAGCTTATCCACACGGCCAGACAACTGTGCAAACTCCATTGAGAAAAAAAATCCTCCTCAGCACCCAGAGAAAAAGAGGGAAAAAATAAATAAAAATCTCTGACAACTCTGACTACCTTTTTTGTTTCCACACTATTTTTCCCTTCTGTGAGTACCATATAATTTTCAGTTGGGCCGTTGATACTGTTATGTTTTGGTAGCTGAGGAGAGCAGGCAAAAATGGCAATACAACAGAGAGGTTGGAATCTACTGGATTGCAGTACCCTGACTAACCACCACAACTAAAGGCAGCCGTGGAGCGTTCCTACGTTGGTCCTAGACGCCTCGTCACAGCCTGAGAGTTAACTACACCTAAACATAGAAAGAGGAAAGCTATCTGCCCCAGAGCAGATCCCAAAGGACATAGGAAGCCCCCAAACATGTAATGGCGGTTAGACAAGAGGAAATACAGACACAGACAGAAAATAGTATGAGCAAACGCTGGGGCCCAATCTGCCTAGACAGAAAATGAAAGGAAGGATTCTTACTGCAATCCAAAAAAAAACCTAAAAAAGCCAACCCTACTAATTGCAAAAACACCTGAGATCACACGACCTCTACCACCTAAATTAGTTCTCTGGTGTAACAAAACTAAGCTGCAGCCACTGAAAAAACTGGAAAAGGTAAATGAACAAACAACAGTGGCTCCAGAGGAACCGAGAGGAGCCCAAGCCCCCCGGGGAGGGGAACCTGGCAAACCTCACAGAAATGCAGAGAAATATGCAAATGGCAAGCACAAAAACAAAAAACAGAAAATATCTTATCTGAGAGCAGGAGAAGAGGCAAGACTCAGCAAGCTTCCAAGTGAACCAGGAAACAACGTTGAGACAAGAACAATTGATCACCGGCAACCATGATGGGGTGAAACCTCCCTTATATCCAGCCAGTCTGTGATTCCTGATTGCCAATCCTCACTGAATGGTTCAGTACTGTTTGTAACCACCAGAGGGAGCTTCTGCTCAGAATTCATTTCTAAAACATTCACAACAGTGCGGGTTCAGCACTGTTGGGGTTTCAAATACCGTAGCCTCTTTCACGGCCTCCAGGCCTTGCACCATTCTGAACTCAGTGGGGTTTACAGTCTTTTTCTTCACTGTGGAAAGCTGGTATTGATTCCGATGGGTGAGGCAGCCCAGTTTGGCCTTGTCCTTCACTATGCGCAGGGGACTCCCATCTCCCGGCATAGAGCTGGCGGGAAAACAAGCCGTCTGCTAGGATCCACATCATGAGAGATGACGACCAGCTGGCTTTCTTGTTCTCCACCAAGGCAGTCACTGTGTTAGCACCTGCTCTGGTCACAGGGGGTCTTCTTGTTGGGACGTCTCCTTAACCGGCTGCTTTTTCCTCAGCACGGGCCATCAGTTGTTTCTTTTTCTCCAGCTCGGTCTCAGGTCAGTATTTGTGCACAAGTTTGAAGAGCTGAGTGGCCCTTTGCCAGTCTAGGGCCTGGGTGAACTGGTTGATTGCAGGGGGCACCTCCTGGTGCTTGCAAAAGATGAACCTCTGGCGTTGGAGCCGGATGTGGTGTTGCCATTCCATGAAGCGAGTAGGGTCCTTCTTGAGTTGAATATCCTGGCCAATGTCAAAGTTCTCAGGCCGTCTTCTTAGGCGAGTTCACTTGGACCTTCAGTTGGTCAGAGACATCTTGACTCTGGGTGATGGAGTGGCTTTTCTGGTACTATGTCCAGCACCTCCTGTGATGGAGTGTGGTTGTTTGAGGTTCCTGTTTCTTCTTGGGCCAGGGGTGAAGAAAGTGTCATGGTCCCATCTTCCTGGAACACTCTGGTCGCTTTCAGCTTCTGCAGTAGGTCCACTCCCAATAGGTTGAGGGTGCAGGTCTTTGACACAACAAACTGGGACATGATGGAGTGTTCTGGCTGAGTCCACACGCTCAGGGGCTTCATAATCTGGAAATATCTGACTTGACCATCAATTCCCATGCAGGACGCAGAAGATTCTGATAGATAGGTGAGGTTGCGGAGTTCCACAAGAAAAGATCTGACTACGCTATCCACTCTCAGGATATTGGCCCCACTGGTGGGGCTCCCTGTGGACTTGGCGTGCTCCTGTCCTATGGACGGGTTCTTCACTGCTTTCTGTGTTTCTTCTTCTTCTGGGCGAAGTCGTTGTTCTGCACCGGTTCTGGAAATGACCAAACTCGCCACAGTTGTAACACTGGACATCCCTTCTGTCCCGGCGAGACTCAATCCTTTTTGCTACTGCGAGCAGGGTATCCATGGCTATTGACGTGTACTCAGGCCTGGCTACTACCAGTGGTTTCCTGATTTGGTTCTCTCAGTCCATGCACAAAAGCCTGTGCCAACATCCGTCTGTGTGTCTGATCATGGGTAATGAGGCCCAAATCTTGAAACACTTGCATCACTCTGTCATGGAACTTCTCCACAGACTCTGTCTTGTCTTGACTCATGTCATGTAGGCTGAGAGCTTGTCCTGCTAGTCTGCCTTTGGCCCACTCTCTGAGCTGCTCAATAAGCTTTGGTCCTGTCTCCCAGGCATATGCATCTAATTCTGCTGGAAGCTTGAAGTGTTCTCTCATAATTGGCCAGAATGCATCACCTGCTTTTATTTCCATTACGGCCCAGAGATCAATCCAGGCTGCTGCATACGTTCGCTGGATCTGCTGCATTTTTTTGCAAAATGGCATGGGTGTATCCCTGGGTCTGGCAGCATACTGATCACCTGACTTGGGATGAAGGGCTCATAGGATGGTTGAGAAAATGAAGGAAAAAGGGATCCAGCTTCAATAAAATCTTCATCTTTATTGATTCATAAAAACATGAATAATGGCATGCTCCTGGACAAGCTCAGGACAAGGCTACGCGTTTCGATCACAGGGATCTTTATCACAGCTGACATATTCAGACAAAGGCACATATTTAAGACAAAGGAAGACCAATCACGATCAGAAAAAATGTCATGTGATTTTTGACAAGTCCTTTAACAATTTGCACATAATGAATAAAGAAAAAAAAAACAATGTTTGCACAAATAAAATCAATGCAAAGAAATAAAATTAATAATGGAACATCAATTTGTTTCTTTTGTTGAGACCAAATGGATGTCTGGTATGTAGATTAAAGATCCAGAAAGCTTCACGTATGAGGAGTCGCTGACGTGCATCGCCACCTCGGGCAGACAGGTTAATACTTTCAATACCTGTGACTTGGAAGGAAGAAACATTGCGAGCATGCTGAAAAATAAAATGTTTAGCAGCAGCAGAAATATTGCGATTCGAAGAAACATTCTTTATATCCTGCAAATGTTCAGTGATCCTGATTTTAGTTTCCTAGCAGTGCAGCCTATATAAGATAAATTGCAAGTAGTGCACATAATTTTATATACCACATAGCATGAATTACAATTGATATATTTGTTAATGGTATAAATCGCAGTGCTGTCATTATTTTCAAAGGTTTTCGTTACACAAACATATTTGCAAAGTGCACATCTATTGTGGCCACATTTATAAAAACCTTTATGTTCTAACCACGATGTTTTATGAGAAGAGAAATTATTACTGAACATGCTTGGAGAAACTTTGTTACCAATAGATGGCGCTTTCCTTGAAACAACATTAATACCTGATGAAAGAATGTCAGCAAGAGAGGGATCTTCATATAAAATAGGCAGCGATCTCAAAATGATTTTTTTGATGTCCCCAAATTGAGGACTACTCCTCATACGTGAAGCTTTCTGGATCTTTAATCTACATACCAGACATCCATTTGGTCTCAACAAAAGAAACGAATTGATGTTCCATTATTAATTTTATTTCTTTGCATTGATTTTATTTGTGCAAACATTGTTTTTTTTTTTTTCTTTATTCGTTATGTGCAAATTGTTAAAGGACTTGTCAAAAATCACATGACATTTTTTCTGATCGTGATTGGTCTTCCTTTGTCTTAAATATGTGCCTTTGTCTGAATATGTCAGCTGTGATAAAGATCCCTGTGATCGAAACGCGTAGCCTTGTCCTGAGCTTGTCCAGGAGCATGCCATTATTCATGTTTTTATGAATCAATAAAGATGAAGATTTTATTGAAGCTGGATCCCTTTTTCCTTCATTTTCTCATGTATCTTCACGTTTGATCAAGCGGAGGATCCGTGCTTCTACAAACCGGTGAGCTGGTTAGCGTTCTTATACTCATAGGATGGTGCCTCTACCTGTCCCTGCTCTCTTGGTGTTTGTGGGTTTTCTTCCCTAGTATTGGGCAGCATGTATGACGTTGTGTCTTCATCTTCATCAGATGAGAAGTGACATGGTGTGCTTGGTGCATACACTGGGTGAGGCTGCGGTGGATCAGTGTCATAGTTCCATGTTGGCAGCTCTGCTCCGCATTGAGGTTCCTCATTGGTGTCTGTAGCTACACCTCCCCCCTGTGAAGCCCCGGCTGTGGGCTCTGCTAGCTGTTGTGTCTGGGGGCAACCTGCAGCGTTTTGTGTAGGGAGATTTGCACTTTCTTCTCCTGATATAATGACTGGCAATTAGTGTTGAGCATTCCGATACCGCAAGTATCGGGTATCGGCCGATATTCGCTGTATCGGAATTCCGATACTTAGTTCCGATATTTTTCCAATATCGTATACCGGAATCGGAAGTTCCCATAATTCTTTGAGAGGCAATGTGATTTTAGTCAGCCAATGAGGAATCTTATGAAGTGTGGGCACATCCTGTAATGCTGCGGTCATCTTAACTAATGGCATGGCTGTGATTGGCTGCTGAAATGATGTCAGAATGCACTATAAAAGGCGCCGCCGCCATTTTAGCGTCACTGTGCTGTGAACTCAGTTAGGGACAGAACGCTGTCCTGCTGACTTTGAGGGACAGTTAGACATTGCGATTTTGTGTACTGTGCTTTAGGCAGGCTAGTTTACCAACCGCTGTGTAAAGCTTCCTTTTGCCAGTGTTGTTTTAACAGCTCTGTGCAAGGTGTGTGTGAGAGTGCAGGTGAGCTGCAGTTTGCTCTGCATCCACCGCTGTTTGTAGGCATCTGCACGTGTCACTCACTGACTCTTTTTTTTATTTTATTTTGTGGAATTGGTGCAGCTCCATTATATTTGAAAAAAATCTAATCTATTAGTGTGACACGCTTCCATCCGTATACAATACATTGGTTGCAAACACTATAGAAGTGCAGAAAGGAGCCTTTCACAGATAGTGAACAGTTGTGTTTCAGTGTTCACTGCAGTCTGTGAGGTTTTGATTTTTTGAGTGAAGATCACGCTCCAGTTAGTTCTTCAACCACTGCTGGTTGTAGTCTGCTGAGCGTGTGTCACTGCCTCATCCTTCACATTTTTCTCTAATTGGTGCTGCTCCATTATATTTGAAAAAAATCTAATCTATTAGTGTGACGCGCTTCCATCCGTATACAATACATTTGGTTGCAAACACTATAGAAGTACACAGCGGTAGCCTTTCACAGCTACTGAACAGTTGTCTGCAAGTGTTCACTGTAAAGTCTGTGAGCTTTTCTATTTTTTTGAGTGCAGATTACGCTCCAGTTAGTTCTTCAACCACTGCTGGTTGTAGTCTGCTGAGCGTGTGTCACTGCCTCATCCTTCACATTTTTCTCTAATTGGTGCTGCTCCATTATATTTGAAAAAAATCTAATCTATTAGTGTGACGCGCTTCCATCCGTATACAATACATTGGTTGCAAACACTATAGAAGTACACAAAGGGGCCTTTCACAGCTACTGAACAGTTGTCTGCAGTGTTTACTGTAGTCTGTGAGCTTTTCATTTTTTGAGTGCAGATTACGCTCCAGTTAGTTCTTCAACCACTGCTGGTTGTAGTCTGCTGAGCGTGTGTCACTGCCTCATCCTTCACATTTTTCTCTAATTGGTGCTGCTCCATTATATTTGAAAAAAATCTAATCTATTAGTGTGACGCACTTCCATCCGTATACAATACATTGGTTGCAAACACTATAGAAGTACACAAAGGGGCCTTTCACAGCTACTGAACAGTTGTCTGCAGTGTTCACTATAGTCTGTGAGCTTTTCATTTTTTGAGTGCAGATTACGCTCCAGTTAGTTCTTCAACCACTGCTGGTTGTAGTCTGCTGAGCGTGTGTCACTGCCTCATCCTTCACATTTTTCTCTAATTGGTGCTGCTTCATTATATTTGAAAAAAATCTAATCTATTAGTGTGACGCGCTTCCATCCGTATACAATACATTGGTTGCAAACACTATAGAAGTACACAAAGGGGCCTTTCACAGCTACTGAACAGTTGTCTGCAGTGTTCACTGCAGTCTCTGAGGAATAACCACACTTAAGCCTTATAACTTTTCTGACTTTCTTTATCAATCTACCAAGATGAAGAAGGCAGGGAGTAAGGCACGTGGTCGTGGCCGTGGAGTTTCAGCAGGGAGAGGACGTGGGGATTCTGTGGCTGCTGCCGCACCCAGTGACACAGCATCCACCAGTTTTCCCCGTGAGCGTTCCTTTATGCGCACTTTTGTAGGAGCTCAGCGTACCCCCCTGCTGCGGGAAGAACAAATTGAAGCCGTTGTTGGTTGGATGGCAGCCAATGCATCGACTTCAATTGCTTCCACCTCCTCTCAGGACCACAGCACTGTTGAACAACCATCTGTCTCTTCACCGCCTGCCAAATTGCCCAGGCAGTCAGAGAGTTCTGAACTGGAGCCAGCTGAGTCTCTGCTTCTGTTCTCAGAATCTGTTGGCTTGCAAACAGGGGCCCAGCCAAGCAGCATTCTGGAATGTGAAGAAGAGGCAGTATGCAGTGATGCGCAACAGCTGTGTCTCTCTGAATCTGAAGAGGTGGGTGAGCCAGTGCCGATGGTCAGCACACCGCAGAACGCATCTGATAATGATGAGACTCAGGTGCCAGTTTCTGTTGAGCATGGTGCTGGCCAGACCACCCAACAGCAGCAGGTGTTGGAAGAGGGTAGTGGAGATGATGAGGTCCAAGACCCAACATGGCGTGAGGAACAGGAAGGTGGTGGTAGCAGCTCTGAGGAAGAGATTGCCCCAACGGTCCAAACAGTAGGGAGAGGTAGGCTGCAGACTCGGTTGCCTGTAGCCTCCAGTTTGGCACCCGTTCGTAGCAGTTCTCTTCCAACAGCCAAAACGGGCGCTCCCAGGACTTGCACTGCGTGGTCCTTTTTTGACACACTTGCAGATGATATTTGCTATGTCAAATGCAAGCTGTGTAATCAAAAAGTAAAAAGAGGTAAAAGTGTCAGTAACCTTAATACCACAAATATGTGGAAACATGTGCGGTCAAAGCACGTGGTTGAGTTACAAAGACACACTGGAGATGTAGGCCAACCTACAGCAGCACCTACATCTTCAGCTCGTGTTTTAGCCTCTTCCTCCAGCTCACACACAGCTGGTTCGGCTTCCTCACAGGATCGCCATGGAAGAACCTCTGTCACTGTTGTCCAGAGACCCAGTGTTATTCCACCCACAGCTGCAAGTTCCCTGTCATCCTCACACTCCCAGGCCACAAAACAGCCATCGGTAGCACAGGCATGGGATAAAAGACGGCCATACTCGGCAAACCATCCACGAGCACAGGCTCTGAATGCTGGCATTGCAAAACTCCTGTCCCTTGAAATGCTGTCATTCAGGCTGGTGGAGACTGACAGTTTCCGTAACTTAATGGCATTGGCAGTCCAACAATACAATGTGCCCAGCCGATTTTATTTCAGCAGGCAAGCCGTCCCTGGTCTGCAAAAGCATGTTGAGGGAAAAATTAAACATGCGCTACTAAACGCCATCAGTAGCAAGGTCCACCTGACCACCGATGCGTGGACCAGTACCCATGGCCAGGGACGATACCTTTCCCTCACTGCCCATTGGGTCAATGTTGTGGAGCCGGGTACAGATCTTGCGAGTGGCGCTGTACGTGTTCTGCCAACTCCAAGGATTGCAGGAATCAAGTCTGTCCACATTGACTCCTCCTCCTACTCCAGTTCCCCAGAATCATCGCTGCAGGAGCCGTCACGGTCTACCTCCACATGGACCCGTGAACGCTTACCTGATGCGACCGATATGAGCACAGCCGTGGCCAAACGTCAACAGGCCGTCCTGAAATTAATTTCCATGGGGAATCGAAGCCACACAGCGCAGGAGCTCTGGAATGCCATCAAGCAGGAGAGCGACGTGTGGTTTTTGCCAGCGAATCTCCAGCCAGGCTTGGTAGTGTGTGACAATGGCCGAAATCTGGTGGCAGCTCTGGGCCTTGGCAACCTCACTCACATACCATGTCTGGCACATGTGCTCAACTTGGTCGTGCAGAGTTTTTTGAGGGACTATCCGGATCTTGATGCACTGCTGCACAAGGTCCGCCTAGAGTGCGCTCACTTGCGACGTTCCAGCATGGCCAGATCGCGCATTGCAGCTCTGCAACGCAGATTTCGCCTTCCTGAACATCGCATCATATGTGACGTACCCACCAGGTGGAATTCCACGTTACATATGTTGGAGCGGTTGTGTGAGCAGCAGCCAGCAGTAATGGAGTATCAGCTGCATCAGGCGCAATCAACTCGCAATTTGCGCCGTTCACACTTCACCACTACTGAGTGGGCCTCTATGAAGGACATCTGCCACGTTTTGCGTGCGTTTGATGAGTCAACGGGATGGCGAGTGCAGATGATGCACTAGTCAGCCTGACTGTCCCCCTTATCTGCCTGCTTCAAAAACACTGCAAGCACTAAGGGATGAGGTTTTGGAAGAGGTGGAGGATGAGGAGTCACAAATTCCATCACCTTCTGGACAGTCAGCGCAACGTGGTTCCTCACAAAGGGCTGGGCAGGGCTCACTTTGTGAGGAGGATGAGGAGGAGTCAATGGAGGAGGAAAACATCGCTCCAGAGGGAGGTACACAACGCTCTAGTCAGTATGTAGAGCGAGGGTGGGGTGATGCAGAGCAGGCAGAGATGACGCCTCTTGCAGGGGACAGCGTTTCTTGGCCAGTTGGGAGTCTGCAGCACATGGTTGATTTCATGCTGCAGTGCCTGAGAAACGACCGCCGCATCGCCCACATTCTCACCACGTCTGATTATTGGGTGTACACCCTCCTAGACCCTCGCTACCGGGACAACTTACAAAGCCTCATCACACCGTTGAACCGGGAGCGTAAAATGCGGGAGTACCAAGACACACTGGTGCAATCCATAATGTTCTCCATTCCAGCCGAGAGCACTGCTGCTGCTACTGCTTTACAAAGCAGCTCTGTGCGTCGAGGCAGTGGAGACAGCTCTGCAACAAGAGGGAGCACAAGCAGCGCCTCTGCACAGGGCAAGACCAGTATGTTCCAAATGTGGCGAAGTTTTGTGGCAGCGCCACAAATGTCTACACCATCCGAGACGGCTCCAGTCAGCAGGAGGCAACGTTTCCGTAAGATGGTGACAGACTACATGTCTTTCCCTCTCAGTGTACTCCCAGATGGCTCTTCCCCATTCAAGTTTTGGGTCTCTAAGCTGGATACATGGCCAGAGCTTAGCCAGTATGCATTGGAGGTGCTGGCTTGCCCTGCTGCCAGTGTATTATCGGAGCGCGTCTTTAGTGCTGCAGGTGGTGTACTAACAGACCGTCGCATGCGACTATCCTCTGATAATGTAGACCGGCTTACTTTTCTGAAAATGAACAAGGCATGGATCTCGTCTGAATTTGCCTGTCCGTTTTCAGATTAAATAACTTGTTCGCAACGTTATCCATGTCTCCTGTTATGTTCATCTTTCTACCACCTGAACTCTACTCCCTGGGCTACAACACTGCCAGTTGCTGCTCAGAAGTGCTGTTAGCACAGTCAACACTTGCTCCTGTGTTACTGGGGTTCAGTAATGTCAGCTGTTCATGTCAGCTGTTCCCCTGCTGTGTGAACGGCAAAAAGTCCTGCTGCCTCCACCATGTTCTCTTCTCATCCCTGGGCTACAACACCGCCAGTTGTTGCTCGGAAGTGCTGTTAGCACAGTCAACACTTGCTCCTGTGTTACTGGGGTTCAGTAATGTCAGCTGTTCCCCTGCTGTGTGAACGGCAAAAAGTCCTGCTGCTCCACCATGTTCTCTTCTCATCCCTGGGCTTCAACACCGCCAGTTGTTGCTCGGAAGTGCTGTTAGCACAGTCAACACTTGCTCCTGTGTTACTGGGGTTCAGTAATGTCAGCTGTTCCCCTGCTGTGTGAATGGCAAAAAGTCCTGCTGCCTCCACCATGTTCTCTTCTCATCCCTGGGCTCCAACACCGCCAGTTGTTGCCTGGAAGTGCTGTTAGCACAGTCAACACTTGCTCCTGTGTTACTGGGATTCAGTAATGTCAGCTTTTCCCCTGCTGTGTGAACGGCAAAAAGTCCTGCTGCTCCACCATGTTCTCTTCTCATCCCTGGGCTTCAACACCGCCAGTTGTTGCTCGGAAGTGCTGTTAGCACAGTCAACACTTGCTCCTGTGTTACTGGGGTTCAGTAATGTCAGCTGTTCCCCTGCTGTGTGAACGGCAAAAAGTCCTGCTGCCTCCACCATGTTCTCTTCTCATCCCTGGGCTCCAACACCGCCAGTTGTTGCTCGGAAGTGCTGTTAGCACAGTCAACACTTGCTCCTGTGTTACTGGGGTTCAGTAATGTCAGCTGTTCCCCTGCTGTGTGAACGGCAAAAAGTCCTGCTGCCTCCACCATGTTCTCTTCTCATCCCTGGGCTACAACACCGCCAGTTGTTGCTCGGAAGTGCTGTTAGCACAGTCAACACTTGCTCCTGTGTTACTGGGGTTCAGTAATGTCAGCTGTTCCCCTGCTGTGTGAATGGCAAAAAGTCCTGCTGCCTCCACCATGTTCTCTTCTCATCCCTGGGCTACAACACCGCCAGTTGTTGCTCGGAAGTGCTGTTAGCACAGTCAACACTTGCTCCTGTGTTACTGGGGTTCAGTAATGTCAGCTGTTCCCCTGCTGTGTGAACGGCAAAAAGTCCTGCTGCCTCCACCATGTTCTCTTCTCATCCCTGGGCTCCAACACCGCCAGTTGTTGCCTGGAAGTGCTGTTAGCACAGTCAACACTTGCTCCTGTGTTACTGGGGTTCAGTAATGTCATCTGTTCCCCTGCTGTGTGAACGGCAAAAAGTCCTGCTGCCTCCACCATGTTCTCTTCTCATCCCTGGGCTCCAACACCGCCAGTTGTTGCTCGGAAGTGCTGTTAGCACAGTCAACACTTGCTCCTGTGTTACTGGGGTTCAGTAATGTCAGCTGTTCCCCTGCTGTGTGAACGGCAAAAAGTCCTGCTGCCTCCACCATGTTCTCTTCTCATCCCTGGGCTACAACACCGCCAGTTGTTGCTCGGAAGTGCTGTTAGCACAGTCAACACTTGCTCCTGTGTTACTGGGGTTCAGTAATGTCAGCTGTTCCCCTGCTGTGTGAACGGCAAAAAGTCCTGCTGCCTCCACCATGTTCTCTTCTCATCCCTGGGCTACAACACCGCCAGTTGTTGCTCGGAAGTGCTGTTAGCACAGTCAACACTTGCTCCTGTGTTACTGGGGTTCAGTAATGTCAGCTGTTCCCCTGCTGTGTGAACGGCAAAAAGTCCTGCTGCCTCCACCATGTTCTCTTCTCATCCCTGGGCTTCAACACCACCAGTTGTTGCTCGGAAGTGCTGTTAGCACAGTCAACACTTGCTCCTGTGTTACTGGGGTTCAGTAATGTCAGCTGTTCCCCTGCTGTGTGAACGGCAAAAAGTCCTGCTGCCTCCACCATGTTCTCTTCTCATCCCTGGGCTTCAACACCGCCAGTTGTTGCTCGGAAGTGTCATTGGCACGGGTACTCACTCCTGCCCAGACTGGTTACAGCACGCCATCTGTTTCCTGTCAGTGTAAACGTCACTTAGCCTCCAATAAGTTGTCCTGTCGTGTTGCGGTCGGGTTAGCCGACTCTATGGTGCTTGGAGTTTAGGTGCTTCCTATGTGTGCTGCGGGATATGCAAATAAAGGCTGTTTCCGTTGTGACAATAGGACAATCACCCACTGTAGTACTGTGGGATTCGGTAACTGCGGCCGGCTCGCGGCCTGTCAACTTAATGTTCCATGGGTACCTTCTGCTACCCGTCCGGGTTCCAGTACCGTCAGCTGGTTCTCCGCAGTGCCTTTGGCCTAGGTGCCTCCATCTCGGTATCCGAGTTCCAGCAACGTCTGCTGGTCCTTGGTAGTGCTTTGGAGCACAGGTACCTCTGCTTAGTAACCGTGTCCAGTAACGTCAGCTGGTCCTCGGTTGTGCCATTGGCTCTTTTTTCCTTCTGCTGCCCCTCCGGGTTCCAGCACAGTCAGCTGGTCCTCGTTACTTGCATTGGCTCTTGTACCTTCTGCTACCCGTCCGGGTTCCAGTACCGTCAGCTGGTTCTCCGCAGTGCCTTTGGCCTAGGTGCCTCCATCTCGGTATCCGAGTTCCAGCAACGTCTGCTGGTCCTTGGTAGTGCTTTGGAGCACAGGTACCTCCTGCTTAGTAACCGTATCCCAGAAACGTCAGCTGGTCCTCGGTTGTGCCATTGGCTCTTTTCCTTCTGCTGCGCCTCCGGGTTCCAGCACAGTCAGCTGGTCCTCGTTACTTGCATTGGCTCTTGTACCTTCTGCTACATTTACAAATTGAAGATTTTTTCAATGCTTTTTTGGGTAATCACTCTGGATCTCCAACAATGAAGACGACGACCCTGATGACCACCCCGAAGAAGATGACGACCACAAGGACGACGAGCATCAAGCCAACCAGCCTAAACACCATCACAAAGAAGAAATAAAAGATTACCAAACAGGACTAAGAAGGTTAAGACAAACTACAAGATACAGAACAAGAGACTTAAGAACAATAAGCAGAAGATCAAAAAGCAGAAGAACATGAAGTATAAGACCAAAATGAAGAGCAAAATATATGCTCTAAATTATAAGCAGAAGAAGACTAAGCAGTGTATGGGGGTGAGTCCGTTCCTCCTCGTGGTGCCCTGGAAAATGCCTGCTGCTGCAGGCTAAACTGAACACGGACAGATACTGTTGTAATTTAAATCTTTTGTGACAGCAAGAACGGAAGGATGAAAAATTCATACTTTGACAGATTTCAAGTACAGGATTCTCTGTCACAAATAAGAATATGATGAAGAAGATGAAGTACAATATGAATAAGAATAATAGTTTAATAAGAAGAATATGAGTAATGTTAACAAAAAGATGAATAGCAAGAAGTTTAAGAAGAAGATAAAGAAGGTGAAGATGAAGAATAATTTGATGAAAAAGATGATGCTGCTGAAGATTATGAAGGAGAAAGTGTGTCAAAAGTTAAAAAGGTGAAGAGCATGGAAGTTGTGAAATATACATATTTGCCAAAATAGAAAAAACGTTAACAACATTGTCAATTTCTTCGTCAATCCGAACATCTTTAAAAAAAAATATTTATGCTATTCCATTTGATTGGGTTAAACATCTATGCCTTTAATGTCTCCTCAACCTTCCCCAATACATTCTACATTACTCTTTGTTGTTTTCCTTCATGTACAATTAACCAACAAGGCAAGAATGGGTTTTTTTTTAATTCCGATATTTTGTTCCCATAGACTTACATTGGATTTCCGGTATCGGTATCGGGTATCGCCGATATTTTTTGGGTATCGGCGATACCATTCCGATTCCGATACTTTTGGATATCGGAAAGTATCGCTCAACCCTACTGGCAATGTTTGTACTGTTCTTGGGATAGACAGGGTGCCTGGTGCTGTAGGCACTGAGGGAGAAAGAGTGGGGTGTGATGAGGGAGAAGTGAGGTGTAGAGGAGGGGGGAGAGAGAGAGATGGAGGGGAGAAGTGGAGAAAGATGGAGGGGGAGAAGTGAAGAAAGATGGAGGGGAGAAGTAGAAGAAAAAGAAGGTTTGAGAGATGGAGAGGAAGAGATAGAAGAAGAGGAAGAGGAAGAAAATGGATGTGTCAGAGATGTGAGGAGGGGAAAGAAGGAATGATAGGGAAAGAAGGATAGAAAGGAAAGGCAGCGAGGAAAGAGGAGAGAAGTCTGAAGAAGAAGGAGAAAGGGACTGAGAGAAGAAAGAGGAGAGGGTGTCCCCCCTGCGATGCTTGAGAGGGGACCGTTGAAGCAAAAATGCATTCTCCCTGTGGAGAGAGGCGGGGAGCGTTTTTCCCTGTACAAGGCTCCTTATTCAATGAGAGCAGACTACACCTGTCCCGTGTCTCCACAGGATGGACATGTGATGTGTGTGACTCTAAATTCTGCTCTTGTGACATGTCCGTGATCATTTCCTCACAGACGAATTAACACCTTTCCAAACTTATTCACATAAAAATAACTTCCTGGTCCGTTCAAATAACTTGCTGTACCTTCTACACGATGCAAGACCACCACTGCTCTTTTATAGCAGACGGCAATCTAAAAACAAACTTTCCTGTGCCTTTCAAAAAAAAACCATAACATTTCATTGTGCAGCGTAAAGTCTGCACGTCCATTGGATTCTCACGTACTCTGACCTTCTATTCACATGCCTAGCCCTTCGATTCTCACGTACTGTGTCTATTCCAAAAACCTATTCAACAAAGGTGATTAAAAATCTGAGAACTGCTGCATTCTGGTTCTGTGTGCAAGGACACTGAAATTCTTGTCTTCGCTGAATGCCTGATGGGAGGGGTGAGTGAAGCCGCTGCGCAATTGTTTTATGTGTTCTCCCTCTGCCTGCAATTTCTTATCTATGTTTCTGTCCTTGGTCTAAAGCACGCTAGTAGATCTTGTGTTTGTTTTTTTTTTTTTAAATGGTTGGAGAATAAAACTCTAAAATAAATTGATTAGAAAAATCTCTCCAAAATTATTTAAAAATTACTTAAAAGAAAAACTTTAAAAACAAAAGTTAGATTTAGTAAAAAAAAACTCTAGGAAAAAAAAATTGACCAAAATAAAAACTCCAAAAGCAAAAAGAAAAACTGATCAAAAAAGAGGAGGAAAAAAAAACGTATTAATAGTAAAACTTTGAAAAACAACAATGTTGACAAGAAGAAAAAACCCTTGTTACTAAAACAGCTAATTAAAAACAGAAAAGGGGTGGAAAAACTGATTGTAAAATGATAAAAACAAAAAGAAAAAATACTATGAGACTTTTGTTTGGTAGTGTAGGCTTTATCCTCCCGCCCTCCAGAATGTCCTCTTCACTGCTGCTGCTCCCTCCTCCCTTATATCTCTGCTTGCTGTGTCTTACAACACTGAAATCACGTATCAAAAAAAAGGTTATCCCTCAAAATAGAAAAAAATGAATATAGTTCAGTCTGAATGCCTGAGAATTTTCACGCTACAGCCTGTAGCCAAAAACTAGCTAAAAAAAAAAAAATTTGTGCACTGAGCACGACAATGCTCCAGGTCTACTACTCTGAAACCGGTCACCCTGCCTGGTACGCCGGCCACAGGAATCTGTAATAGCCTGTACAAAATTCCCACCCTTCACACCTGGAATACTGGGAGTGTCTCCTGTTGTGAATGGGTTTGAGATGAGTTCTGAGCAGAGGCTCCCTCTGGTGGTTACAAGCGGTACTAGTGAGGATTATGAGGACTGGGAATCAGGTGTTACTGATTGGTCTTATGTAAGGGAGTCATTTTCCCATCAGGGTTGCCGGTGATCAATTATTCTGGTCTGAATCCTTCTTTCCAGTTTCCCTTGTAGCCTGCTGTGTCGTGTCTGCATCCTGCTATCAGATAAGACAATTTCTTATTTTGTGTTTTTGCTATATTTTTGCATTTTGTCCTGCACTTCTGTGGGGGCCTTCAGGGTCCCCTCCGGGGGCTTCTGCCCTCTCAGTTTAGTTCAGCCACTGAGTTTTGTTCTTTTGCTTTTTCCAGTTTTTTCAGTGGCTGCTGTTTTTATTTTGTTACACCAGAGAGCTAATTTAGGTGGTAGAGGTCGTGTGATCTCAGGTGATTTTGAAATTAGTAGAGTTGGTGTTTTTTCAGGGTTTTCTGAGATTGCAGTAAGTACCCTTCCTATCCTTTTCTATTTAGATAGTTTGGGCCCCAGCGTTTGCTCATACTATTTTCTTTCTGTGTCAGTATTTCCTCTTGTCTAACCGCCATTACATGTTTGGGGCTTTCTATTATCTTTGGGGTTCTGCTCCGGGGCAGATAGCTTTCCTATTTCTATCTTTAGGTGTAGTTAGTTTCTCAGGCTGTGACGAGGCGTCTAGGACCAACGTAGGAACGCTCCACGGCTGCCTCTAGTTGCGGTGGTTAGTCAGGGTACTGCAATCTCATAGATTCCAACTGCTCTGGTGTATTGCCTTTTTTACCTGCACTCCTCAGCTACCGTAACATAACAGTATCACCGGCCAAATAAATATTGTATGGTACTCACAGAAGGGAAAAATATTTTGAAGGAAGAAAAGTTGTCAGAGATATTTTTCTGTTTGTTGCATTTTTTTTTTTTTTTTTTTCCCTCTGTATCTCTGGGTGTCTGGGGAGGATCTTTTATCCCAATGGAGTTTGCACAGTTGTCTGGCCGTGTGGATCAGCTTGCCACTGAGGTTCGGAGTATTGCTGCATATCTTGCTGGGTTGCCTGTTGTGGAACCTAGGATCCCCATGCCAGATTTGTTTTTAGGGGATCGAGCTAAGTTTCAGAATTTCAAAAATAATTGTAAATTGTTTCTTGCCTTAAAATCTAAGTCCTCAGGAAACGCAGCGCAGCAGGTTCAAATTATCATCTCTCTCCTGCGCGGCGATCCTCAGGATTGGGCTTTTTCCCTGATACCTGGGGATCCTGTTTTGAGTGATGTTGATGCATTTTTTCAGGCCTTGGGGTTATTGTACGATGAGCCTAATGTCACTGATCAAGCTGAAAAAGCCTTGTTGGCATTAAATCAGGGGCTTGATGACGCTGAGTTATACTGTCAGAGATTCCGTAGGTGGGCAGTCCTGACCAAGTGGAATGACGACGCTTTGGCGGCCCTTTTCCGGAAGGGTCTGTCGGATAATGTAAAGGATGTTATGGTGGGATTCCCTGTCCCCTCTGGTCTCAATGATTCTATGTCATTAGCGATTCAAATTGACAGACGTTTGCGTGAGCGGAGAAGTATGCGTGGAGTGGTGTTGCCTTGTGAGCCAGCTGCTGAGCCCATGCAGTGTGATGGAGTGGTGTCTGGGGCACAGCGTCATGAGTTTCGAAAGCGCAATGGGTTATGTTTCTACTGTGGTGATGCCTCTCATGCTATTTCAGTCTGCCCTAAGCGGGGAAGACATTTTGCACGCTCAGTTGTCTTGGGTAGTGTTCAGACTAAGTTTTTATTAACTGTCACTCTGATATGCTCTCTGTCCTCATTTTCTGCTCAGGCTTTCGTTGATTCTGGAGCAGCTATTAACCTGATGGATTATGATTTTGCTAAACGTTGTGGGTTTCCCTTGATACCCTACAGAAGTCTATTCCTTTACTGGGGATCGATTCTACCCCTTTGGCTGAGAATAAACCCCAGTTTTCTACTCAGGTGATAATGAGGGTTGAACCTGATCACCAGGAGTGCTGCAAATTTTTGGTTCTATATAATCTGCATGACATTATAGTGCTGGGTTTCCCTTGGTTACAGTCTCATAATCCTGTTTTGGATTGGAAATCTGTGTCTGTAACCAGTTGGGGCTGCCAATGTGTTAATACCAACACTCCTGTTTTTTCTGCCTCCCCCCAGGCTGAGGATGTTCCTGACTTTTTGTTTGATTTTTCTGATATGTTTAGCGAAAGTAAATCTGCATCCTTACCTCCCCATAGGAGCTATGACTGCGCTATTGAATTAGTGCCTGGTAGTAAATTCCCTAAAGGTCGCCTTTTTAACTTGTCTGTACCTGAACATGACGCTATGCGGTCTTATATCAAGGAATCATTGGAGAAGGGTCATATCAGACCATCCTCTTCACCCTTAGGTGCCGGTTTTTTCTTTGTGGCCAAAAAAGATGGTTCATTAAGGCCGTGTATTGATTATCGTCTCTTGAACAATATTACTGTGAAATATCAATACCCGTTACCCTTGATTTCTGACCTGTTTTCCAGGGTGAAAAACGCTACTTGGTTTACCAAGCTTGACCTCAGGGGGGCGTATAACCTTATTCGCATTAAGCACGGGGATGAATGGAAGACGGCATTTAACACCCCTGAAGGGCATTTTGAGTACCTTGTGATGCCCTTTGGGCTCACTAATGCTCCTTCCGTCTTCCAGTCCTTCATGAATGACATTTTCAGGGATTTTGTGGACAAGTTTCTGATTGTTTATTTGGATGATATCTTGATTTTTTCTAATGACTGGACTCTCATGTGAAACATGTTCGAACTGTATTCCAGATTTTGAGAGAGAATGCTCTGTATGTGAAGGGATCAAAGTGTCTTTTTGGCGTACAGAAGATCTCATTTCTGGGATTCATTTTGTCCCCATCTGTTATTGAAATGGACCCGGTCAAGGTTCAGGCCATCTGTGATTGGGTCCAACCTACTTCATTAAAGGCTCTTCAGAGATTTTTGGGTTTTGCCAATTTTTATCGTAAATTTATTGGTAATTTCTCGGTTATTGTTAAACCATTAACTGATTTGACCAGAAAGGGTTCTGATGTGGTGAATTGGCCTCCTGAGGCAGTCTCTGCATTTCAGGAACTTAAGCAGAGATTCACTTCTGCTCCTGTTCTACGGCAGCCTGATGTTTCTCTGCCATTTCAGGTGGAGGTTGATGCCTCTGAAATTGGGGCAGGTGCCGTTTTGTCCCAAAAAGATCCAGAGACCTCTAAAAGTAACCCTTGTGCCTTTTTCTCTCGAAAATTTTCTCCTACTGAACGTAATTATGACGTGGGTAATCGGGAGTTATTGGCCATGAAGTGGGCTTTTGAAGAGTGGAGACATTGGCTGGAGGGAGCCAAACATCAGGTGGTGGTCCTTACGGACCATAAGAATCTGGTCTATCTGGAATCTGCCAAGCGACTCAATCCTAGACAGGCCAGGTGGGCCTTGTTTTTCACACGTTTTAATTTTGTGGTTTCCTTTCTTCCTGGCACTAAGAATGTTAAGGCGGATGCCCTCTCGAGGAGTTTCCTTGCGGACTCTCCTGAGCTATCTGATCCCTCTGTTATTTTGAAGGAGGGTGTAGTTCTTTCCGCCATCTCGCCCAATTTGAGACTTGCTCTGGAGGGGTGTCAGGAGGATAGGCCCGAGCGCTGCCCTGTTGGAAAATTGTTTGTCCCGGACCAATGGAAAAAGAGTGTGATGTCTGAGATTCATTGTTCCGCATCGGCTGGGCATCCCGGAATTTTTGGTACCAGAGACTTGGTTAGTCGGTCCTTTTGGTGGCCTACCTTGTCTCGCGATGTCAGGAATTTGTGCAGTCCTGCGGGACTTGCTCTCGCTCCAAGCCTTGCTCTCAGCTCTAGTGGTTTGTTGATGCCATTGCCTGTGCCCAAGAGACCATGGACCCATATCTCTATGGATTTATTTCCGATCTTCCTGTTTCTCAGAGAATGACCACCATCTGGGTAATTTGTGATAGGTTTTCCAAAATGATACATCTTGTGCCATTACCTAAGTTGCCTTCCTCCTCTGAATTGGTGCCGTTGTTCCTTCAGCACGTGGTTCGTTTACACGGCATTCCTGAGAACATTGTGTCTGACAGAGGAGTCCAGTTTGTTTCCAGATTTTGGAGGACTTTTTGTTCTAAACTGGGTGTTCAATTGTCTTTCTCCTCGGCATTTCATCCTCAGACCAATGGTCAAACTGAGAGAACAAACCAGACATTGGAGACTTATCTAAGATGCTTTGTGTCTGCTGATCAGGATGACTGGGTCTCTTTTTTGCCTTTGGCTGAGTTTGCTCTTAATAATAGGGCTAGCTCTGCCACTTTGATGTCTCCGTTTTTCTGTAATTCTGGGTTTCACCCTCGATTTTCTTCAGGACAGACGGAGGCTTCTGTCTGTCCAGGTGTTGACTCTGTTGTTGAGCGTATGCAGCAGATTTGGGACCAGGTAGTGGAGAGGTTGTCCCTCTCTCAGGAGAAGGCCCAGCGGTTTGCTAACCGGCATAGGACTGATGGTCCTCGGTTTAAAGTGGGGACTTGGTCTGGTTGTCCTCAAAGAATATTCCTATGAGAGTAGCATCTCCTAAATTTAAGCCTAGGTTCATTGGACCTTATAAGATCATGGAGATTATAATCCTGTTTCTTTTCGTTTGCTTCTTCCAGGGACATTTAAGATCCATAACGTGTTCCACAAGTCCTTGTTGAAGAGGTTTGTTGAGCCAGTGGTTCCTGCTGCTGTGCCTCCTGACCCTGTTTTGGTTGAGGGCAATCTGGAGTATGTGGTTGAGAAAATATTGGATTCTCGTTTTTCTAGACGAAGACTCCAGTATTTGATTAAATGGAGAGGTTATGGTCAGGAAAACAATTCTTGGGTGTTTGCTTCGGACATCCATGCTAGGAGACTTATCCGTGCGTATCATAGAACTCATCCTGACCGACCTGGTTGCTCAAATGAGGGTTCGGTGACCCCTCCTCAAGGGGGGGGTACTGTTGTGAATGGGTTTGAGATGAGTTCTGAGCAGAGGCTCCCTCTGGTGGTTACAAGCTGTACTAGTGAGGATTGTGAGGACTGGGAATCAGGTGTTACTGATTGGTCTTATGTAAGGGAGTCATTTTCCCATCAGGGTTGCCGGTGATCAATTGTTCTGGTCTGAATCCTTCTTTCCAGTTTCCCTTGTAGCCTGCTGTGTCGTGTCTGCATCTCCTGCTATCAGATAAGACAATTTCTTATTTTGTGTTTTTGCTATATTTTTGCATTTTGTCCTGCACTTCTGTGGGGGCCTTCAGGGTCCCCTCCGGGGGCTTCTGCCCTCTCAGTTTAGTTCAGCCACTGAGTTTTGTTCTTTTGCTTTTTCCAGTTTTTTTCAGTGGCTGCTGTTTTTATTTTGTTACACCAGAGAGCTAATTTAGGTGGTAGAGGTCGTGTGATCTCAGGTGATTTTGAAATTAGTAGAGTTGGTGTTTTTTCAGGGTTTTCTGAGATTGCAGTAATACCCTTCCTATCCTTTTCTATTTAGATAGTTTGGGCCCCAGCGTTTGCTCATACTATTTTCTTTCTGTGTCAGTATTTCCTCTTGTCTAACCGCCATTACATGTTTGGGGGCTTTCTATTATCTTTGGGGTTCTGCTCCGGGGCAGATAGCTTTCCTATTTCTATCTTTAGGTGTAGTTAGTTTCTCAGGCTGTGACGAGGCGTCTAGGACCAACGTAGGAACGCTCCACGGCTGCCTCTAGTTGCGGTGGTTAGTCAGGGTACTGCAATCTCATAGATTCCAACTGCTCTGGTGTATTTCCTTTTTTACCTGCACTCCTCAGCTACCGTAACATAACAGTCTCCCTCCGATGTGTGAAGGAATCTGTGAGAATTTATCCAAACAAAGCCCCCACCCCTCACACCTGGAATACTGGGATTGTCTCCCTCCGATGTGTGAAGGAATCTGTGGGAACTTATCCAGCAATTTTTTTTTTCTGCTGTACAGCTCCCAGAAATCAGCAAGCAAACACAGTCACAGTTCCAACTTTTCTCCCGATTCACATGAAACACATACACAGCACAGCAGCAAACAACTTATATCCCAGGGTTTTGGATAAGGGTGTGGACTTTTTACACTACCTGGGAATGCGGTGGTGACCACACCTGACCGGCAAGAGGTGTAAGACCTGGACTGGACGCAAGGGACTTTCAGGTAAGATGACAAGATATTCTTACCTTACTTATGGAGCTGCGCAGTCTCCATCCCGTGAGCCAAGGCCATGGCCAACACCTCTGTCTCTCCAGTCAGCAGGTCCCCGTGCGTTTCGTCCACTGCCCCGCGTGCAGGCGCCATCTGTTATGGAAATTTAATTAGGATAAATCTATCCTGCAGTGTTTGCTGTTGCTGTTCCCAATCTTATATTAAATGTCTTCTTTGAGCGCTCAGACGAAATGAGGACTGTCCACAATGGAAGTGTCAGTATAACAGTTCGTCAAGACCAACAGTTTATTATTCATTCAAGGTTTTATACGTTTACAAAAAGGGGCTGGTTAGTCAATTAACATACAATTAAAAGCTGCTAGATTATTGGCTGTTTTATTGTAAGTATGATAATTATGATAATTATGATAAAAGGGCTGAAGTAGCAGATTTATTGTTTATTGTTCTTTGTCCCAGCTTTCCTACGTGACTAGTAAAGAAAATAATAGATATCTTCTGTCCTTGTTTCTGTGTCCTTGGTAAAAAAGTCCCTATGAGCTATAGCCAGGGTCGTCTTAAACAACTGATTATAGCTAGCATCAGCTTTTGCATAGATATGCTGAGCACAGGATTTTTAGCAAGTGAGATCTATCTAACTGTAAATGCATATATATGAATATACATTGAAAACGTGGAATACATATATATTTCCATAATTCCCATAATCCTAAATAATATAGGCAGCCAGACACTTCAAAATATAATCATAAACATAATCTATGGTGAAGAGGTGTCCCATAGAAGAAGTGATATAGAAAAACGTGTAAATTTAAAACATAAATTTTTATTTAGACAATATAAAAATCGGCAGTAACAGACAAACAAAAGGGAATTTCAAAAAATATATATATACAGTCATGGACCCTTGGGACTACAATAATTAATAGGCCAAAGGACACTACCTTGTCCTAAATAATGAAAATAGAAATGAGGTGCATAGCTTATAGAAACGAAACATTCCCCCAAATCCCTTATCTTGAAGTGCAGATATATGCAAACAACAATGATGGGAGGGGAAAAGACATCTGCAGCTGACTGCTAGATAACGCTATGACCTACATCTGAGGCTGTATGTGCAGAGACAAGATTTGGAAGGACAAATAGGCTAGTGCCATAAGCAGAGTGGTAATACAACACCCGGTGACATGTGCAGAAAAACTTGCATGTAAAAAGAGAAAATAGGATCGTATTACTCAAGGGCAGGGAATCGTAGACATAACATAGTCCCACTTACATGCAGTTGCAGCACAAAATCAGTCAGGGTGGAGTAGTCCTGAACAGAGGTCCGTGACAGCCCAACGGGCACCGTTTCGCCTGGTGGCTTCTTCCGGGGCAAGAGTATGAGATAGGTGTGGGGAGGGAGGTCATATATAGCAGACACGGCTAAGGGATAGGTTTAGGAGGGTCAGGTGACTTGCTGTTAGCGCACGTACCAGGCAGTACGCCCCTGTCAAAAGGGACTTCCGGGTTAGCGCTCCAGTGAAACGCAGGTGGAACGCACCTAGTTCACATGATCGGAGCGCCCCCGGAAGTCAGAGAGGCCGACGTGCCCAGCGCATGCGCTTGAAAGTCACAGAGGAGGTGTGTCTGGGGACGTAAAGAGTGAAGCTGGGAAGTGAAAGAATTCTCGTACGGAGAGTCTTGTATTAAAAAACCATAGTGGTGGAGTAATTAAACCCTGCACATGTAAGTGGGAACCGCAAAGGAATAACTAATAAATAATAAATAATAAATGGTGGTACTGTGCAGTGATTCCACTACAGTAAGTCCAAGTATTAAATCATTATACAATCATAAATATACCAAATTTAAACACGGCATAAAAAGTGAAATAGATAAACACACATATATATCACCTAATACCATACATGAATATAACATTCACAGTCGTATATTCATTTCTTTGTCCCAGAAATCTTCATCTATAACAGTATCACAGAAATTTTGGATTTTCAAGGTGACTGCGGCGAAATTGGACTGTTCATTCAGCCAAGGATCACTACAGCCACAGGATCATCACATAAAAAAGGAATCCGGCCATCACCACAGAAAAGGTAAGGAGAACACACCCAGCCGACCCCATAAATAGATCACCGGACAATACCGAAGCCTCGGGTTTTATGATCAAACCATTATGCATAAAGAGAGAACCTGAAAAAATTGAAATAAATAAATGGAAATAAAAACAAAAATTAAAAACATGTAATGAAACATATACAATCAGATTAAAAAGGAATGATCATGTCACACCTATATTAAAAACCGTCACAGGAATAGTTTACTTAAGGGATATGCAGGGAGGATATCAGATCAATGAACTGAGAGAAAGGGACGTTACAAAAAGGAATTGAAACCAAAGCTTTCATTTAATCCATAGGGGGAGATGGTATGGAGACGGTATATCCATTTACTTTCCAATCGGGAAAGTGATTTCCCTAAGTCTCCGCCCCTTATTCCCAATTTAATTTGGTCGATTGCTTTGAAATTGAGACCACGGGGGTTGGAATTGTGGAACCTTTTGAAGTGGCTGGGCAGTGTTTTTAACAAAGATAGATCTTCTATGGTTTTGGATTTTCAATGTCTCTTATATGTTCCCGCACTCTAATTCTTAGTTCACGGGTTGTGAGGCCAATATAGATCAGACCGCAAGGGCACGTTGCATGGTATATTACCCCTTGAGAGGTACATGTAAGATGTTTAAATATTTTAAATGATTTAGAACCATCAGAATTTTTGAAAGAATCGCATTTTTTCATATTGGAACAGGCTTTGCAAGAGCCACAGGGAAAGAAGCCTTGGGGTATATCATTAAAAGAGGTGTTAGATCTAGGCTCATAGTGACTCCGTACAAGTAGATCTCTCAAATTTGGACTTCTTTTGGCTACCAATAATGGGGATGTGGGGAGAATCTTTTTCAGAATAGGATCCGTTAATAAAATGTTCCAATGTTTTTTGAAAAGATTCTTCAATTCCTCCCACTGGTTGTTAAAAGTGGAAATATATCTAATTGGACCATGTTTTTTAGGATCGGTCCTCTTAAATGGAGGGTATAGAAGACGTTCCCTTGGAGTCTTCCTAGCCCTCCTGTAGCCATTTTTGATACAGCGTTTGCTGTAGCCACGGTTGGTAAATCTGTTTGTAAGATCTGCGGCCTGTTTCTCAAAAGAGGATGGATCTGAGCAAATTCTCTTAAGTCTCAAAAATTGACCTGTAGGGATTCCCTTGATAGTAGCCGAAGGGTGAGATGATTTGGCATGTAGGAGGGAATTAGTGGCGGTTGGTTTTTGATATAGGTCCGTTTCCACCAGACCAGCAGGCGATATATTGATTTTAAGATCCAGGAATTCGACACTTCTACCATAGTGGTATGTCAAAAAGATGTTCAAATCTTTATTATTAAGTTTTTTCATTAAAGAATGAAGATCATCCATAGATCCCTCCCAGACAAACAGTATGTCGTCAATATACCTCATCCATCCCTGCACCCATTGTATTTACGGTATGGTTCCATTTTGGAAAATGTCTCGTTCCCATGCACCTAAAAATAGATTGGCGTATGAAGGGGCACAGGATGCCCCCATGGCTGTGCCCTGTGTTTGGAGATAATTTTTTTGTTTAAAAGTAAAAGTATTATGATTTAAAACAAAATCCAAAAGGGCAATAATTAATTCTACCATTGGACTGTCCAGATTGCCATTGTTGAGATACCATTCCACAGCTTTGAGGCCGTCTGTGTGTTTTATGGAGGTATATAATGCCTCTACATCGGCTGTGACTAAGATCATATGCTCTTCAAGGTAGACATGATCTAACCTTTGAAGTGCAGCTGTGGTGTCCTGAATGTACGATGGAAGTGTCGATACAATAGGTTTTAAATAAAAGTCTATGAAGTCAGACACAAGTTCGCATAAACTTTCATTACCCGATATGATCGGTCGCCCGGGGGGATCCGTGGGGTTTTTGTGTAACTTTGGAATCAAATAAAGAGTAGAAAGCTTAGGACGTAAATTGCGAATGGTATCAATCATGGATTTAGGAACAATACCCATGTGGAAAGCCTTTTCAATAATGGTTATTAGTTCATCCTGAAATTTAGGAAGTGGGTTACCTTGTAATTGACGATAGCAGTTGGGAGTATTCAACAATTTATATGCTTGTTTCTCATACAGGTGGATGGGCCACACCACTAAATTGCCCCCCTTATCAGCCGGTTTATACAGAATGCCCTTCAAATTTTGTAATTGAACAAGGGCCTGTTTTTCTTCTCTATTGAGATTGGATGTCCAAAAGGGTTTAGGAGGTAGGGCTTCGATTTCAGAAGTGACTATTTTGGTGAACACTTCTACTGCAGGACAAATACTTATGGCAGGAAATTTACGGCTTTTGTTGAATAACCCATGAGGAAAATTACTCACCTCTGAACTTGCGCCTTCCTGCAAGAGCTCTTCTAGAGTCCTTAAGGCTTCCTGTTCCTCTCTTGTAGAAAATATAGAATCCTGAATTGAAACTTCAGTATTTTTGTGGTGTAATTTTTGAAGAATGAGCTTCCTGGAGAAGAGGTGTAAGTCCTTCACTACCGTGAAGGCATCTAGGCGACATGAAGGTGAGAACGTCAGACCCCTCTCCAGAAGCCCTATTTGTGTGGGGGATAATTGGTAATCAGACAAATTAATTACCTTAAATTTTTCACCACCCTGTTGGTTGGCAAGGCCCTTGGACCTCGTAAATATGTCCGGCAGACGTTGTTTTTGGCGTGTGATTCTCTGTGAGCTTGTTGCTTCACATATATTTCCATGACAACACAGCCCCTCAGTTTATTCCCCCATCAACCCAGCCTCTCACTTTAATTCCCCCATCTGCACAGCCTCTCAGTTTATTACCCCATTTGCCCATAAACAACACCCAAAACACCTTCACAGCCCCTTATTTCATGGCCCAAATGCACATCCCCTCATTTCATGTGCCCTGCACAGCCAACTTCATTTTATGGCTCCCGCACTGCATCTCAATTCATTCTCACCTTAATAGCTCCTCTATTAGCCCTCTGCTTATTCCTCCATCTGCACAGCCCCATATTTTATCCACCTCTGCACACCACTCAATTTATTTCCCCATCTGCAAAGCCCATCATTTATTCCCTCCCATCTGCACAGCCCCTCTCTTTATTCACCCCATCTGCATAGCTCCTCATTTTATTCCCCATCTGCACAGCCCCTCATTTCACCCCACACTCTGCACATCCCCTCAGCTTATTCCCCATCTGCACAGCCCATTAGTTTATTCCCCCATCTGTAAAGCCCATCAGTTTATTCCCTCCCATCTGCATAGCCCTTCTGTTTATTCACCCTATCTGCACAGCTACTCATTTTATTCCCCATCTACACAGCCTCTTATTTTATTTCCCTTCTGCTCAGCCCCTCTGCTTATTCCCCCTATCTGCACAGCCCTACTGTTTATTTATGCCCATCTGTACAGTCATGGCCAAAAGTTTTGAGAATGACACAAATATTATATTTTCACATGATCTGCTGCCCTCTGGTTTTTATGTGTGTTTGACAGATGTTTTTATCACAGACAGAAATATAATAATTGCAAACATATGAGTAACAAAAGCTTATATTGACAGTTATAATGAGTTAATGCAGCAAGTCAATATTTGCAGTGTTGACCCTTCTTCTTCAGGACCTCTGCAATTCTTCCTGGCATGCTCTAAATCAACTTCTGGACCAAATCCTGACTGATAGCAGTCCATTCTTGCAAAATCAATGCTTTCATTTTGTCAGAATTTTTAGGTTTTTGTTTGTCCACCCGTCTCTTGATGATTGACCACAAGTTCTCAATGGGATTAAGATCTGGGGAGTTTCCAGGCCATGGACCCAAAATCTCTATGTTTTGTTCCCTGAGCCATTTAGTTATCACCTTTGCTTTATGGCAAGGTGCTTCATCATGCTGGAAAAGGTATTGTTGATCGCCAAACTGCTCTTGGAGGGTTGGGAGAAGTTGCTCTTGGAGGACATTCTGGTACCATTCTTTATTCATGGCTGTGTTTTTAGGCAAGACTGTGAGAGAGCCGATTCCCTTGGCTGAGAAGCAACCCCACACATGAATGGTTTCAGGATGCTTAACAGTTGGCATGAGACAAGACTGGTGGTAGCTCTCACCTTGTCTTCTCCGAATGAGGCGTTTTCCTGATGTCCCAAACAATCGAAAAGGGGATTCATCAGAGAAAATAACTTTACCCCAGTCCTCAGCAGTCCACTGCCTGTACCTTTTGCAGAATATCAGTCTGTCCATGAAGTTTTTTCTGGAGAGAAGTGGCTTCTTTGCTGCCCTCCTTGAGACCAGGCCTTGCTCCAAGAGTCTCCGCCTCACAGAGCGTGCAGATGCACTCACACCTGCCTGCTGCCATTCCTGAGCAAGCTCTGCACTGCTGGTAGCCCGATCCCGCAGCTGAAACACTTTTAAGAGACGGTCCTGGCGCTTGCTGGTCTTTCTTGGGCGCCCTGAAGCCTTTTTGGCAACAATGGAACCTCTCTCCTTGAAGTTCTTAATGATGCGATAGATTGTTGACTGAGGTGCAATCTTTCTAGCTGCGATACTCTTCCCTGTTAGGCCATTTTTGTGCATTGCAATGATGACTGCACATGTTTCTTTAGAGATAACCATGGTTAACAGAAGAGAAACAATGATGCCAAGCACCAGCCTCCTTTTAAAGTGTCCAGTGGTGTGATTCTTACTTAATCATGACAGATTGATCTCCAGCCATGTCCTCATCCACACCCACACCTGTGTTAATGGAGCAATCACTGAAAAGAGGTTAGCTGGTCCTTTTAAGGCAGGGCTGCAATGATGTTGAAATGTGTTTTGGGGGATAAAGTTCATTTTCTAGCCAAATATTGACTTTGCAAATAATTGCTGTTAAGCTGATCACTCTTTATAACATTCTGGAGTATATGCAAATTGCCATTAGAAAAAGTGAAGCAGGAGACTTTGTAAAAATTAATATTTGTGTCATTCTCAAAACTTTTGTCCATGACTGTACAGCCCCTCTGTTTATTCATCCCATCTGCAAAGCCTCTCCTTTTATTGCCCCCTTTGCATAGCCCCTCAGATTAATCCCCCATCTGCTCTGCACAGCCTGTCAGTTTATTCCCCCATCTGCACAGCCCATCAATTTATTCCTCCATCTGCACAGCCCCTCTGTTTATTCACCCCCATTTGTACAGCCTTCTGCTTATTCCCTCATCTATACAGCCACTCATATTATTCTCCCACGCTGCGCAGCACCTCATTTTATTCATCCTATATGCCCAGCCCCTCAGGTAATTTTCCCTCCTCTGTACAGCCCCTCAGTTTATTCCCTCCATCAGCACAGCCCCCCAGTTTATTCCCCAATCAACCTAGCCCCATCGTTTATTCCCCCATCTGCACAGCCCCTCTCCTCATTTTATTCCCCATCTATACAGCCCCTTAGCTTATTCCCTCTATCTGCACATCCTCTCATTTTATTCCCCATTCTTTAAAGCCCCTCAACTTACTCCCTCTATCTGCACATCCCCTCATTTTATTCCCCCCTCTGTACAGCCCATCAACTTATTCCCTCTATCTGCACAGCCTATTAGTTTATTCCCCCCTCTGTACAGCCCCTCAACTTATTCCCTCTATCTGCACAGCCCCTCTGTTTATTCACCCTATCTGCACAGCTTCTCATTTTATTGCCCCCTCTGCACAACCCCTCAGCTTAGTCCCCTGTTGTGAATGGGTTTGAGATGAGTTCTGAGCAGAGGCTCCCTCTGGTGGTTACAAGCGGTGCTAGTGAAGATTGTGAGGACTGGGAATCAGGTGTTACTGACTGGTCTTATATAAGGGAGTCATTTTCCCATCAGGGTTGCCGGTGATCAATTGTTCTGGTCTGAATCCTTGCATTCCAGTTTCCCTTGTAGCCTGCTGTGTCGTGTCTGCATCTCCTGCTTACAGATAAGACTTTTGCTTCTTTTGTGTTTGTGCTATATTTTTGCATTTTGTCCTGCACTTCTTTGGGGCCTTCAGGGTCCCCTCCGGGGGCTTCTGCCCTCTCAGTTTAGTTCAGCCACTGAGTTTTGTTCTTTTGCTTTTTCCAGTTTTTTCAGTGGCTGCTGTTTTGATTTTGTTACACCAGAGAACTAATTTAGGTGGTAGAGGTCGTGTGATCTCAGGTGATTTTGAAATTAGTAGAGTTGGTGCTTTTCAGGGTTTTCTGGGATTGCAGTAAGTACCCTTCCTATCCTTTTCTATTTAGATAGTTTGGGCCCCAGCGTTTGCTCATACTATTTTCTTTCTGTGTCAGTATTTCCTCTTGTCTAACCGCCATTACATGTTTGGGGGCTTTCTGTTATCTTTGGGGTTCTGCTCCGTGGCAGATAGCTTTCCTATTTCTATCTTTAGGTGTAGTTAGTTTCTCAGGCTGTGACGAGGCGTCTAGGACCAACGTAGGAACGCTCCACGGCTGCCTCTAGTTGTGGTGGTTAGTCAGGGTACTGCAATCTCATAGATTCCAACTGCTCTGGTGTATTGCCTTTTTTACCTGCACTCCTCAGCTACCGAAACATAACAGTCCCCCATCTGCACAGCCTGTCAGGATATTACCCCATCTGCATAGCCCCTCTGTTTATTCACACCCATCTGTACAGCCTCTCTTTTTATTCCTTCATCTATAGAGCCCCTCATTTTATTCCACTCCCTCTGTATAGCCCCTCATTTTATTTATCCTATCTTCCCAGCCCCTCAGTTAAGTCTTCCTCCTCTGCATAACCCCTCATTTTATTCATCCCTCTGCACAGCCCCTCATTTTATTCCCCCATCAGCACAGCCCCTCAGTTTATTCCCCTATCAACCAATCTCCCCAGTTTATTCCCCCATCTGCACAGTCCCTCAGTTTATTTCTCCATCTGCACAGCCCCTGACCTCATTTTATTTTCTCCATTAGCATAGCCCTTCACTTCATTTTATTCCCCCATCAGCACAGCCACTCCCCTCATTTTAATTTCCCCATCTGCACAGCCCCTCCTCTCATGTTATTCCCCATCAGCACAGACCCTCATTTTATGACCCCACTGAACAGAAATATAAGAACAAAAAAGCTCATACATGATCTAGGCTCCCTTCCACCATCTCTTCTTCTGTGAAGTGCAGCAGTGGATGTCAGTGAACACCATCATCCAACGTCTCCTGCATGCGCCTTCTCCAACAAGGTGCTGGAAGTGGCCTGCGTCTTGCTGAAGATCCTGGTGGAGCAGGGGAGATTACAGCTCCTCTGCTACTGTCACGGGCAACGCACACAGCAATTGTATTCTAATCTGACAGATGCAAATACAATTGAATGCAGGGAAGCAGGACAGAGAGACAGGTGAGCAGTGTTACTGACAGATATCACTCACATCCGTGCTTGCATCACCAGCCATCACTGTGCTGATTGTCTTCAGCTGCAGCAAGATATTGAGTGACTGTAGACATTCAGCAATTTTTTATTCAAAGTGCACCCTCCTCAGGAAGGCAGGAGGTAGCGCCCTAGGCAGGTGACTAACCTGTCTACCCTTCATCCTAGCCTTGATTGCCATTCCCCTCTGTTATTTATGCTTGCCTCTGGCACTTAGGAATTGCCAGTGTTAGTTCTTACTGCCTTGTTTGGAGTTGGAGGTGTAGTTCATGGATGGAGTTGATGTTTGGAGATTTGTTCAAGAGATTGTTGTTTGGAGTTTGGGTGGGGGAGGGGACATATAAGGGTTGATTTAAAAGCATAGCAAAGCACGAGAACCCGACATCTCCACTTTCAGGAATAATCTGGACGACAGGGATAGACTGGTGCGCCCCTAGTTCTAGCGAGCTAGTTATCACCCACAGTTCCAAGACATTGTGGGCATTTAGTGACAGCAATTGTCCTCCTCTTACCCCAATTTTGATTCCTTTTACCACCCTCTAGCACTTACTATGACCATTTTACAGCCATTTTAAAGCACTGAAGTTGGGGTCCCCATTGACTTCTATAGAGTTTGGTTTCGGGGTCGAGTTTGGTTACCGAACTGAACTTTGAATTACAGTTCGGCCGAACCTAACATCCACAGCTCCACTCATCCCTACTCATATTCAAAAAAGGTATAGAGATAATTGTCACTTATTTATCACGTCTTCATTGGTGTGATAAAACACTGTATGTTAACCATGTCCGTGAGACTAACATGATGGTTTAACCATTAATACCACAAAAACATGAACATAAAGGGGAAGATTTATTAGACAGTTTTCATTTCAGTTCATAAATCTTACAGTATACTTACAATGGATTAGTCCAATGCACTACTCTGTTGTCCATGCATGCTTGGTGCAACCCTCCACAAGGTTGTAGTAATGCAGAAAAATCCAGAAATCAGAGTACCAGACATCCTCCTTTGATAACTTTACTGGTAAAGAAAAATATGCCTCTTTTTATGGCTTTATGCATAGCTCTCATTTTGTGGCTTGATAAAAGTCTTGTGTGGCCAAAACATTCTGATTTTTCTGTACCGAAGGAGGACATCTGGTACCCTGGTTCCTGAATGACTCTCAATTCAGAAATCGGTTTGAAATGCTAAAAATGTAACACAAATGTTGCAACTTTTGGCATTTTTATACCACCTCAATTACTACAATGGCAGCATTTCCTAAAGTTGGAAGTGGATACTAACATAGAGTGCTTTTGTTTCAACTTTAGATATTTCAGTAATGGCTTGACATCCTGGCAACCATACCTGTCTATATCAGAAATTAATTATTTTGAATAATTAATTTTCCAGTGTCACAATACAGTATTGTTTAATTAGGATTTGGTATGTTTAGAATGTTAGAAATATTTTTAGGGAAACTCCCATCTACATGTACAGACTCCTTGTCAGTTACTGTGACTTCATTGTATGAATCTGAAGAAACCCTCCAAGATTAAGTCATGTTCCTTATGCAACAATGAAGTCCTAGAACAAATTAAAGAAGATATGTAGGACGTTACTTCTTTTACAATGAGAACATTATCTGAGTCTAAATTCTTAACAAATATGTTTCATTTAAGTGATTTAGGAAAAAGGATTTCCTTTTACCGGAATCTGTCAAAACTTGATTCCAACAAGCTTTGAGGTTAACCTCAAAATGCGCCAGAAATTTTCTCAGGCTTTAACATGGATGCAGGAAAATGTTATTGAAATGACATGTCAGTACTTACAGCTCTTTGTTTATTAAGAACTGCCATGCTAAAATTTTTATCACATAATTACTTACAGGCGTATACAGTACTTCATAATCATTATGCATCCTGCTGAATGATATGCTTTCCAAGTGTAGTCATATGAAACAATCACAACCAATATAGACATTTTATGGTAAAAAAATATATTAGATTACTATGGCGATGTTACGCTAATCCATTATGATAAAATAAACACCTCTTTTGGGTTCTTGTATGACACATGCAGACTCATTATAATTACTGTATATTATTATTATTATTAACTCTTGAAGGCAAACCCTACTCTGAACCTGAAAAATCCAATCTGAATGCCGTGAACTGCAATAGTCCAACGCAACCATTATATCACAGTAATTGTTGGAAAAATGGATTGAATTCTGTTCTGCTAGATTGAAGGGCTGTAAATGAATGGAGCTAAAGATCCAGGAAATTTAAAGATACAGTTAATTTGTCTACATGATTCGAAATAGCAACACTTCTTCATAACAAACCATAGATTTGTGGTTTGAATTGCATCTGTTGGAACCTCAGTGATTGTAAAGTTATTCCCTATCCAATGGATTGGGGATAGCTTCCAAACCTGGCAATACCCCTTTAAGGGCAACATAGGAGACATAAAACCTGTAAACTACAACAGAATTTTAGGTCTAAGGGGTAACGTTTCTCCTTGTGGAGACTGACATACCGGCCTTGGCATGACAATGTAAGGAGACTTATTCGCTGTGCAAGGCTTTTATCCCAAGTCATATTGCAAGGCTCGTTAAAATGTTTAAATGTTTGCTGCTTTCAATAGGTGGTGCTATAGAGTTCTATTCCTTTTTCTCACCGAAGAGGCAATTTGCATACCGACATTTTAAGATTCTGATTTCATTTTCTATTAGGAAATGAATAACTTTTAAGGGGACTAAATTGAACTAAATACTTTAATCTCAATAAATTTAATCTAATGTCAGACTTAGGAAACAAATAGTCTTTGTTGTCTATAGAAACCAATCACAGTGTAGTTTTTATGTTCCAAAAGCATTATAGGAAGTAAAAGCAGTTTTAGGATTGGTCATTAGGCAAAAATACCGTTTTCTCTCTTTTAAAGTTTAAAAAGAGGTGAAAGTTTTGAAACGTTTATATTGTACTTGTAAATGTTACTTACATTTAATTAAAGCGCATACTCCACATCACACCTGATTGCATTTTTATTTGCATTATGATTGCTCAAATTTATATGTGTTCGCTTTGCATTCAATAAGGAGGCCAGACAGAAATTCCAACCCATGGATCATTCACATTCTATGAAAATTACATCATTAAGGGTTCTATGATGTCCATGTTTAGAGTTCAACGGATTACATCTCTTGTCTCTATCTATGTGCAAAAGTGCTGGCCAGTTCATATGATTCAATGTACAGGACTTATTGGAAAACTAATGAATATACCGCACATAACATTTTCTACAGTATAATTTAAATCATTATTTATAGATAGTTTAACAATGGGGCAAAAATCTTCTAAAATCTGAATGTCCGTGGCCTGAATTCCACCAGGCTAATGTACTGTTTGCTTATATTTTATGAATAATTAGTCTATAGGAAATCACATTATTAACATTTTAGGTGACATGGGGTTGTGTGTTACTCATCCTCCATAATTCAATGCATTATTCTATTAACAAAACTTGGAAGGTGTTTAACAAAATGTCATGGTGCACAATACTGACAATGACTTTTGCTTAGCAGTACATTCACCATTCTGTTGACTTTAATGTTCACGTTATATGAAATGCACCTTCAAAGATTGTTCCCATTCATGCCACACACATGCTTAAACTTATAGTCACTAATATGATCATACATGACACATTTAAGAAAAAACTATATCATTTGTTGACACAGCTTAGGCCGTTCCTTGCTTCTTCATGTTCCAAACTCACTTGTTGTGTGCTGTGAAGAATAGATGGTAGCAACACATTCAGCTTTATCTTCTTTCAATATTATGAAACCATTGAATATTACTGATCGTACATGGTTCTCAGTCTTCTTGGGTTCCCATAAGAATGAACCAAAAGTGGCCCACAAAAGTCATCTCTTTATTACTGAAAGCAAATGTTAAGGGCCTGATATATTCAAGATCGATACATAGCCAATCGGTTAGACCTGCAAGTATTGAACATTTATTTATTTCCCGCTGGTATGCGATCAATGACCCAGATGTGACAATCACTGTAAAAGGGTTGTCTGACCTCTACAAAAATCTTACATTCTTGAAGAGTAACCATTGTTTAATTATTATTTCATGTATTAATAACACACATGCAAATAAGCAACTTAGTAATCAGAGAAATGTGCTTCTTCTTCCTCCTGGATTGATCTTTTATTCGGAATCATTGGTAAAATCTGTATTCAGTGAATACAGATATTACCATTACTGAGAAAGAAGATGACAATGGGAGAAGAGGAGTCCAATGGAACTTCATGAGCATTAGTTGTCATCTATTTAATTAATTGGAAATCTGTATACACTGAATTTCTGCAAATTGGGAATTTTGAGACTGAATTATCAGTCCATGTGTATTATTAATTTGTGAAAAAAAGAAAAATAAAATTATGGTTTCTTTTTAAGGGATGGTTTTGAAATGGTAAAATCAAACCTACTCACAATCATTAACCTTCATGTACACATTACTATCAAATCGGAGGTTTGCGCTCAGACAGAAATGATGTCAAGTTCTTCAGTGACTTGACTGCTGAGACTTGTAATTTGCTGAAGCTGTCATTCAACTGGAAAGGGACTTCATGAAAAAAGTGCCTTGGATAACATCCGATTCCAGATCACTGCAGTCAATCACGAGTCTCAGTGGTCAAGAAAGGACCGCATCCATTCTTGACAGATGCAGACTACTGGAAAGGCAGGTTTTGAATTTATAGAAGTTACAGACAGATAATATGCCTTTTGTTGTTTTAAAAACATGCTTCACATTGACAAAATTATTGCCAAGATTAGACAATTCCTTTAAGAATTGCTTAGAGTGCTAACAGGTAGAAAGGAATATGTTTTCTAGGTTTGAAATTTCCTTTGCAGGAAAAATTCATTGGTTTCTGTGATTAGTCAAAGATTAAATATACTGTATATACCATCACAGAGTTTGACCCGAGTGTCATTAGCATAATTGGCCCGATTTTCTTGCACGAGAGACTCTATGGCCATGTGCGCTCACCCTCAATGTCAGTCCAAGGGCTGAACCCATTAATTAATATGTGCAAAGGGATACACGGCACTCTTGTACTGTGGGTTTACAAGCAGGGTTCTAATACAATTTCAAGAAATATAGACAGGTCGTTCCTCTTTCCCTAGACTACAAATTTAGAATTTATTGTGCTAACAACCCACAAGTAACCATATGACATTCCAGTCTTTCAATAATCAGACCTTCATCAGAAATGGATTGCTGTAGGAGAGCAAAGAAGATAAAGTGAATATGTTAGCTAAGGCAGTGCTATTGGAGTGGCATGTAGACATTTGTGTATGGCACCATACAGGAAAGTCTGATCATATAAATATCCAAACATCATATAACTACTTATGGATTCTAGCTCACAATAAAGTCTAAATTTGCATTGTACACAAATAGTGCTAAGTTCTTTATTTTTCTTAATCCATTAATTATAAAACACAAATTTGTATTCACTGCTGAGGTGAAGTGAGAAGAGCACTTCCTTCATGAATACAGCAGACTCATAATCATAAGCTTACTATGCACAATACTGTTTGTGCTGTTCTGACTATCAGGAAAACCAACCCATCTCTATAAAATGCTATCCTTATTGTACCAATGCTAGGTAGGCTAGGGCTAAATCTTAGCTTAGCAGGCTTTGTATAGTACACCTGACTAACTCTGATGTAAAATGGCTAGGTGTTCATCTAAGTCAGTCAGCTCAGGAAGCTGACCAGTGTTATGTTTCGGTAACTGAGGAGTACAGGTAAAAAAGGAAATACACCAGAGCAGTTGGAAACTATGAGATTGCAGTACCCTGACTAACCACCACAACCAGAGGCAGCCGTGGAGCGCTCCCACGTTGGTCCTAGACGCCTCGTCACAGCCTAAGAAACCAACTACACCCAAAGACAGAAAGAGGAAAGCTATCTGCCCCGGAGCAGATCCCCAAAGAACATAGAAAGCCCCCAAACATGTAATGGCGGTTAGACAAGAAGAAACACTGACACAGACAGAAAATAGTATGAGCAAACGTTGGGGCCCAAACTTACTAAATAGAAAAGGATAGGAAGGGCACTTACTGCAATCCCAAAAAACCCTGAAAAGCACCAACTCTACTAATTCCAAAAACACCTGAGATCACACGACCTCTACCACCTAAATTAGTTCTCTGGTGTAACCAAAATCAAAACAGCAGCCACTGAAAAAACTGGAAAAAGCAAATGTACAAACATCAGTGGCTGAACTGAACTGAGAGGGCAAAAGCCCCCAGAGGGGACCCTGAAGGCCCCCACAGAAGTGCAGGACAAAATGCAAAAATCTAGCACAAAAACAAAAAGAAGAAAATGTCTTATCTGTTAGCAGGAGATTCAGACACGACACAGCAGGCAACCAAGGAAACAGGAATCAAGGATTGAGACCAGAACAATTGATCACCGGCAACCCTGATGGGAAGGCGACTTCCTTATATAAGACCAGTCAGTAACACCTGATTCCCAATCCTCACAATCTTCACTGGACAGTCCAGTACCGTTTGTAACCACCAGAGGGAGCTTCTGCTCAGAACTCATTTCCAGCCTATTCACAACAGTACCCCCCCCTTGAGGAGGGGTCACCGAACCCTCATTAGAGCAACCAGGTCGGTCAGGATGAGTTCTATGATACGCACGGATGAGTCTCCTAGCATGGATGTCCGAAGCAAACACCCAAGAATTGTCTTCCTGACCATAACCTCTCCATTTAACCAAATACTGGAGTTTCCGTCTAGAAAAACGAGAATTCAATATTTTCTCAACCACATACTCCAGATTGCCCTCAACCAAAACAGGGTCAGGAGGCACAGTAGTAGGAACCACTGGCTCAACAAACCTCTTCAACAAGGACTTGTGGAACACGTTATGGATCTTAAATGTCCCTGCAAGAAGCAAACGAAAAGAAACAGGATTAAGAATCTCCATGATCTTATAAGGTCCAATGAACCTAGGCTTAAATTTAGGAGATGCCACTCTCATAGGAATATTTTTTGAGGATAACCAGACCAAGTCCCCCACTTTAAACCGAGGACCATCAGTCCTATGCCGGTTAGCAAACCGCCGGCCTCTCCTGAGAGAGGGACAACCTCTCCACTACCTGGTCCCAAATCTGCTGCATACGCTCCACAACAGAGTCAACACCCGGACAGACTGAAGCCTCCGTCTGTCCTGAAGAAAATCGAGGGTGAAACCCAGAATTACAGAAAAATGGAGACATCAAAGTGGCAGAGCTAGCCCTATTATTAAGAGCAAACTCAGCCAAAGGCAAAAAAGAGACCCAGTCATCCTGATCAGCAGACACAAAGCATCTTAGATAAGTCTCCAATGTCTGGTTTGTTCTCTCATTTGACCATTGGTCGGAGGATGAAACGCCGAGGAGAAAGACAATTGAACACCAAGTTTAGAACAAAAGGTCCTCCAAAATCTGGAAACAAACTGGACTCCTCTGTCAGACACAATGTTCTCAGGAATGCCGTGTAAACGAACCACGTGCTGAAGGAACAAAGGCACCAATTCAGAGGAGGAAGGCAACTTAGGTAATGGCACAAGATGTATCATCTTGGAAAACCTATCGCAAATCACCCAGATGACGGTCATTCTCTGAGAAACAGGGAGGTCGGAAATGAAATCCATAGAGATATGGGTCCATGGTCTCTTGGGCACAGGTAATGGCATCAACAAACCACTAGAACGAGAGCAAGGCTTGGAGCGAGAGCAAGTCCGCAGGACTGCACAAACTCCCTGACATCACGAGACAAGGTAGGCCACCAAAAGGACAGACTAACCAAGTCTCTGGTACCAAAAATTCCGGGATGACCGGCCAACGCGGAACAATGAATTTCAGACATTACACTCTTTTTCCACTGGTCCGGGACAAACAATTTCCCAACAGGGCAGCGCTCGGGCTTATCCTCCTGACACCCCTCCAGAGCCAGTCTCAAATTGGGCGAGATGGCGGAAAGAACTACACCCTCCTTCAAAATAACAGAAGGATCAGATAACTCAGGAGAGTACGCCAGGAAACTCCTCGAGAGGGCATCCGCCTTAACATTCTTAGTGCCAGGAAGAAATGAAACCACAAAATTAAAACGTGTGAAAAACAAGGCCCACCTGGCCTGTCTAGGATTAAGTCGCTTGGCAGATTCCAGATAAACTAGATTCTTATGGTCCGTAAGGACCACCACCTGATGTTTGGCTCCCTCCAGCCAATGTCTCCACTCTTCAAAAGCCCACTTCATGGCCAATAACTCCCGATTACCCACATCATAATTACGTTCAGTAGGAGAAAATTTTCGAGAGAAAAAGGCACAAGGGTTACTTTTAGAGGTCTCGGCACCTGCCCCAATTTCAGAGGCATCAACCTCCATCTGAAATGGCAGAGAAACATCAGGCTGCCGTAGAACAGGAGCAGAAGTGAATCTCTGCTTAAGTTCCTGAAATGCAGAGACTGCCTCAGGAGGCCAATTCACCACATCAGAACCCTTTTTGGTCAAATCAGTTAATGGTTTAACAATAACCGAGAAATTACCAATAAATTTACGATAAAAATTGGCAAAAACCAAGAATCTTTGAAGAGCCTTCAATGAAGTAGGTTGGACCCAATCACAGATGGCCTGAACTTTGACCGGGTCCATTTCAATAACAGATGGGGACAAAATGAATCCCAGAAATGAGATCCTCTGAACGCCAAAAAGACACTTTGATTCCTTCACATACAGAGCATTCTCTCTCAAAATCTGGAACACAGTCCGAACATGTTTTACATGAGAGTCCCAGTCATTGGAAAAAATCAAGATATCATCCAAATAAACAATCAGAAATTTATCCACAAAATCCCTGAAAATGTCATTCATGAAGGACTGGAAGACAGAAGGAGCATTAGTGAGCCCAAAGGGCATCACAAGGTACTCAAAATGCCCTTCAGGGGTATTAAATGCGTCTTCCATTCATTCCCGTGCTTAATGCGAATAAGGTTATATGCCCCCCTGAGGTCAAGCTTGGTAAACCAAGTAGCGTTTTTCACCCTGGAAAACAGGTCAGAGATCAAGGGTAACGGATATTGATATTTTACAGTAATATTGTTCAAGAGACGATAATCAATACATGGCCTTAATGAACCATCCTTTTGGCCACAAAGAAAAAACCGGCACCTAAGGGTGAAGAGGATGGTCTGATATGACCCTTCTCCAATGACTCCTTGATATAAGACCGCATAGCGTCATGTTCAGGTACAGACAAGTTAAAAAGGCACCTTTAGGGAATTTACTACCAGGCACTAATTCAATAGCGCAGTCATAGCTCCTATGGGGAGGCAAGGATGCAGATTTACTTTCGCTAAACACATCAGAAAAATCAATCAAAAAGTCAGGAACATCCTGAGCCTGGGGGAAAGCAGAAAAAACAGGAGTGTTGGTATTAACACATTGGCAGCCCCAACTGGTAACAGACACAGATTTCCAATCCAAAACAGGATTATGAGACTGTAACCAAGGGAAACCCAGTACGATAATGTCATGCAGATTGTACAGAACCAAAAATTTGCAACTCTCCTGATGATCAGGTTCTACCCTCATTATCACCTGAGTAGAGAACTGAGGTTTATTCTCAGCCAAAGGGGTAGAATCGATCCCCAGTAGGGGAATAGACTTCTGTAGGGGTATCAAGGGAAACCCACAACGTTAGCAAAATCAAAATCCATCTGGTTAATAGCTGCTCCAGAATCAACAAAAGCCTGAGCAGAAAATGAGGACAGAGAGCATATCAGGGTGACAGTTAATAAAAACTTAGTCTGAACACTACCCAAGACAACTGAGCGTGCAAAACGTCTTCCCCGCTTAGGGCAGACTGAAATAGCATGAGAGGCATCACCACAGTAGAAACATAACCCATTGCGCTTTCGAAATTCATGACGCTGTGCCCCAGAAACCACTCTATCACACTGCATGGATTCAGAAGCAGGTTCACAAGGCAACATTATTCCACGCATACCTTCTCCGCTCACGCAAACGTCTGTCAATTTGAATCGCTAATGACATAGAATCATTAAGACCAGAGGGAACAGGGAATCCCACCATAACATCCTTTACATTATCTGACAGACCCTTCCGAAAAAGAGCTGCCAAAGCGTCATCATTCCATTTGGTCAGGACTGCCCACCTACGGAATCTCTGACAGTATAACTCAGCGTCCTCAAGCCCCTGATTTAATGCCAACAAAGTTTTTTCAGCTTGATCAGTGATATTAGGCTCATCGTACAATAACCCCAAAGCCTGAAAAAATGCATCAACATCACTCAAAACAGGATCCCCAGGTGTCAGGGAAAAAGCCCAATCCTGAGGATCGCCGCGCAGGAGAGAGATGACAATTTGAACCTGCTGCGCTGCGTTCCCTGAGGACTTAGATTTTAAGGCAAAAAAAATTTACAGTTATTTTTGAAATTCAGAAACTTAGCTTGATCCCCTAAAAACAAATCTGGCATGGGAATCCTAGGTTCCACAACAGGCAACCTAGCAAATAGGTAGCAATACTCCGAACTTCAGTGGCAAGCTGATCCACACGGCCAGACAACTGTGCAAACTCAATTGAGAGAAAAGAAAAAATCCTCCCCAGCACCCAGAGATACAGAGAGAAAAAAAAAATAAAAAATCTCTGACAACTTTTTTTTTTCTTTAACAATTTTTTTTTTTTCCCTTCTGTGAGTACAATATAATTTTCAATTTGTTAGGCCGGTGACACTGTTATGTTTCGGTAACTGAGGAGTACAGTTAAAAAAGGAAATACACCAGAGCAGTTGGAAACTATGAGATTGCAGTACCCTGACTAACCACCACAACCAGAGGCAGCCGTGGAGTGCTCTCACGTTGGTCCTAGAGCCTCGTCACAGCCTGAGAAACCAACTACACCCAAAGACAGAAAGAGGAAAGCTATCTGCCCCGGAGCAGATCCCCAAAGAACATAGAAAGCCCCAAACATGTAATGGCGGTTAGACAAGAAGAAACACTGACACAGACAGAAAATAGTATGAGCAAACGTTGGGGCCCAAACTTACTAAATAGAAAAGGATAGGAAAGGCACTTACTGCAATCCCAAAAAACCCTGAAAAGCACCAACTCTACTAATTCCAAAAACACCTGAGATCACACGACCTCTACCACCTAAATTAGTTCTCTGGTGTAACCAAAATCAAAACAGCAGCCACTGAAAAAACTGGAAAAAGCAAATGTACAAACATCAGTGGCTGAACTGAACAGAGAGGGCAAAAGCCCCCAGAGGGGACCCTGAAGGCCCCCACAGAAGTGCAGGACAAAATGCAAAAATCTAGCACAAAAACAAAAAGAAGAAAATGTCTTATCTGTTAGCAGGAGATTCAGACACGACACAGCAGGCAACCAAGGAAACAGGAATCAAGGATTGAGACCAGAACAATTGATCACCGGCAACCCTGATGGGAAGGCGACTTCCTTATATAAGACCAGTCAGTAACACCTGATTCCCAATCCTCACAATCTTCACTGGACAGTCCAGTACCGTTTGTAACCACCAGAGGGAGCTTCTGCTCAGAACTCATTTCCAGCCTATTCACAACAGACCAGACTGGATGTGTTTTGAAGCCGAAGAGAGAACGTGCCAGAATCTCTTTGAGAAGAGTCTGCACAGACTGTGTGCACCAACCTGCAAGTATCTCTGGCTGCTATGAGAGATAGCAGTCGCCTGTGACCGAATGGGGCTAGCTCAGCAGTGTCTAAAGTAGTCAGGGTCTATACTGTTTAGATAGCGCCTGGACAAGGCTAGGGATTATGTCTATGATTTTGTTGTTTTGGTGCTATGCAATATTTGGAAAGACATACCAGAAAAAGAAACAAGCACCAAGTCAGACTACAAATGCACTTGCAAGATGCAGCAGACCCCCATAATAAAGGAGAGGGCAGCAAGGTGCAAAATACTAATAAAAACAGCCACTCACAAACCTACCAATTTATGGAAGGGGTGGCTGCCTAGTAAAAAATGCACACAAGTGAGGCTTTTTTAATAGAAAGCCAGTCACACAGGTTTGTGTGTTGCACAGTGTCTGGCTTACAGCCTATTAATGACACCCATACTATTAGATCAGACAGGCTGTCAAGCATTATATGAGTGCACCCCAAAAGGACAGATGCTCCAGTTCTCCCAACCAACACTACAGGACCACAAAAAAATGAGAAATAATATATACAATAAATACATTACCTGAGATATTGGTCAATAATTTGGCCAAAATACACAAGCTTGTAACCCACATAAAATGCCCTCACACTTGCGAGTCCTAACAAAAATTTGAAAAAGATTCACCACAGGACATAAATTAAAATAAAAACATACCAGGAAAAGAAACAGCCTTACCATCTCCAAGTCAGTTTACAAATGCACTAGCAAGATGCAGCAGATCCCCATGATAAAGGCCCCTAATAAACCTTCAAATTCATGGAAGGGGTGACTGACAAGTAAAAAATGCACACAAACGAGGCTTGCGCAGGAAGTCAGACACACAGGTACGTGTGATGCACAGTGTCTGGCTTACAGTCTACTAATACAAAAAAAAGGGTAGCACACTGCAGCGCTATAGCTTGCAAACACGAAATATGAAAAATGAATTGCATCACTGCCTTAGAAATATGAAAAATTGAGAAGTCTTTAGCGCATAAGATGGCCAAAATATGTGAGCCTGATAGCCACGTCAAGGCTCTACTCGTATATCAGGTCCTAACTAATGCCAATCCTCGCTTAGAAAAGTCTGTCTGCATGGGAACATATGAATCCTCTCTTAAGACTAAAATCTACATCTCTGTGGAGGGGTAATGAACCTGGTGTAATTAAAAAGCCTGTGACCAACAGGTGGAGTGCTCAGGTAGAAGGTAAATGAATACATATCAAAAAACTGACCGGCACATCCAAACATAGATCCAGTGTGAACAGGTGCTAAACCCAGAGTCACCAACTCACGCACATACAAGAAAAAAGGGTAGCACACTGCAGCGCTATAGCTTGCAAACACGAAATATGAAAAATGAATTGCATCACTGCCTTAGAAATATGAAAAATTGAGAAGTCTTAAGGTGGTCAGTAAAAGAATACTTTAAAACTCCATGTCGTGGACGCCTATAATGACCCATAATTAATCAAAGCTGTCAAGCATTATATGTCACCAAAAGGACAGATGCTCATCTCCAAAACCTCGACAAAAAAATGAAAATATTTAAAAATACATTACTGAGTATTGGTCAATAATGGCCAAAATACAAGCTTGTAACAATAATGCCCTCAAACTGCATCCTACAAATAAAAGATCCAGGCTAAATTAAATAAATCAGAAAAAAACCCTTACATCAAGCAGTACAATGCTAGAAGTGCACGATATATAAAGCCTATACTCAAACATGAAGTGATGAAGTAAAAATCAAAAGAGCTTGCCAAAGTCAACCAAGTCTGTATCACAGTCTGCTACAGTCACTAATACAAGAAAAAGTAGACCTGCAGCTATAGCTTGCAAACACGAAATGAAAAATGATTGCATCACTGCCTTAGAATATGAAAATGGAGATTACGCATAAATGCAAAATATGTGAGCCTGATAGCCACAAGGCTCTCGTAACAGGTCCAACAAGCACTGCAGAAATCTGCTCATGAACATAGAACTTAAGATAAAACTACATCTGTGGAGGAAATGAAACTGTAATTAAAGCCGTGACCAAAGTGATTCAGTAAGGTAATGAATAATATCAAAAATGCGGCACATCAACATAGATCCAGTTGAACAGGTGCTACCAGTACCAATCACGCATCAAGAAAAAAGGTACCACTCGCGTATAGCTTAAACACAATATGAAAATGAATTGCATACTGCCTAAATATGAAAATGAGAAGTCTTAGGCATAAGATGGCCAAATTATGTGACCGAAGACGTCAAGCTCCTCAACAGGTCCTAACTAATGCCATGCTAAAAAGTCTGTCTGCAGGAACATAGAATCTCTTAAACTAAAATCAATCCTTGAGGGTAAAACGGAATTAAAAAGCTTGACACAGGTGATTAGTAGAAGTATGAATAAATCAAAAAATGACGGACATCAACTAGTCAGTTAACAGGTCTAAACCCAATCCCACTCAGAACTCAGAAAAAAGGTCAAGACTATACTTGCAAACCGTATTGAAAAGAATGATAAGCCTTGAAATAGAAAATTGAGAAGTAAGATAATGCAAAATATGAGCCGATATCCACGTCAAGTTCTCGTATAAGTCCTAACTATGCCAACTCCTTAAAACATGTACTGAAACTAGAATCCACTTATAGTAAAACTAAATACTGTGAAGTAATGAACTGTGAATTAAAAAGTGTGACAGTCTAGGCTAAGGTAGAAGTAAATGACTTCAAAACCAGCAATCCAATTAATCAGTGCTAAAGTCAATCCCGTACAACAGACTGAAAAAAACACTCAGCGCTATAGCTTGCAAACGAAATATGAAAGAATTATGCCTTGAAAATGAAAATTGAGATAGCGATAAATGCCAAATATGTGACCTGATAGCCCGTCAAGGCTCTTCCTATTCAGGTCTAACTAATGCCAATCCTCCTTAGAAAAAGTTGTAGGGAACATATGAATCCTTCTAAGACAAAAATACAATGATGAAGGGTTAAAACTGTGAATAAAAAAGCTGGAAGCAATGTATGTAGGTGAAGAAATAACTATTCAAAAATCGACCGACATCAAACATGATCCATGAAAGTGCTCCCAGAGCACCAATCCCACAACAAAAAAAAGGGGAGACACATGGCTATAATTCAAACACGAAATATGAAAAATGAATTGCAGCTGTAGAAAATAAAAATTGAAAGTCTTAGCGCATAAGATCCAAATTATGTGAGCCTGATAGCCACCAAGGCTTCCTATATCAGGTCCTAACTAATGCCAATCCCGCTTAGAAAATCTTTGCATGGGAACATATGAATCCTTCTTAAGACTAAAATACATCTGTGAGGTAAGAACCTGGTTAATTAAAAATTGACCGAAGGTGTAGTGCTAAGTAGGAAATGATATATCAAAAAACTGACCGGCACATCCAAACATAGATCCAGTGTGAACAGTGCTAAACCCAGAGTCACCAACTCGCACATACAAGAAAAAAGGGTAGCACACTGCAGCGCTATAGCTTGCAAACAACGAAAATGAAAATGAATTGCATCACTGCTATAGAAATTGAAAATTAGAATCTTACCAAAAGGGGCCAAATAGTCAAGCTGATACCAGTCAGGCTTCTCGTAATCCAGTCCTCACTACAAAACTCGTTAGACAATGACGTCTCATGGAAATAATCTCATCTTAGATAAAATGAATCTTGATAGGAAATGAACCTGGTGATTAAAAAGGCCTGGACAAAGGTGAGCTCAGTAAGGTACATGAATCATACAAAAACTGACCGGCACATCCAAACATAGATCCAGTGTGAACAGGTCTAAAAAGTACCAACTCACCTACAAGAAAAAATAGAACACTGCAGACATGCTTGCAAACAGAAATAGAAAAATGAATTGCTACTGCCTTAGAAATCAAAAATTGAGAATCTGGCATAAGATGGCAATTTGGCTGAATAGCCTAACTCTCTCGATCATCAGTCAATAATGCCAATCCTCGCTTAAAAAGCTTTGAATGGAAATTGATCCTCGTTAAGACTAAAATACTAATCCTGTGGAGGGGTAAGAACTGGTGTAATAAAAAGCGTGACCACAGGTGGAGTGTCAGGTAGAAGTAAAAATCTTAAAAAACTGACGGCAATCCAATGATCCAGTCTGAACAGGTGCTAAACCGGGGTACCACACTGCAGCCATAAAAAAAAGGTAGCACACTGCAGGCTATAAGCTTGCAAACACAAAATATGAAAAATGAATTGCATCACTGCCTTAAAAATGAAAAATTGAGAAGTCTTAGGCATAAGATGGCCAAATAAGTACCGATAGCCACGTCAGGCTCTTCCTATATCAGTCTAACTAATGCCAATCCTCCTTGAAAAGCTGTCTGCATGGGAAATATGAATCCTCTTAAGTGAACTAAAATCTACATCTCTGTGGAGGGTAAATGAACCTGGTGTAATAAAAAGCCTGGACCACAGTGGAGTGCTCAGGTAAAGGTAATGAACATATCAAAAAACTAGATCGCACATCCACATAGATCCAGATGTGAACAGTGTAAACCCAGAGTCACCAACTCAGCACATACAAGAAAAAAGGGTAGCACATGCACGCTATAGCTTGCAAACACGAAATATGAAAAATGAAATTGCATAATGCCTTAGAAATATGAAAAATTGAAAGTCGCAAGGCCTAA
>JARQOD010000006.1:261515390-261616372 GCA_033576555.1 Oophaga sylvatica | reverse complement strand
ATTGCCCGGGGGCCCCGTGAGGACTGAAGTTTGTGAAACACTGATTTGTGCATTGGAAATTTTTGCCACTGTTCCTCACAGAAGTTGCATGGATCTTGAAACTTACTGTTGCCTTATGTACTATCAATGGCTGGTGAGGTGGTTATAAGAAGGACCTGTGTTAGTGTGTAGGTTGGGAAAAAAAGGTCGGTCAGATTCAAAAGTCGCGACTTTGCCAAAGTCGGTTTCTTGGCCCGAAACCCGACCATAGCCGTGCAGTCGGCCATTGGTGTCGACCCCGCGCCCAAGTCGGTTTTCCATAATGCTTGCAGGCGCTTTTTTCAGCCAAATGAGCAAGGAGTACATGTGGCAAAAGAGCTCTGCGCGTCCACCCCCATCTTAGAGAAGGGCATTGCAGTGATTGGCTTGCTTTGGGGGGCTATAGTGTCTTAAAAAGCCCTCACTGCGCCTCCTTTTCTTTGCCGATTTAACAGAGGGAGAGGTTGCTGACGTGTTTATCGTAGGGGAGATTTTGGGGCTGAAAGAGAAGTTCTTCTGTGCTTGTGCTGTAGCAATTGTGCTGTACAGCAATGTGCAGGCAGGGGAGGATTTTTTTGGGTTTTGCAGCAGCGTGTTATTAGGCTGCCTGATAGCTGTTTATTGCTGTGTGTACACTCTGTGCAGACTGTTTTTCTAGAGTTGAGCGATACTTTCCGATATCCTAAAGATCGGAATCGGAATGGTATGCCGATTCACAAATATCGGCGATACCGTACCATACCGGAGCCCCCCATGTAAGTCTTGGGAACAAATTTTTCCAACTAAAAAAACCCCTTCTTTCCTTGTAAACATAAATTACCACATAGAATCATATATATATATATAATTCTTTGACATATATATATCATTATGTTATTTTTTCATTTAATAGTAAAATTCCTCTGATTCAATTGCCGGGTAAAGCCGGTTTCCCGTGAAAAGCGAAAGACCCGACAGAAAGCACTTGGTGTACTGGGTTCCAGTCTTTTCATGTCGTTTGTATCTGTTTGCACAAACAATTAAATCAGTCTAGTGTGAAAAAATTTCACACCTGTGGGGTTAATTAAAGGTGTAAATTGTTGTAAAAAAAACGGACTTTTTGCTCGAATTTAACCTTTAATTAACCCCTCAGGTGTGAAAATTTGCACCATTGTTGATTTATTTGTTTGTGCAAATTAGATAGCAAAGGACATGAAAAGACATGGTTAAACCCTATGTAACAGTGTCATTTATGTCGGGTCACACAGAAATGAATTGGGTTACATAGGGTTAACCCAAAATTTTTTCATTTTTTATTTATATTTGCACAACAAAATTAAATATTTTTGGGTTGAAAATTTCAATGTGGGGTTAATTTAAGGGAAAACGGTGTCAATAAACCGGACCTTTTTTTGCCCCCCGTTTAACACTTTTTAAACCCCCAGGGGAAATTTTGCCCCTTTTGGATTTCCTTTTTTGGGGCTCAATTAATGGGGAAAGGACTTTTGAAAGGGCCCTTGGGTTAAAAATTAACCAATTGACAACTATCAATTTTAATCCTATTGCATGAATAAAAAAAAAAAACCACACTTTAATTAAAATCATTTTAATGAAATAAAGACACAGTTTTTCCATCTTTTTTTTACTGCAAAAACATTTCCTGTAAAAAAATAAATAAAAAGCAAAATTATTTTTTACCTTCCATGCACGTCAGGTCCCACGGTTTTGTAATCCTTCGAAAGGGTTAATGTTTACTCGGGACCGCAGCTAATGCTCAGCTCACAGTAAACCCCAAAGAATGAGTTCCCTCCTGCCTGACGGGAGTAAAGGCTGGGTGTCACATAACGTACCCGCGATCCCGACAACGTATGCACTTGTCAGGATCGCTGGTTTATGTCATGATCGCTGCTGAGTGCCAAACAGGCGCTCAGGGCGATCTGGGACGCGACATGCGGGTCATCCTTAAGGGCCCGTCTCAATACGATATCGCTACCGGATCGCTGCTGAGTCACTAGTTTTGTGAGCAGCAGCGAGCTCCCCGCGATATCGTGTGTGTGACTTCACGACGTCAGCCCCCCTGCGGGTTCGCTGTCGTCGCAGAAATGTCAGGCCTTTTTTGATTGCTGGTTTCCCTCTGACAGGACGCTCCTGCGTGTGAAGGGGGAGCCGGTCGCTGGTAACCAAGGTCCAGGGGTTTCCGGCCCCGCGCAGCGTTGGAAACCCGCGTGTACCTTGGATACCAGTCCCTGCATCAGGGGTGGTATCAAGGTACCAGCCGGGTTTTAGGCACAGCCCCGCGCCTGGAAACCCGCTGTGTACCTTGGTTTACCAGCGGATCGTGGTCCCCGCCTGTCACACGCAGGATTGGCCTGTCCGGGAAACCACGATCAAAAAAGGTCCTGACATTTCAGCGACGATCAGGATACCCGGGGGGGGTGATGTCGTGAATGTCACACACAGGATTCGCTGGTGAGTGCTGTGCGTCACAAAACTAGTGACTCAGCAGCGATCTGGTAGCGATTTTTGCAGTGAGAGGGCCCTTAAGGGAAAGTTAATTGTTGCTTTCCACTTTACTTCAGGTCACCAGGGACACAATCAGTGCGTCAGAGGGAACTGATTAACAAAAATAGGGGTTCCTTCGAAAAAAAAAGGAGTGTGGTCCCCCCTATTTTTGTTAACCCAGCCAGATGAAGGACCGCTGGGCCTGGTTTTCAGGCTGTTAAGGAGCCAAGATCCATGGACCTTGCCACTGATAATATAGGCCACAGCGTCTGCATTTTGGCTGATTAACAAAATAGGGGATCCCCTCGAAAAAAATTGGCGTGGGTCCCCCCTTTTTTGTTAACCAGCCAGATGAAGCGGACCGTGAGGCCTGGATTTTCGGCTGTTAAGGGCAAGATCCATGGACCTTGCAGCCTGATAATACCAGGCCACAGCGTCTGCTTTTGGCTGATTAAAAAAATAGGGGGCCCCTTGAAAAAAATTGGCGTGGGGTCCCCCTATTTTTGTTAACCAGCAGATAAGCAACCCCTGAGGCCTGGATTTTGGCTGTTAAGGAGCCAAGGATCCTGGACCTTCCAGCCTGTAATACCAGGCCACACAGTCTGCATATCTTGGCTGATTAACAAAAATAGGGGACCCCTGAAAAAAATTGGCGTGGGGTCCCCCTTTTTTTTGTTAACCAGCCCAGATGAAGCAGACCGCTGGCCTGGTTTTTCGGCTGGTAAGATCCAATACCATGGACCTTGCCAGCCTGATAATACCGGCCACGCAGTCTGCTTGCTTGGTGGTTAACAAAATAGGGTCCCCTCGAAAAAAAACGGCGTGGGGTCCCCCCTATTTTTGTTAACCAGCCAAGAAAATGCAGATGCTGCGGCCTGGTATAAAAGGATGTCAAAAGGCCCATGGATTTTGGCCCTCAACAGCCTGATAATACCGGCTAAGCAGCCCCCATTTGGCGCATCAAAAGAGTGCCAATTGTGGCACTTTACCCGGTTTCCCATTGCCTGTAGGGTGGCAAGGGGGGTAATAAGGGTTAAGTCACGTTGATTGCACGGTGAAATAAGCCCGGTAATAATGGGAGGCGTCAATAGACCCGTCCATTTTAATCCCAAAGTTATTAATGTTAAAAAAAGACAAAGCAAGAAAAAGTCTTTTAATGAAATAAAGAGACCACAGTTTTCATTAATTTTTTGTACTCTCATTCCGCGACGCCATCGTCTCTGTAAAAAAAAGAAAAAAAAAAAAACCAACAGTATACCACCTGTCCGACGCAGTCCATAACGACAGTCCCCACGACGATAACTCTGTCATGCAATGACAGGCAGGCCTGTCATCGCGGCGCAAGCTGAATTCCTGTTTCCCCCCCGGCGGTGACTTCATCGGACTGACTGCTTTACGGCCGGGTTACCCAGCAGCACTGCAGTTATCGCGGGAGAAACTGATGTGGGGACCGCCCCGGGGGAAAGAAGATTGCGGCCATCAAGCAGTCCAGGGTGACCGCCGGAGATCTTCTGCCAGGGGTTTTTTTTTTTTTTTTTTTTAAGTGCCGCGATCCTGAAAGACCCGAGCGGACATGCAGTGACAGTGACAACCCCGATTGGTATCCGTTGCGAAAATTCGGAAAGGAATCGGAAATTCGAACAGCCAATATCGGCCGATCCCATATTTGCAGTTCGGAATGCTCAACCCTACTTTTTACACCATATCTTTTATTCTTTTTTTTTGCCCTTAAGACCTTTTCATTTTTTCCCACACCGTATAGAGCGTACGCTCCCCACACATACCGTGTACGGGCTGGTTCACGGACAAATACATGCTGACAATCTGTGTGTGACTCCGGAAAATATATACGGAGATTAATTTCCCCTACACGATACGTTGTAAGCTTTCAGACGTACCGTTATTGCTCTTTGTATTCGTCAAATCCATATGATTGATGTCTGTGTGTGATCTGGAAATATATCAGTGATTCAATTTCCCCTCCCGTATACAGCTGTACGCTTCTAATACAATCAGTTTCTGTCTTTGTATTGCGGTCAAATCCGTATGAGTGAGGTCTGTGTGTGGGGCTCCGGAAATATTATGGAGATTTAAAAATTTTCCCCAGCCATATACGCTGTGGCTCTCTACAGTACCATTATCGTGGTATTTTTTGGTACATTTTCCCAAATATGGGAAGTATGGTGGAAGAGGTGCGGACGTGGGCGGGGGGGGCGCTGGGAATGATGGTGGTGGTGCATTGCTGGTAGTGCCAAAAGCCCAATGTACTAAGGCAGGAGGTGTTGAGCCTCGTCATGTCTGGCTCCAGAAGGCCCGGAGGGGTCCCCCTTTTTGGGAAGGTAAAACCGCTTTTAAAGCTGGAGCATCGGAACAGGTTTTGGCTTAATTGCCGAACAGCCTCCAGCTCTATCGCCTCCTCTTTGAAGTTTCAAAAAATCAAGCATGGTCTCAGTGCGGCTCCTGGTCAGGAACAAACCTTTCCTTTGCCTTCACCCCCACCAAAAGTGAAGGATCGGCAGGCCACATTCAGATTATCCATGGGCTTTTTCACATACCATGCCTGGGTTTCAAGTCAAATCCTGATTCCCCAGTCCAAGTGATGACATGGAGTGCACTGTGCAACGCCCTGCTATTGTTCTGTGGTACATTACCCAGGCATGTATTGTCCTCGCAGTCTACAGTACTGACCAAATTGCCCTGATGAAAATCAGGGCCCCTTCCAGCATGTACCACCTTAACGGTGACACGAGGAAGGGCAGAGAAATGAAGAGGAGGTGATGGATGCCGTTGTTGACCGATTGGCATCCTTGTGGGAGATGGGCCATGGAATATCAGAGAGGAGGTGGACCGTGGCGGGCATCGACTCGCAGCTGCGGTTTCTGGAAAGCCCCGTAGGTCCAAAAAAAAGGTTAAAAAACAAAAAGGTTGCAGGAAAGCTTGGCAGCGTTAAATTAGCACTGCGTGCAAGCCCTGAAAATTTTTTCCATAGTGAAAGGGAGTTGGCACTTTTTGAACAAAAACTTTGATGAGGAAAAGGTTATCTGTTAGAAGTCGGAAGGACCTTTGCTGAGGGAAAAATCTCCGAAAATTGAATCCAGTTGATGCTTAGACATTTAAACCCATGCACTTGCAAGCGTGGATGGCTGAAAACCTCACGGCTTTGAACGCCACATTGCCAAATGATTCATTAGGATGATGCCCTTCCGTTTGGTTTGAAAGCGCAGCGTTCGAGGCTCATGGCCTCCTGTCCATCTATGACCTATCCAGTTGGCCTTCTTTTTAGAAAAGCCTACCTGCCCTCCAATGCATGTGAAAGACCACATTGTCCATGCACTCAAACAATCAGTGGTGGAAAGGTGCACCTCACAACAGAGCATGGGCCGTGGATGGCCAGGGCCGTTGTGTCATACTGCGCATGGGTTAATGTGGTGGATACAGGGTCCACAGGGTACAGCGGCGGTGGGACATGCTGCCTGCCAGGTATAGGAAAAACAGTTGGCTGAGGGTTCGACCTCCTCCTCCAGAAGCGAAAGCTCGGCGAGGCAGTCTCCGAGCACTCCATCCGCGCTGCCGGTTCACACAGGTGTCCTCTACGAACAGTGTGGTAAGCTCAGCGGCTATTTCAAAGATGATGTCTTTGGGGCGACAACAGACACACCGCGGGGGTACTGGCCGCTACTTGCGCAGAAACTGAGTCATGGTTGAGCCAGGCAGGTAGCTAGTGTAACGGCCTAATTTTGTGGTGCCATAGCCCTGGCAAAACTCAGACACATACCTGCCTGGCTCACACCTTGCCTGGTGGTGCGTGCTTCATAAATAATTTCCGGAGTACCAGCCCTGCTCCATAAGGTGCAAAGACGTGCTACACACCATCGCTCGACCGTAGACTCATCCATATGCAGGGCTGCAGCGATGCTCCACCTCCCCAAGCACGCCTAACATGACGTTGCCACAAGGTGGAACTCCACCATGCACATGGTTGGGGCTGTGCGAACAGAGGCAGGCTGAATGCATTTGTGGGAGGAACCCGGGCAGGCAGTTTGAGGGCGGACCAGGAGTTGCGGGTGTGCAGTGGTCAAAGTGAAAGACTTTGTAAAGTCCTTCAGTGTTTTGAGGAAGCACACGGCTGGAAGCGCAGACGACCCCTTAAGCATGAGCATCCCACTTATGCCTGTCATGCAACTATGACGCCTTAATGTCAGGCATTGCGCGGGGAGGAGAGAAGCCTTCATGAAGTCAGGCATTGTTGTCAGAGAAACTGTCTGAATGATGGGGTAAGAAGAGGAAGGGGGGATGAGGGGTTATTATTTTGGGGGGAGGTGCTTCTCGGGGGAAAGAAAATGTTGGCTTGCCAAGGTCAGGAAAGGGTTGTGGTGAATGGAGGGATGGGGATTGGCAGAAAGTTCCCTCTACCCCCACTGGCAGGCTCTTGTTCCTGGAAATTGGCCTAAGGGTGATTATGCCTTGCGGTCCTAACAAGGGGACCCCCCCCATTGCCAAAATTATGAAGGATCGACTACTGGTTGGCCGCATCCTCGACCACGCTTGAGGCAAATTACAGAAATCATGCCATAGGAGAACCTAGAGCCAATTTGGGGACCAAACAAAACAATCTGGTAAAAAGTTTGTTAGAGGCATTCCCGACACAGCAGGTGCGGTTCTACCACGAGCCGTACTGGGCCAAATGGAAGAGGTGTTTGTGAGCACACCCGAAGTGGCGTTGAAGACAGGGGTTTCATGACCTGTTGTGGTTGATTTCTCGAGTAACCCTCACACGATGGTAATAGATCGATTGAACAGTTAGGAGAAACAGTTTCAAACTTGGTTCAAATTACTTCCTCCCTACATGTTCTCCCTCCAGTTCTTCCCTTTGACTATGGGCCTGTAAATGGACCCTGGCCGAATTGGCAAATATGCCTTACAGGAGCTCCTTGCCCTGTGGTAGTTGCTATCGAAAGTGTCTTCAGTGTGCTGGAAATCCTGCGAAAGAAGGACCCCGGGTGTCGACCCAAATGGGGTGATCTCACCTTCATTAAAATTTAACCATGCCTGAGTTTCAAAGGTTTTTGTAAACCCCCTTCCCCTGTGAACAAGTTTGCAGCAAAAGTCGCTTGGTCCTCCTTTCCTGCTTTCAAATTCTCCATTTGCAGCTGTAACATCCGCCTCACCTCAAATATGCCAGTTTTTCCCCTCCCTAATGGGCGTCCCCTCCCGGGCGGGGTGACCTGACCACCGGGCAAGTGCCGGTGCCCTGGCGGTGGGGGGGCCACTCGCGTCAGGCACCGGCGAACTTGAAGGGCCCGGTGCCAGTTCCCGAGCCCACAAGTGTGCCCCCCTGCTAGTCGGGCCCCGCACTTTTAATATTACTCTCCCTGCTCCACGCGTGAGTCTTCCGCTTTCGACCGTGACATTAGGTCAGAAGCGTATGATGTCACGTCTATGCGCCCTCTACCTGAACAGTGACAGTGAGGGAGGGAAGATGGCGCCTGAGGAGTCCAGAGTAGAGCAGGCCCAGCGAGGGGGTATTTCATTTTTTTAATGGTTGGAGTATTGGGGAATTTTATATGGAGATTAGATATGGGGCCATCATACACTTAGCATATGATAGGGCCCATTATACACTGGGATCATCCATGGGGCACATCATTATGGGCATCATATGGGGCCCTTTTATATGGAGCATCATATGGGGTTCAATTTTATTGGCATCATTTAGGGTCCTTTTATATGGAGATTATGGAGCACATTGGGGCCTATTCGTATGGAGCAAAATATGGGTCATTGTATTGAGCATATATGGGGTCATTTGTTTGTTTGGTAACTGGGAGTGCAGGTAAAAAGGCAATACACCAGAGCAGTTGGAATTTTGAGATTGCAGTACCCTGACAACCACCACAACTAGAGGCAGCCGTGGACGTTCCTACGTTGGTCCTAGACGCCTCTCAAAGCCTGAGAAAACTAATATCCTAAAAGATAGAAGAGGAAGCTATTGCCCGGAGCAGATCCCAAGAGATAGAAAGCCCCCAAAATGTAATGATGGTTAGACAAGAAGAATACTGACACAGAAGAAAAATGTAAGAGCAAAGTTGGGGCCCAAAACTATCTAATAGAAAAGGTGGAAGGGCCTTACTGCAATCCCAAAAAACCTGAAAACCCACCAACTCTATAATTTCAAAAACACCTGGCCCACGACCCTACCACCTAAATTGTTTCTGGTGTAACAAATCAAAACGCGCCACTGAAAAAACTGGAAAAAGCAAATGTACAAAAAATCAGTGGCTGAACTAAACAGAGGGGCAAAAGCCCCGGAGGGGACCCTGAAGGCCCCACAGAAGTAGGAAAAATGCAAAAATAGCACAAAAACAAAAAGAAAAAATGTTTATTGTAGCAGGGTGCAGCACGCCCCAGCAGGTAAAGGGAAAAGGAATCAAGGATTGAGACCAGAACAATTGTCACCGGCAACCCGATGGGGAAGGCGACTCCCTTAAATAAACAGTCGTAACACCTGTTCCCTCCTCAAATCTTCACTGGACAGTCCAGTATGCTTGTAACCCCAGAGGAAGCCTTGCTCAGAATATTTCAAATCCTTCCAACTTCCCCCCCCCTGAGGAGGGGTCCCGAACCCTCACTTGAGCAACCAGGTCGGTAGGATGAGTTTATGTACGCCCGTGGTCTCCTGCATGGATGTCCAAAGCAAACACCCAAGAATTGTCTTCTGACCATAACCTCTCCACTTAACCAAATATGGAGTTTCCGTCTAGAAAAACGAGAATTCAATTTTTCTCAAACAAAATCCCCTATTGCCCTAACCAGAACGGGTCAGGGGCAAAGCAGTAGGAACCCGGCTCAACAAACCTTTCAACAAGGACTTGTGGAACACGTTATGGATTTAAATGTCCCTGGAGAAGCAACGAAAGAAAAGGATTCAGAATCTCCTGTTTTAAGGTCAATGAACTGTCTTAAATTTAGGAGTGCCACTTCAGGAATATTTTTTGAGGAAAAACCAGCCAAGTCCCCCCCTTTTAAACCGAGGCAATCAGTAAAAAAATGCGGTTAGCAAACCGTGGGCCCTTCCTAAGAGAGGGACAACCTCCCACTACCGGTCCAATCTGTTGATCGTCCACAACAGAGTCAACACCTGGCAGGCGAAGCCTCCGTCTTGTTCCTGAAAAAAAATCGAGGGTGAAACCCAGAATTACAGAAAAATGAAGACTCAAAGTGGCAGAGCTAGCCCTTTATTAAGGGCAAACTCACCCAAAAGGCAAAAAAGAGACCCGTCATCCTGATCGCAGACACAAAGACTTGATAAGTCTCCAATGTTGGTTGTTTCTCTGTTTGACCATTGGTCTGAGGATGAAACGCCGAGGAGAAAGAAAGAAACCAAGCTTGAACAAAAGGTCTCCAAAATTGGAAAAACTGGACCTCGTAGACACAATGTTTAGGAATCCGTGAAACAAAAACTGCTGAAGGAACAAAGGCACCAATAAAGAGGAGGAAGGCAACTTAGGTAATGGACAAAGGTATCATTTGGAAACCATCACAAACCCGATGGGCATTCTCTGAGAAACGGAAGGTCGGGAAATGAAACCATAGGTATGGGGCCATGGTTCTTGGGCAAGGCAATGGCATCAACAAACCACTAGAGCGGGGAGCAAGGTTGGAGCGAGGAGCAAGTCCGCGGACTGCACAAATTCCCTGCATCCGAGAAAGGTAGGCCACCAAAAGGACCGACTAACCAAGTCTTGGGGACAAAAATTCCGGGATGACCGGCCACGCGGAACAATGAATCTCAGACATCACCTTTTTTCCACTGGTCCGGGCAAAATTTCCCAACAGGACAGCGTTGGGCCTTCTCCTGCACCCCTCCAAGCCAGTTCAAATTGGGCGAGTGGCGAAAGAAACTACACTTTTTCAAATAACGAAGGTCAATAACAGGAGAGTCCGAAGGAAACTCCTCGGGGGGCCCCCTAAATTTTGTGCCAGGAAGAAAAGGAAACCACAAATTAAAACGGTGAAAAACAAGGCCCCCTGGCCTGTCTGGTTAAGCGTTGGCAGTTCCAGAAAACCAGATTCTTAGGGTCCGTAAGGACCCCCCTGTGTTTGGTCCTCAGCCAATGTTCCACTCTTAAAGCCCACTTCGGCCCATAATCCCGATTACCCCGTTATTACGTTCGTAGGAGAAAATTTTTTGGAGAAAAGGCACAAGGGTTACTTTAGAGGTCTCTGGATCTCTTTGGGACAAAACGGCACCTGCCCAATTTCAGAGGCATCAAACCCCCTGAAATGGCAGAGAAAATCAGGCTGCCGTTTAGAAAGGAGCAGAAGTGAATCTCTGCTTAAGTTCCTGAAAGCGAGCTGCCTCAGGAGGCCAATTCCCACTAGAACCCTTTTTGGTCAAATCGTTAATGGTTTAACAATAACCGAGAAATTACCAATAAATTTACGATAAAAATTGGCAAAACCCAAAAATCTTTGAAGAGCCTTTAATGAAGTAGGTTGGACCCAATCACAGATGGCCTGAACCTTGACCGGGTCCATTTCAATAACAGATGGGGACAAAATGAATCCCAAAAATGAGATCCACTGTACGCCAAAAAGACACTTTGATCCCTACACATACAAAGCATTCTCTCTCAAAATCTGGAATACAGTTCGAACATGTTTCACATGAGAGTCCCAGTCATTAGAAAAAATCAAGATATCATCCAAATAAACAATCAGAAATTTATCCACAAAATCCCTGAAAATGTCATTCATGAAGGACTGGAAGACAGAAGGAGCATTAGTGAGCCCAAAGGGCATCACAAGGTACTCAAAATGCCCCTCAGGGGTGTTACATGCCGTCTTCCATTCATCCCCGTGCTTAATGCGAATAAGGTTATATGCCCCTCTGAGGTCAAGCTTGGTAAACCAAGTAGCGTTTTTCACCCTAGAAAACAGGTCAGAAATCAAGGGTAACGGATATTGATATTTCACAGTAATATTGTTCAAAAGACGATAATCAATACACGGCCTTAATGAACCATCCTTTTTGGCCACAAAGAAAAAACCGGCACCTAAGGGTGAAGAGGATGGTCTGATATGACCCTTATCCAATGACTCCTTGATATAAGACCGCATAGCGTCATGTTCAGGTACAGACAAGTTAAAAAGGCGACCTTTAGGGAATTTACTACCAGGCACTAATTCAATAGCGCAGTCATAGCTCCTATGGGGAGGCAAGGATGCAGATTTACTTTCGCTAAACACATCAGAAAAATCAATCAAAAAGTCAGGAACATCCTGAGCCTGGGGGGAGGCAGAAAAAACAGGAGTGTTGGTATTAACACATTGGCAGCCCCAACTGGTTACAGACACAGATTTCCAATCCAAAACAGGATTATGAGACTGTAACCAAGGGAAACTCAGCACGATAATGTCATGCAGATTATACAGAACCAAAAATTTGCAGCTCTCCTGATGATCAGGTTCAACCCTCATTATCACCTGAGTAGAGAACTGAGGCTTATTCTCAGCCAAAGGGGTAGAATCGATTCCCAGTAGGGGAATAGACTTCTGTAGGGGTATCAAGGGAAACCCGCAACGTTTAGCAAAATCAAAATCCATCAGGTTAATAGCTGCTCCCGAATCAACGAAAGCCTGAGCAGAAAATGAGGACAGAGAGCATATCAGAGTAACAGTTAATAAAAACTTAGTCTGAACACTACCCAAGACAACTGAGCGTGCAAAACTTCTTCCCCGCTTAGGGCAGACTGAAATAGCATGAGAGGCATCACCACAGTAGAAACATAACCCATTGCGCTTTCGAAACTCATGACGCTGTGCCCCAGAAACCACTCTATCACACTGCATGGGTTCAGAAGCAGGTTCACAAGGCAACACTATTCCACGCATACTTCTCCGCTCACGCAAACGTCTGTCAATTTGAATCGCTAATGACATAGAATCATTGAGACCAGAGGGGACAGGGAATCCCACCATAACATCCTTTACATTATCTGACAGACCCTTCCGAAAAAGGGCTGCCAAAGCGTCGTCATTCCATTTGGTCAGGACTGCCCACCTGCGGAATCTCTGACAGTATAACTCAGCATCATCAAGCCCCTGATTTAATGCCAACAAGGCTTTTTCAGCTTGATCAGTGACATTAGGCTCATCGTACAATAACCCCAGAGCCTGAAAAAATGCATCAACATCATTCAAAACAGGATCCCCAGGTGTCAGGGAAAAAGCCCAATCCTGAGGATCGCCGCGCAGGAGAGAGATGACAATTTGAACCTGCTGCGCTGCGTTCCCTGAGGACTTAGATTTTAAGGCAAAAAACAATTTACAATTATTTTTGAAATTCAGAAACTTGGCTCGATCCCCCAAAAACAAATCTGGCATGGGAATCCTAGGTTCCACAACAGGCAACCTAGCAAGATAGGTAGCAATACTCTGAACCTCAGTGGCAAGCTGATCCACACGGCCAGACAACTGTGCAAACTCCATTGAGAGAAAAAATCCTCCCCAGCACCCAGAGATACAGAGGGAAAAAAAAAAAATGCAACAAACAGAAAAATATCTCTGACAACTCTGACAACCTTTTTTTTTTCTTTCACAATATTTTTCCCTTCTGTGAGTACCATATAAATTTCAGTTATGGCCTGTGATTCTGTTATGATTTGGTAACTGAGGAGTGCAGGTAAAAAGGCAATACACCAGAGCAGTTGGAATCTATGAGATTGCTTTACCCTGACTAACCACCACAACTAGAGGCAGCCGTGGAGCGTTCCTACGTTGGTCCTAGACGCCTTGTCACAGCCTGAGAAACTAACTATACCTAAAGATAGAAAGAGGAAAGCTATCTGCCCCGGAGCAGATCCCCAAAGAACATAGAAAGCCCCCAAACATGTAATGGCGGTTAGACAAGAAGAAATACTGACACAGACAGAAAATAGTAAGAGCAAACGTTGGGGCCCAAACTATCTAAATAGAAAAGGATAGGAAGGGCACTTACTGCAATCCCAAAAAACCCTGAAAAGCACCAACTCTATTAATTTCAAAAACACCTGAGATCACACGACCTCTACCACCTAAATTAGTTCTCTGGTGTAACAAAATCAAAACAGCAGCCACTGAAAAAACTGGAAAAAGCAAATGTACAAAACATCAGTGGCTGAACTAAACAGAGAGGGCAAAAGCCCCCGGAGGGGACCCTGAAGGCCCCCACAGAAGTGCAGGACAAAATGAAAAAATCAAGCACAAAAACAAAAAGAAGAAAATGTCTTATCTGTTAGCAGGAGATGCAGACACGACACAGCAGGCTACAAGGGAAACAGGAATCAAGGATTGAGACCAGAACAATTGATCACCGGCAACCCTGATGGGAAGGCGACTCCCTTAAATAAGACCAGTCAGTAACACCTGATTCCCAATCCTCACAATCTTCACTGGACAGTCCAGTGCCGCTTGTAACCACCAGAGGGAGCCTCTGCTCAGAACTCATTTCAAGTCCATTCACAACACTCATTATTCTGTATAGAGCAATATATGGGGCTTATTATTCTGTATGGCGCACTATGTGGTGCCCATAATACTGTATGGAGGACTATACTGTCTGTTTTTTGAGCTATTGTACAATTAAAATAGATATCACTCATGTAACGTAAGAAGTGAAGTATTTGGCATTCTACTATACCTATATTTCTCTGCCGTATCAGAGCATCATGAATTGCGGTATGTGTTAAAGGGGCCCACTGAGACTCTTTGGCCCGGCGCCCACGAAAACCTGGAGCCAGCACTGCCCCCACCACAACTTTAGCCAAATAACCCCCAGTTTTTAATGCGTAACTATTATTGTAAAGTTAATTAAGGTTGCCAAGCTTAAGTAATAAGGATTGATGTCATTGGCATTGAAATGGGCACTGTAGGTGTGTTTACTGTCCTCCACTCCCTGCCGAATTTTATTCCCAATTGACTTGCATTGGGGTCGGATTTTCGACTCCAACCCGACCATTTCCGTTAGTCGGCCGACTTCGTTCAACTCGACTTTTGAGAAAGTTGGGTTTCACAAAACCCGACTCGACCCTAAAAAAGGCAAAGTCGCTCATCTCTATTAGTGTGGTATTAGAAAGTTTGTGGAATGAAAGAACAAGAAATGGGGTAACAAAGCTTTAAAGTGCCAACATCCACCATCTTTAGGGGACACTGGCAACTTAATACAGTTGAGGCTAATTTCATAAATTGTGATTCTTCTCATTTCAGACCTATCATGTTCCAAGCTAATGACTAATTTTTCTTGATAAAAGTTAAATCTAAGCTAATTAAAAATACAACCTGAAATGACGCTCACTTTTATCCCTTAATAGAGTCCAGAGAAGGTAAAGGTGATGGGGGTAAAAAGTGGGTGCTAGTAATATTATTATTATTACTTATTATTATAGCGAGATTTATTCCATGGCACTTTAGTACCAATCTTCTTAATTAATCTATGCTGATAATGAATATCCAGCTCATGAAAAGCAGCTAAAGATAATGTTGTCAAGGAAAAATAACAATTCAAATAACTCAAATAACTCAAGAATGGGAACTACTGACACAGCATAATACTACAGGGAACCAAATTAAATGTTCATGAAATTACAGTTATGAGACAGTTGAATTGATTGTCAGGACAAAATTAAAATTTTACCATTTGCTTTGTAAATTAGAAAGCAAGAAGCAAAACTATACTTACTAGATTCAGTGCAGGCTGCTCCGGGGAATGTGGTTTACATTGGCCGGAAGTCATCACTGTTCAAAGAGGCAAAGAGGCTGCAGAACCACTGGGACCTGCCATTGGCTACCACAGTCCGGTGACATCACTGATGATGTGCTGATGAAGTCACCTAACTGAGGTTTTCCAATGACAGGTCTTGCTTCCATTTCAAACGATGATGAGTTTTTATCAGTGTAAATGCAGGCCTGTGCTGGATCCTAGTAAGTACCTGGAGGTAAGTACAGTTTTGTTTGTTGTTTTTTAACTTACCAAGCCAACAGTAAAATTTAAATTTTGCCCCAACAACCCCATTAACTCTCTCATAACTGAATTAATTTGGAACCATGCAGCATCATGCTGTATCAATAATATCCATCTTTGAGGTCTAGTTTGCAAATGCAGAGCACACAGTGACTTGTGCTGGATCCCGGTAAGTTTCGGTATGTGACTATAGCTTTTTATGTTGTTATTTACATACAATGTCACTGGGAAATTTTCATTCTGCCATGACACATTAAAAAAATCAAGGATTTGTAACAGAATTGAATGTATGCTATTGAACACATTTTCTAATTTATTTAATCCTGGCAGTTTAATTCATGTGACTATATGGTAATTCTAATAATAATAATCAATAATTTGATAATTTACCATTCTGCAAATGTGCCTGATAATAATGTAGGTCAAAAGGAAGTCAGATGTAATGAAAAGCGGTACCAAAATAAGTCTGATCTACCCTAGTCTGAGAGGTTGAGGGCTGTCTAGAATAATTATCTATGTACTGCTGGTGACATTGGCTAGTACATTGTAGGATGTTTAAGATAATTGGATAAAAGTGAGAACTTGATTATACCGGTTAAAATTTTCACAGGAACCAAAGTGATAACAGGCTGTTTTGTCATCAAACGGTAAAGAAATGTGACAATCTGGGAACAGGTTTTAGAACCCCATCTGCTCTACCGGAGAGAAATCAGGATTTTACAGTTCTATAAATATTTTAGTATATGCCATCATTTAGGAACTGTGGCAGCTATCGTAAAATCTCTCTGACTTTTGTTACTACTGCATGCAAGGCCAGAAAATTGCATCTTGTGGTAAAGCATAAAAAGCTAAGTAAAAGACACATTCCTTTCAGTATAGTCTAAAAATATATATGGCTCCACTCTTGCTTCTTGACAGAGAGTTACTGTACCAATCTGAATTCTTATTTTCGTATTTTAATTGATTGATCCAGGAATCTTCCCTTGCTTTTTACAATGGCATCACACATCTTATAGGTATAGGTAATTTAAATAATTTTATTGAATCTATAAAGCTGCAAACAACTAGATTTTAGTCCAGGATATTTTAGACAGAGACAATGTAGAAAATATGACCTTATAACTTTATTGTTATATTAAAAACTAAATCTTTTATTACTAAATTGTGAAATACATTTTGACATAGACCATAGCTATAAAGGAATTTATGTTAATTAAGTCACTGAATATACTATTTTTTATTGATACATAAGTTTTTTTTTACTAATTTTGATAAATTATTAGTTATTAAAAGAAAAAAAAACAGGCATTGCACAAACAGTACCACTGAGAAAGATTCAAGGGCACTAACAAATACAGCTTCATGTGTAGTCATAGGCCGAGAAAGAAGAAATATACACAATAAGGGCAAGTGAATACGACTGATTTCCATAGATTTCATGGATAGCACTCATTCCTCTGATATTCTGTGGGGCTGTGCGCATGTCTACCATTTTCCACGAGCAGAATTGTAGGCCATCACCAAAGTCACTGCACGTTTTTCTTACATTCCAGTTCATTGCTTTTGCTTTCCATTTCAGTGCAGATAGGGTCATGGCCTCCCTTTTCTTTGAGCTGGACATTATCTTTATAAAGCTCCCCACTAGATATAAGTGAACCTTTCAAGGTTCGGTTTGGTTTGGATTCGCCAAACAGTTCATCAAATTGTATCCGAATCACATTAAATTCAAAGGTAGGCAAAACCAAATGCATAGACAACACCTAAAGGGGTACAACAAGCTTCCCAAACAGGTAAAATTAGGAGCAGACACCATGAAAAATGTCATCAATTGACCCACAGTAGAAATTTGCAAATGGCACAGCAGCAGTCATAAATGGGCCATGCATGAGATATCAGGGCCTTGCCCAGCATCTACAGCTTTGAATTGAAGTTTCAAGGAGGAACTGGTGGTTAAGGGAGCGGTGTAAGCCGTCTTAGCTGGGAGACCTGATACCTCATGCAACAACTCCAATTTTTTTTTATTCCAGCCACACTCAGATGGCACAAACATCAGTTTCATACAGTACTATTGGAATGAGGTGGGACAGGATTGAGTCAAGTTCACAGGTGGTGAGACATGACTTGGAGAGTAAAGAGGAAAGTTGATCTTCCTTTATAATAAAGTTGATTTTGGAGGAGGAGAGCTGAGTAGTTTTGAGGAGGGGCTGTGGGGACTTTAGGCAAAAGCTTTGCCTTATGTTGCCAATCTTCTTATTAAAGAATGAGACAAAGTTTTCATCTGAGAAGAGTGGATAGAGAGGGGGAGCTGAGGGACGAGGAGAGAACTGAAAGTACTGAATAGCTGTTTAGTCTCTGAGACAGAGATACAGTAAGAGATGAGAAGTAGGTTTGTTTTGCTGCAGTGACAAATTGCGCAGCATTTTGACAACTTCTGTTACTGGATGTGCTACTCTACTCCATTTCTTTGGCAGCTGCTCAGGGGTATGCCTTGTAGATGAGGGCCAGAATGTGCTTCAGTGGATGGAAGCTCTGCATCAAGTGACCTCTCCTACTTTTCCTCCACCTTGACATCACACACAATACAGTCCTCATAAGTGGCACTCCAATTACCCTTGTTTCCCCAGCGTCAAAACTCTCCAGCCTCCCAACTGACTGTGGGATACCACAGATGGGCGAGTCTTCAGAGCTGTGTGCATATTCTGTTCCATGGGCATCACAGTTCTGCTCCAAAAATTCACAGACTCAAGAAGCGGAAAGCATCTGCACCAATGGGCCAAATTTTTTACAGTTGGATCCAGGGCTGGACGAAGTAGGGTCCAAGCAGAATCCAGATCCTCGTCACCAGGCGTTAACCCCTCTGGTGAGGAGGTGATCCTGATACCTGAGGTGCACATGGATTTTACTGTTCTATCAGGGCAGGTAGAGGAGTATGGTGATTCTCAGGGCGACAAATGGGAGAACAGAGAGGATGATGATTAGGTGTTAGATCCCACTTGGTGTGAACCCAGAGGCATGCAGCTGAGCAGCTCATCAGAGGAGGTGGAGGAGGACAAAGTCAAGTAGGTTACGTTGTGGCTTCCCACACAGACAGTGAATGATGTAACCATGACAATCACTGCATTCTCAGTCACTACTCTGGCTGTGGCAAGCAGCTGCTGAGGGTCTGAAACTTGCAAAGGGCGTCAAGGGTTGGCTAGCCTGGCATTTTTATGAGACCACAAAGGATGACTTAGCTCATGTTATCTGCAAACTTTGTAAAAAAACTACTGAGTAGAGGCAAAGAATGATAAATGTAAGGTTATACACATGGGAAGAAGGAATCAATATCACCATTACACACTGAACGGGAAATGTTGTGAACACACTGGATCTGACTTCTGAGTTTGGGCTCCCTCTGGTGGCAGCTGAGAGTATTGAAGCAGCTTTGGCTAATAGAAGTCCTTCACCTGGTGGCGATGAATGGCAATCAGGTGGGACTGACTGGGGAGATAAAAGTGAGCTACCTTCCCATGATCCTCACCGTGATTTGTTTCTTCCTGGTCTCTTTTGGAAGTGAGCTTGCTTCCTGCTTCTCCTGCAACTTTCAGATAAGTTATTTGCTGTTTTTTTTCCTGTGGCATTTGTTTTTGTCTATCTCAGTTTTCTGCCCTTTTGGAGTTTTTACAGCCAGGTTCCTCTGCTGGGGCCTGCGCTGGCCTCTGTTTCTCTTTTGCCATTGTTTATGTATTATCTGTTCCCTGTTATTTCAGTATCAGCTTTTTGCTACCAGTTACACCTGAGTTCTGATCTAGCGGGGGAGAGACAGTGTGGTCTCAGTATTTTGCATGTCAGACAGCTTGGAGTTTTTCTTAGAGTTTTTGCTAGATTACAGACAGTGTTCTTTCCTGTTCTGTTCTATCTAAATAGTTTGGGCCCCAGCATTTGCTCGCTCTATTTTCTGCCTGTGTTTCTATTTCATCTTGTCTCACCGCCAATATATGTTTGTGGGATACCTATTCCTTTGGGGGCTCTACTCCGGGGCAGTTAGCTTTCCCCTTTCTGTCTTTAGGCTTAGTTATCTCTCCGGCTGTGTCGAGGCGTCTAGGGCACCGTAGGCACGTCCCACGGCTGCTTCTAGTTGTGTTGTCAGTTTAGGGGTCTGCAATCCTCTAGTTACCAACCTCTCACGGTGTCTGGTTGCCTAGGCTATTTTTTCTGCTGTCCTCCTCGGCTACCAAATCATAACAGGGAAACCACTGGGTAAATCTGACATGGAGAAGGACTTGGGGATCCTAGTTAATGATAAACTTACCTGGAGCAGCCAGTGCCAGGCAGCGGCTGCCAAGGCAAACAGGATCATGGCGTGCACTAAATGAGGTCTGGATACACATGATGAGAGCATCATACTGCCTCTGTACAAATCCCTGGTTAGACCGCACATGGAGTACTGTGTACAATTTTGGGCATCGGTGCTCAGGAAGGATGTAATGGAACTAGAGCGAGTACAAATGAGGGCAACAAAATTAATAAAGGGGATGAGGGAACTACAATACCCAGAGAGATTAGCAAAATTAGGATCATTTAGTCTAGAAAAAAGACGTCTAAGGGGCGATCTAATAACCATGTATAACTATATAAGGGGACAATACAAATATATCTGAGGATCTGTTTATACCAAGGAAGGTGACAGTCAAAAGGGGGCATTCTCTGAGTCTGGAGGAGAGAAGGTTTTTCCACCAACATAGAAGAGGATTCTTTACTGTTAGGATAATGAGAATCTGGAATTCCTTGCCTGAGGAGATGGTGATGGCGAACTCAGCATGAGTGATCAACAAGCATCAGTCTGGGAATCTCACTGCCCTAAAATGCAGACTAGCTGGCCTCGTCAGCCACCAGCGGCCCCATTAACCACATCTGCTTAACCTCACACACGCCTTGCATGGCTCTTGTCCTCAACCTGGTGGTACAGTAATTTCTATGCCACTATCCCAGCCTGGATGCGCTGTTGAAGAAAGCACAGCCACTATGTGCTCATTTCTTTAGTTTACACCACTCATGGTCATTGTCATTACTACAGAGGTCTTTCAGGCTGCTGGTTAACTGGTTGATATACGTGGTGCCAACACTGTGGAATTAAACTCTGCACATGTTGCAGTGACTGTGGCAGCAGTGTTGACCCCTAGCTAAGTGTGACATTTTGCATAGTCTGCTCAACACAGTAGGAATGTGGGCACAGTTGAAGGACCTCTGCACCCTTTTGCACAGTTTTGAAATGGCTACTAAAATGGTTAGCACTGATGTGGCCATCATCAGCATCACTATTCCGGTCATCTGCATGCAGGAGCATACTTGAATAGTCTGCAGGAGGAGCTGGTGGACCTGCGTAGGAAGGTAGAGAAGGAAACAGAGGAGGATGCGGAAGTGATAACAATATCTCTAACTTTTAGACTGTCATTGCACAGGCAGGTGCCTTGGGAGGGTGAAATATAGCGATCAAGGGGCGCTCAAGGTACCAGACAAACTGTTAGTAAAGGTGCAGGAGACGAGGAACAAATAGAGGAGGATGAGGAGAAAGAGGTGATGGGCACGCAACAGTCAGGAGATGAAGAAGATAATGATCACCTCTCTGTTGTCTGTGGTTAGTGGGAGAGGACAGAAGAAGCAAGCTCAAATCTTTCCCCACCACCAACACACCATGTACTTTGACCTCATGGAAGCGGCCAACACATGAGCGCCTACTTGCTGCACTATCTGCAACATAATTGTTTTCCATATTGTTAGGAGTAGATATAGTGCTGATTGCTGGGTTGCCACTCTGTTAGATCTGCGATACAAGAGTAAATTTTGCCAAATGCTTCACCCCCTTGAAAGGTACGGGCGCATGCTGGAGTATCAAAACACGCTTATAGAGAATCTTAAAAGTAATTTTTCACAAGACAGCAGTGAGACACACAATGTGCATCAAAGTTATAGACTTCCAACACCTGTAACTTTGCGTGATAAGCGCAAAATCATTAGCAGAAGCAGTGCAAGTGGCAGAGGCAGCACAGTGGTTAAGTGGTTAGCACTGCACCCTTGCAGCACTGGGGCCCTGGGTTAAAACCCTAGCAAGGACAACATCTGCAAGGTTTTTGTATGTTCTCCTCGTGTCTGCGTGGGTTTCCTCCAGTTACTCTGGATTTCTCCCACACTCCAAAAATACACTGATAGGAAAATTAGATTGTGAGCCCAATGGTATGAGGAAAATAACTAAAAATTAAAATAAGCAATTTCTGTGAGTCGTTTCACACATTTTTTAGACCAGCCAGTGCACTAGCAGAACAGTGTACAAGTCTGACACGTAATGAATGACTGGAGAAGATGGTGCAAGAGTATTTCGGGCTCAATATCAATTCCATCAGGGGGGTTTGGACCCTTTGCATTTTGGTCTTCAAAAATGGAATAGTAGCCTGAGCTTGCCTGTCACACCTTGGAGGTTTGTCATGCCGGCAGACAGCGTTCTATCAGAACGTGTCTTCAGCACTGCTGGTGGTGTCCTGATGGATAAGCGCATCCGCCCTTCCCCTTAAAGTGTAGACCACCTAAATTTCATCAAAATGAATGCGTCATAGATCTCTAATGACTTTTGCACCCCAGTCGCAGACTGGGAAGACTAGGCGATGGTGTCTTTTTTAGTGTGCTACATTGATCTGACGTTATCACGGTCCGTGACACTTTTGTCATGGCTTCTGTGCCTGCTGTTGCTACTGCTGCTGATGTTACAAGCAATTTTATTACATATGGAGACTCCAAGTTGGGTCTCAATCTGGTGGGCTGCTTGTAATGGAAGGGGTGTCAGAGCCCCATTATGCAATTTCTACTCTATGAAATGATAAAGTCTGTAAAGCACTGTGGAGTTAATTATGCTATATAAGTGAGTAAAATAAATAAATAAAATAAATGTATGCCACTTTAGTGGTGTCTGCCCCTATTTTTTGAAAATGTTTGAACTCCAAGTTGGATCTCGCCTGAATTTGGCAGGGTTTTCAGACCACCAGGCCTACACCTGTCACTAATCCACCTGTTACTGATCAATGTTTAAGCTATAAATGCTACTCTAAGCTCTGTCCCAGGCTTTTTCCCATGCTGAAATGTGGCCTGATGGCTAGACCACACAATTAGCACAACGCTTATCTAAACTGAAATGTAGCCTGCTTTCTGTAGCGAGCTATTAGTCCAAACAATTTAGATTCAGAAATGTGGACTCCTGGCTGGAGAAAAACTAAGCACTAAATATTTATATACTTAAATGTGGCCTTGTTTCAGGAACATGATATTAGCACAAACAATTTGAATTTTCAAATGTGGACTCCTGCATGTCAAAAATATTTCCAGCACAAAGTATTTTTCTGGAGAAATGTGGCTTTATTTCTGGACAACAGTATTACCACAAAGAATTTATATTTTGAAATATGGACTCCTCCCAAAATAATACCAACACAACATATTATTCTGCCAAAATGTGGCATTGTTTCAGGACAAAGGAGTTAGCACTAAGAATTTATATTTTTAATTCTGACCTTGCCACTGAAACAAAGTTTTATCACAAACGATTTAGAGTAGCTAATTGGGCTTCGTGACTGCACCCCAATATTAGGCCTAACCATTTTTAAGTGGAAATTTAGCTTTCTGATTTGTCTCTGATACACAAATTTGGCCTTCTGATTTGTCTCTGATACACCGTTTTGCAAAAATGATTTGGAGTAGGTAATTGGGCCTCATTGCTGCACCACTAAATTAGGCCTAACTATTTTCAAGTGGAAATCTGGCCTTTTGATTTGCCACTGAAAGACAGTTATAGCACAAACGATTTGGAGAAGCTAATTGGGCCTCGTGACTGCACCACTATGTAAGGCTTAACAATTTTTAAGTGGCAATCTGGCCTTCTGATTTGCCCCTGAAACACAGTTTTAGCACTATCAATTTGGTTTAGAAAATGAGGCTTCCGGAGACTGCCACACAGTTTTTGCACAATCTACTTCGATGCTGGAAGATTGATTTCACACAAGACAGCATTCTATCTATTTCAATGACAAGTTCACTTTCAGCACCAGAACTAGCGCAGGAGCGACCTCTCTGCACTATGACACTGAGCAAATGGTGCCAGCTTTTTATATGGCCAGGGACATGTGACTTCATCAGCCAATCACAGAACACCTTGTGTCATGGCGTTGTGGATGGTTTCTGTGCCCTGATTGACTGCCAGAATTAACACACATAAAGTTAAGGAACAAAAAGCATGCCTCTACTGTGATCTCTTCAGATGCTCCTTTAATATCTCCACATCCCCTCCCATCATCAAACATTAGTGATGAGCGAACGTGCTTGGTAATGCTCGTTACTCGAATGAGCATCGCTGTACTCGCGGTACTCGGCGAGCGCCGATCACTTCCGGGATTGGTCGGTGGGAGTTCTGGTGCACGCCCTGCATTTTTGGCGCTTTTTAGAGCACCAATTAACATGCAGGGATTGTCTGCGATGCACTGTAATGCCGCAGCCATCTTGGTTGTGGTATTACAGTCATTGGCTGGCCGCACAGTGATATCAGGTGTATAAAAGACCTGGCGCCGCCCTGCTCCTCACAGTCTGCTCTGGAATTAGCGAGTGTAGGGAGAGCTGCTGCCGAGATAGGGTCAGATTTGTGTGGTTATTATGTAGTGTGGGTATACCATCAAAGAATACACAAACCCAGCAAAATCAGCAGTCCTTCTAAGGACTAATTATGGGGTATATAGATTGCAGTGCTATGTAGGCAGGGAGTGTATGTGCGTATATACATATCAGTACAAGGCAAGCACGCACTGTATGTGGGTATATAGATATCCGTACCAAGTAAGGATTGTATGTGGCATACTTCATTGCATACATCAAAAGGGTCCATTCCATTACTGTCTGCTGCTGCCTGTAACATATAGTGACCGTATCTACACAGTCCTAGGTCTCAGTGGGCAGCAAATTTTTTTTTGCATCTTAATCCTGATTATTTTATTCCAAAGCAATCCAGAGCCCTCTTTTTTTCTCTCCATTTGCTTGTTGACACTGCAGAATACAGCCAGATTATTTTCATAGTACAGCATGAAAATCCAGCTATTTTAAATGGTTTTGCCCATCCCAGCCCTCACATCTGAGTGCGCAAAAATTTCTGACATTTTTGTGGTGCTGATTAATTTTTTTTGGAGTGTGTTACATAATTTCTTTATACTATTTTGCTGGCCAAAAAATATTTAGCTGCCAAAATTTTTTTTAGGTATAGGGCAGATATTTTACACAGTGTTTTGTCTGCCACACGTATCGCATATCGTTGCGCTCAAAATTGTGCCATTTCAGGCCTCCATAGAATTTTTTTTGTTGTGTCAGACACATAGCCAACTTGTTGACAAAATTTAGCTGGGCCAAAAAAAAAAATACAGGCCAGATATTTTACAGTGGGCTAGACACTGCATATGTTGGAAAGGATTTGTGAGCAGAAGAGGGCAGTTGCTGACTACCAGCATCAACAAGGCCATTGGCATTCAGTTCAGACTCCACACATAAGACCTCAGCAGTGGACATGGATGTCAGACATATCTACCATACTCCAAAACTTTGAGGACTCCACCAAGATGGTGAGTGGCGATGATGCATTATTAGAGTCACCATCCCGCTTCTCTGTGTTCTGCAATGCTCTGTATTCACAATCAAAGAGGATGCATTTAAGGAGGAGCACGATGAGATGGACCAAGCAACCATACAGGGTGATTACACACAGCACAGCCTCATCTCATCCCAATGTGGATTGGGAGACAATGAGGAAGAGGAGGAGGAGAAAGAACAGGAGCTACTTTCATGCGCTATAGACAGTACTACCTGCACAACTGTCATACTGTCTGTTCACCGTGGATGGCCTGAGAACAGGGAGGAGGAGGAGAGCATGGTCAGTCGTCCTCTTGGTGAGGACACGGAAGTCTTGCCTGTTAGCAGTCTGGTACGCAAGGCTGACTTTATGTTACGCTGTCTTTCCCGTAAACCTCATGTTCTCAAAATTTTGGGTGACAGTCATTACTGGTTGGTGACACTTCTAGACCCATGCTACGAGGAGAACTTTCTATCCCTTATTCCAGAGGCAGACAGGTGTACTAAAATGGTGCTGTACCAGAGGGCCCTTGTTGCGGACTTATTAAAAAAATCTCATCTGAAAACACTGGCGGCAGAGGTCACAGTTCATTGGAAAACCAAGGAGTACAGGTGAGAGAGACACAACTCCAATCCAGCAGAGGCAGGGGAACACTGGCAAAGTTCTGGGAGAGTTTTCTCAGACCCTCCCATCACACTGTCCTTGAGGCACTGGTTACTGTCACAAGGAGTGCAAAGTTTTGGAAAATGCCACCTTGCTAACCGTACCAACGTCCTCTGTGATTCCTCTGTGACTTATAATTATTGGGTATCCAAGGTGGACACGTGGCATTAACTGGCTCTCTACGCCTTGGAGGTCCTGGCCTGCACTGCCGCTAGCATTTTGTCAGAGTGGGTATTTAGTGCCGCTGGTGGAATTATAACTGATAAGAGCAACCGCCTGTCAACTAAAAATGCTGACAGGCTGACTCTTATAAAAATGAACAAGGGTTGGATTGGGCCAAACTTCTCTACACAACAAATGAAAGCAGTGTAACATAAACTCAAATCTATTCCCATGCACCTCTTTACACCCACACATGGGCATATGCTTCTTGATTTGGCCTTTTTGCTGTTGTCCACCTCTTTCTCCTCATCCTCATCATCCACCACCACTAGGTCACCAGGGTAACTGTGGTCCGTGATACGACACCCACATTAGTGTTGTAAAGGGTGTCTATGATGCCCATAAACAAATTTTTTAGACAGTATGTTGATATATACTCTTCAGGGGGAAATGTTTGTCAGCCCATACACTTACTGTATGGGCATTACAAGTATAGGAGACACGCTCCTTTGTAACGCATGCAGATTTTTAGGAGGCCCTCCTTCACGTCTCTTCATCCACCACCACTAAATCACCAGGGTGACCGTGGTCCATGATGCAACACCCACATTATTATTTTCAAGGGTGTTTATGATGGCCGTAAGCAAAATTTTAGACAGTATGTTGATGTATACCCCCAAGGGAAAATGTTTGTCAGCCCATACACTTACTGCATGGGCATTACAAGTATAGGAGACCGCTCCTTTGGAATGGGAATAGATTTTACGAGGCCCTCCTCCACGTCTCTTCCAAGGGGTATTGGGGTGCATCCAAATTTGGGGCAGGCCTTGCATTCACTGCATAGGCAAACATTATAGGAGACCCACTTCCTAATAATGTAAACTTTGGTGGTTGGTCAGCTTCAACAATGCAATTCTCCACTCCTGGGTCTTCAGCCTCGACACTGCATTTGTCCACTGCAGGTTCTTCAAGCTCACCACTGCAATTTACCAATGCAGGTTCTTCAGCCTTAACACTGCAATCCTTCACTGCCAGGTCTTCAGCCTCAAAAATGCAATGCTACAATGCCAATCTTCAGCCTCAAAACTGACATTCTCTAATGCAGGTTCTTCTGGCTCAACACTACAATACTCCACTGCTGGGTCTTCATCCTCAACACTGCAATTCACCACTGCAGTTTCTTCGCCATCAACAATGAAATTCTCCACTGCAGGTTTTCAGCCTCAACACTGACATTCTCCACTACCAGGTCTTCATCCTCAAAACTGCAATTCTCCACTGTATGTTCTTCAGGCACAACACTGCAATTCACTGCATAGGCAAGCAGTATGGGAATACCAAATTACTAATAATAGGAACTTTGGATTCATGTGGCCATCCAGCACGTCTGTTCAAAGGGTTATTGGAGTGCGTCCAAATTTGGGGCAGGCCTTGCATTGACTTCATGGGTAAACAGTATGGTAGTACAAACTTCATAATAGTGGGAACAATGCTTTCAGGTGGCCATCCAGTACATCTGTTCAAAGGGTTATTGGGGTGTGTGTAATTTTGGGGCAGGCCCTGCATTCAATGCATAGGCAAACAGACAGTAACAAATTGCTAATAATGGGAACAATGCTTTCAGGTGGCCATTGAGTACATCTGTTCAAAGGATTATTGAGGTGCATGTAACTTTTGGCCAGGGCAGGCCTTGCATTCAATGCATAGGCAAACAGTATGGGGGTACCAAATTACTAATAATAGAACTTTGGTTCACGTGGCCATCCAGTACGTCTGTTCAAAAGGTTATTGGGGTGCGTCCAAATTTTGGACAGGCCCTGCATTCACTTCATGTGCAAAGAGTATGGGAGTACAAACTTCATAATAATGGGAACAATGCTTTCAGGTGGCCATCAAGTACGTCTGTTCAAATAGTTATTGGGGTGCATGTAACTTTGGGGAAGGGCAGGCCTTGCATTCAATGCATAGGCAAACAGTATGGGAGTACCAAATTTCTAATAATGTGAACTTCGGTTTCATGTGGCCATCGAGTATGTCTGTTCAAATGGTTATTGGGGTGCATCCAAATTTGGGGCAGACCTTGCATTGACTTCATGGATAAAGAGTATGGGATTACAAACTTCATAATAGTGGGAACCATGCTTTCAGGTGGCCATCCAGTACATCTGTTCAAAGGGTTATTGGGGTGCGTGTAATTTTGGGACAGGGCAGGCCTTGCATTCAATGTATAGGCAAACAGAATGGCAGTAACAAATTACTAATAATGGGAACAATGCTTTCAGGTGGCCATCGAGTACTTTTGTTCCTAGGGTTATTGGGGTGCAATGGGAACTTTGGTTTCATGTGGCTAACCAATACGCAGTATGTCTGTTCAAAGGGTTATTGTGCTGCGTGTAATTTTGGGCCAGGGAAGACCTTGCATTGAATGCATAGGCAAACAGTATGGGAGTACTAAATTACTAATAATGGGAACAATTTTTTCAGGTGGCCTTCCAGTATTTCTGTTCAAAGGGTTATTGGGGTGCATCCAAATTTGGGGCAGGCCTTGCATTGAGTTCATGGGCAAAGAGTATAAGAGTACAAACTTCATAATAGTGGGAACAATTTTTTCAGGTGGCCATCCAGTAAGTCTGTTCCAAGGGTTATTGGGGTGCGTGTAACTTTGGGCCAGGGCAGGCCTTGCATTCAATGCATAGGCAAACACTATGGGAGTACTAAATTACTAATAATAGTAACTTTGGTTTCATGTGGCCATCTAGTACGTCTGTTCAAAGGGTTATTGGGGTGCGTATAACTTTGGGCCAGGGCAGGCCTTGCACTCAATGCATAGGCAAACAGTATGAGCATGCCAAAATACTAATAATGGGAACAATGCTTTCAGGTGGCTATCCAGTACGTCAGTTCCAAGGGTGTTTCGGGTGTGTGTACGTTTGTGGAAGGGCAGGCCTTGCATTCAATGCAGAGGCAAACAGTATGGGAGTACCAAATTACTATTTGGAACTTTGGTTTGATGTGGCCATCCAGTACGTCTGGTCAAAGGGTTATTGGGGTGCGTGTTACTTTGGGGCAGTGCAGGCCTTGCATTCAATACATAAGCAAACAGTATGGGAGTACCAAATTAATAACAATGGGAAAAATACTTTCAGGAGGTCTTTCAATGTGTCTGTTCAAAGGGTAATTATGGTTTGTGTAATTTTGGGCCAGGGAAGACCTTGCATTGAATGCATAGGCAAACAGTATGGGAGTACTAAATTACTAATAATGGGAACAATTTTTTCAGGTGGCCTTCCAGTATTTCTGTTCAAAGGGTTATTGGGGTGCGTCCAAATTTGGGGCAGGCCTTGCATTGAGTTCATGGGCAAAGAGTATAAGAGTACAAACTTCATAATAATGGAACAATGTTTTCAGGTGGCCATCCAGTAAGTCTGTTCCAAGGGTTATTGGGGTGCGTGTAACTTTGGGCCAGGGCAGGCCTTGCATTCAATGCATAGGCAAACAGTATGGGAGTACCAAATTACTATTTGGAACTTTGGTTTGATGTGGCCATCCAGTACGTCTGTTCAAAGGGTTATTGGGGTGCATCCAAATTTGGGGCAGGCCTTGCATTGAGTTCATGGGCAAAGAGTATAAGAGTACAAACTTCATAATAATGGGAACAATGTTTTCAGGTGGCCATCCAGTAAGTCTGTTCCAAGGGTTATTGGGGTGCGTGTAACTTTGGGGCAGTGCAGGCCTTGCATTCAATGCATAAGCAAACAGTATGGGAGTACCAAATTAATAACAATGGGAACAATACTTTCAGGTGGTCGTTCAATGTGTTTTTTCAAAGGGTAATTATGGTTTGTGTAACTTTGGGCCAGGGCCGGCCTTGCATTCAATTCATAGGCAAAAACAGTATGGAAGTACCAAATTACTAATAATGGGAACTTTGGTTTCATGTGGCTAACCAATAGCAGTATGTCTGTTCAAAGGATTATTGTGCTGCGTGTAATTTTGGGCCAGGGAAGACCTTGCATTGAACGCATAGGCAAACAGTATGGGAGTACTAAATTACTAATAATGGGAACAATGCTTTCAGGTGGCCATCCAGTATGACCAGAGGCGTAGCTAGGGTTTCAGTTTAGGGGGGGGAAACATCTGAGTGGGCCCCTAACCAGAGAACCTCAGCAAATGACCGCGCTGTTGCCAAAATTAATCTATATATAAAAAGACCAATATTGATATCACCGCCATATGGTCAGTGGTAAATAACACCAGTCCTACAGAACATATAAGAGATCATAGCAGAGTTACAGATAATGACTTACCGCTGACGTTCTTTCTGATGGAATCGTTCACTTTTCATGTCTTTTCCATCTGGCCCAGACCGACATAACGACTCCTCCAGCCAGGACTCGACTACAGAGAATACAACAAAGAAACGTTTCACTTTTCATATTGTCAGCACGTCACGGTCACCAATTGGACTATTCTCAACCTGCACAAACTCCTCATCCTGCTGATACCCCAATACTGAGCCGCTGCTGTCATATGTGTCCCTATTACTACACCTGATACTCCAATACTGAGCCGCTGCTGCCATATGTGTCCCTATTACTACACCTGGTACCCCAATACTGAGCCGCTGCTGTCGTATGTGTCCCTATTACTACACCTGATACTCCAATACTGAGCCGCTGCTGCAGTATATGCCCCTATTACTGTACCTGATACCCCAATACTGAGCCGCTGCTGCCGTATGTGCCCCTATTACTACACCTGGTACCCCAATACTGAGCCGCTGCTGCCCTATGTGTCCCTATTACTGCACCTACTGTGTGGTTCTGTGTGACCTCTAAATTCTAAAGCACCCTCTATAATATAGTAATGCCAGGTGCATGGGCCCTAGAAAACAGTGTCCACATGTTGTCCCCTAGAATGTAATAATGCCCTGTGTGTGCCCCTTTGACAGTCACAGTAACCAGAGTTCCCCTATAGCAATAAGTACCCACTTTACACTTAATGTCCCGAGTCTCCCCCCTGTACAGCTCCCCTATACACAGTATGATGCCCCCTCACTGGATATATACTGACCCCTTAATATCCCCAAACTATTTAATGGCTCCAACACTGTATGATGGCCCCGCCACTGTAATCTCCACACTGTATGATGGCCCCCTAGATAGCCTCCATATAGCATAATACACCAGATAGTCCTCAATATAGTATAATGCACCCCCATAGACAGCCTATGTATTGTAATGCACCCCATAGGCAGCCTCTGTATTATAATGCACCCAACAGACAGCCTCTATATTGTAATGCACTCCCCATAGGCAGTCTTATTTATAATGCACTCCATATGCAGACTTACTTATAATGCACCCCCATATGCAGCCGTACTTATAATGTACTGCATATGCAGCCGTACTTATAATGCACCCCCATATGTAGCCGTACTTATAATGCACCCCCATATGCAGCCTTACTTATAATGCACCCCCATATGCAGCCTTACTTATAATGTACTCCATATGCAGCCTTACTTATAATGCACCCCCATATGCAGCCTTACTTATAATGCAGCCCTTTACAAAAATAATAAATCCTGTACTCACCTCTCTTGCTCCCGGCTCCTGCGCTGCTCACTGCTCTCTCTCTCAGCGTCTGACTGCCGGTGCCGGGCAGTGACGTCATCGCGCCCGCTGTCAGACGCTGAGAGGGGGATTATGGGAGAGAAGGAGCGCTCGCTCCTTCTCTCTCAATGCGGCCGGTCAGCTGTATTGGCTAGATGCCGATACATCTGTTCCAAGAGTTATTGGGGTGCGTGTAACTCTGGGCCAGTGCAGGCCTTGCATTCAATGCATAGGCAAAAAGTATGGGAGTGCCAAATTACTAATAATAGAACTTTGGTTTTATGTAGCCATCTAGTACATCCGTTCAAAGGGTTATTGGCGTGCGTATAACTTTGGGCCAGGGTCGGTTCTTGCATTCAATGCATAGGCAAACAGTATGAGCGCTCCAAATTACTAATAATGGGAACAATGCTTTTAGGAGGCCATCCAGTATGTCTATTCAAAGGATTATTGGGGTGCATGTTCCTTTGGGGCAGGGCAGGCCTTGCATTCAATGCATAGGCAAACAGTATGTGAGTACCAAATTACTAATAATGGGAACAATGCTTTCAGGTGGCCATCCAGTATGTCGGTTCAAAGGGTTATTAGGGTGCGTGTAACTTTGGGGCAAGGCAAGCCTTGCCTTCAATGCATAGGCAAACAGTATGAGATTACCAAATTACTAATAATGGGAACTTTGGTTTCATGTGGCCAAGCAGTACGCAGTATGTCTGTTTAAAGGGTTATTGTGGTGCACGTAATTTTGGGTCAGGGCAGGCCTTGCATTGAATGCATAGGCAAACAGTATGGGAGTACTAAATTAGTAATAATGGGAACAATGCTTTCAGGTGGCCATCCAGTAGATCTGTTCAAAGGGTTATTGGGATGCGTCCAAATTTGGGGCAGGCCTTGCATTCAGTTCATGGGCAAAGAGTATGGGAGTAGAAACTTCATAATAATGGGAAAAATGCTTTCAGGTGGCCATCCAGTACATCTGTTCTAAGTGTTATTGCGGTGCGTGTAACTTTGTGGCAGGGTAGGCTTTGCATTCAATGCATAGGCAAACAGTATGGGAGTACCAAATTACTAATAATGGGAACAATGCTTTCAGGTGGCCATCCAGTACATCAGTTCAAAGGGTTATTATGGTGTGTGTAACTTTGGGGCAAGGCAAGCCTTGCATTCAATGCATAGTCAAACAGTATGGGAGTACCAAATTACTAATAATGGGAACAGTGCTTTCATGTTGCCATCCAGTAGGTCTGTTCAAAGGGTTATTGGGGTGTGTGTAATTTTGGGCCAGGGCAGGCCTTGCATTTAATGCATAGGCAAACAATATGGGAGTACCAAATTACTAATATTGGGAACAATGCTTTCAGGTGGCCATCCAGTATGTGTGTTCAAAGGGTTATTGGGGTGCATGTAACTTTGGGCCAGGGAAGGCCTTGCTTTCAATGTACAGTCAAACATTATGGAAGTACCAAATTACTAATAATGGGAACAATGCTTTCATGTGGCCATCCAGTACATCTGTTCAAAGGGTTTTTGGGTTGCTTGTAACTTTGGGCCAGGGCAGGCCTTGCATTCAATGCATAGCCAAACAGTCAGTATGGGAGTACCAAATTAATAATAATGGGAACAATGCTTTCAGGTGGCCATCCAGTACGTCTGTTCAAAGAGGTATTTGGGTGCATGTAACTTTGGGCCCGGGCAGGCCCTGCACTCAATGCATTGGCAAACACTATGGGAGTACCAAATTACTTATATTGGGAACTTTGGTTTCATGTGGCCATCCAGTATGTCTGTTCAAAGGGTCATTGGCGTGCGTGTAACTTTGGGGCCTGGCAGGCCTTGCATTCAATGCATAGGCAAACAGTACAGGAGTACCATCTCCCTAATAATGGTAACATTACTTTCAGGTGGCCATCCTGTACATGGCTTCAAAGGGGTATTTTGGTGCGTCTAAATTTTATGCAGGCAGGCCTTGCATGCAATGCATAAGCAAGCAGTATGGGAGTACCAACTTCCTAATAATGGCAACATTGCTTTCTGGTGGCCCTCCTGTATGTCTCTTCAAAGGGTTATTGGGGTGTGTTCAAATTTGGGGCAGGCCTTGCATTCACTGCATAGGCAAACAGTTTGGGAGTACCAACTTCCAAAAAATGAGAACATTGCTTCCAGGTGGCCATCCTGTACGTGGCTTCAAAGGGGTATTGGGGTGCGCTTAAATTTGATACAGGGCAGGACTTGCATGCAATGCAAAGCAAACAGTGTGGGAGTACCAACTTCCTAATAATGGTAACATTGCTTTCTGGTGGCCTTCCTGTATGTCTCTTAAAGGGTTGTTGGGGTGCATCCAAATTTTGTGACACTCACTGCATACACAATAACAGTATAGGAGACCCACTGTTTAATAATGAGAACAACAAAGCATAGCTGGCTGATGACTCTCTAAGAATAGTGAGGACCGAATGCTGGCCTTTTAAGAATAGTAAAGGCCAGCTGATGGCCCTATAAAAATAGACTTTGTGACTTTCAGAGTCCCTCCTTCATAAATGAAACAGAATGTGTCATATGATGTGTCAAACACCACATGGCCAGTTAAGGTTGTAAAATGTTAAAATGACATTTCCCAGTGAATGCATTTGTCTTGGTTGAAAGCAATGCTAAAGTTCAAAAATGCATCAAAAACGCTATGTGTGAACAAAGCCAAATGGTGGAGGAGCATTTTTGTTTTGGGTTATTTATTTTTCCTTACATACAAATCATTACCCTGGAAAGGATGTTCCTTAACATATTTTCCAGGAAAATCCATTTTGTTTTCATTTTTTGTATGTTTTATTGTGTGCCTGTAAAAGTGGCGTAAGACTCTGACAACATTGTTCACAGCAGTGACCTGAGAGTCAGAAATTCTTCCTGGGGTCTTCCCAATGATGTTCCCATGTCATTTGAGCACTGTTCCCATCGATTTGTGCCATTTTTAGACCCTGGGGTGCTGCCGCAAAAATGCTCGAGTTTTCCATAGACTAACATTGGGCTCGTTGCTTGGGTCGAACACCCAAGCATTTCAGTATGCTTGACCCGAGCAACAAGCACCCGAGCATTTTAGGACCTGCTGGCTAAGGGAGCGGCGTAAGCCTTTTAGCTGGGTGCGCTGATACCTCATGCAACACCTCCAATTATTTTTTGTTATTCCTGCCACACTCAGATGGCACAAACATCAGTTTCATACAGTACTATTGGTAGAAAAATGTAAGGAAAGTAGCAGAGGTAGTTGACTGAAAGAAAGTGCAGGCCTGCCTATCTGGCAGCCTTACTTACACAGTCAACCCACCAGATGGAGACCCAACTTAAATCTACACATTTAAAAATATTATTGTCACACACCACTAAAATGGCATCAATTTCCACAGAATAGAAACAATATAATAGGCCTCTGACACACCATCAACTACAGGCAACCCACCAGATGGAGACCAAACTTGGAGTCTCCATATGTCAAAAAATATTTGTCACATACCACTAAAATGACATCAATTTCCACAGAATAGAAACAATATAATAGGCCTCTGACACCCTTTCCACCACAAGCAACCCACTAGATAGAAACCCAACTTGGAGTCTCTACATTTCAAAAATTGTTTGCGGTCTACAGTTTCAGGGGACAGCCATATGCGCTTACCGTCAGGACACCAGCAGCAGCACTGAAAACACGTTTTGAGAGAACGCTGGCTGCCGGGCATGACAAAACTTCCAAGGCATGACAGATGAGCTTAGGCCACGCTTCCATTTTTCAAGACCAAAATGCAAAAGTGTCCAAACCATCCCTGATGGCATTGATACTGAACTCCAGATACTCCTGCACCATCCTCTCCAGTCATTTACAACGTGTCAGACATGTATTCTGTTCTGCTGGTGCACAGGCTCGTCTAAAAAATGTGTGAAACGACTCAAAGAAATTGCTTATGCCACTTACACTGCTGCTGCTGCTGCTAATGTTTTTGCGATGACGCTGAGACGTTTCTGAGGTTTACTCTTGTACCGTGAGTCTAACAGAGTGGCAACCCAGTAGTGAGCACTATTTCTAACACTAAGAATGCGGGCATTATGTTGAAGATAGTGCAGCAAGAAGGCGGTCATGTGTCGGGCCTTCCATGAGGTCCAAGTCCATGCTGTGTTGGTGGCGGTGTAACACTCAAGTTTGCTTCCTCTGTCCCCTCCCATCAACCACGGAAAACAGAGAAGGGATCATTATCCTCATTATCTCCTGTTTGTTGCTCGTCCATCACATCATTCTTCTCCATTTGTTCCTCAGCTGCTGCACCTTCATTAACAGTTTGTCTGGTACCATGAGCCCTGTAAGCCACCCTCCCATGGCACCAGCCTGTGCGACGACAGTCCAGATATTGTTATCCCTTCTGCATCCTCCTGTGCTTCCAGTTCTTCCTCTTTGACCACCACCTCCTCACGCAGACTATTCAAAGTGTGCTTCAGCATGTAGATGACCGAATAGTGATGCTGATGATGGCATTGTCACCGCTAACCATCTTAGTAGCCATTTTGAAACTGTGTAGAAGGGTGCAGCACGTCCGTATTGCATTGGCCCAGGCTATGCAAAAGGACATACTGCACCCAGGGGCCAGGGCTCTTCGCTGCTGCAACAATCAATGCAACATGGGCAGATTGTGATTTCACTGTGCCGAAACATCTAAAATTAAACGTTTAACAGGTAGACCGATAGACTTTTGTAGCAATGCAAGTTGATGACCTACTGGGTGAGATAGGCGGAAGTGAGCACACAGCGACCGTGCTTTCTGCAGCAGCGCATCCAGGCCGGGATAGTGGTAGAGAAATTGCTGTACCACCAGGTTAAGAACCTGAGCCATGAAAGGTATGTGTGAGGTTGCCCCAGCGTAGGGCCACCACCAGGTTAGCACAGTTATCGCACACGGCCTTCATTGGCTCCAGGTTCAGTGGAGACAGCCATTGATCTAACTCAGCCTGGATAGCTGTCCGCAACTCTTGAGCTGTGTGACTGAGATCTCCAAGGCATATTAATTTGAACACAACCAGATTGTGGTGAGCCATGGCTGTGCAGTACGGAGGTGAGGGGATTGTATCTGAACTGTTGGAACATGTGTCTGATTAAGGAAGATGTTGAGGGCACAGGTGGAGGCCATAGAGGAGGTGGAGGAGCCAAAAGCAGGGAAGAACCATTAGATACAGAGGTTTGTTTCATAAGCCTGGGGGATTCAAAGACTTGTGGAGCAGCCCCTTGACCGCCTGTCCCCACAGCCACCAAATAGTGATGAGAGAATAGAGAAATATTTGGATTCTGGAAAATCGGAACAAATAATTTCTAATATCTGTGCATTCGTACTGAATAGCGAATCCAAGGCAAGTCAATGGGAAAGCTGAATATTTTTTATTGCTGGACCCAACAAACTGGTCTGGGAGGCCTGAGAAAGAATCTGAAATGGATGGGAAACTGCTAGAAGTAAATGGGAACAGCATGGAGAAGATGCCTGCATGCCTTTCTGACTCACATATGGTATCTGGGAATAATGTTCTCAGACTATTTTCCGTTTTACGGATTTATAAGACCTACAAAACCAAACCCCAATTATTTTTTAAAGGAAAAAATGCTAAGAAACATTTTTTCCTCCATAGTTACATGTATATAACGCAAAACAAAAATTAAAAAAAATTATACCTCCTCTTTAGCATATGTTCACACAGGGCATTTTGGCTTTAGTTTTTCCTTTAACATTGGTGAAAGGTGGCCCTGTATCATACATTTGGGAGAGCTCTCACTCCTCCATTTGGGAGGTCCCTCCCTCATTCAAAATTGTTAGCTAGATAGTGGAATACATATTCCCCATCATTTTACAATGCCAGCTAAAACATGCCCATTTGAATTTTGGGCTTCGCCCGCCACCACCACGTCCACCACCATGTCATTATGCAGCCATCGCTTGACATTTTCAGAGGGCCAGCAGGTGCCGTGAAACCTGAGTTTGGGAACGGCCCTCAGGTAGTCCTGTATCACATATTTGGGAGAACTCTCACTCCTACATTTGGGAGGTCCCTACCTCATATAAAATTGTTAGCTAGATAGTGGAATACATATTCCCCATCATTTTACAATGCAAGCTAAAACATGCCCATTTGAATTTTTAGCTTTGCTCGCCACCACCACCATGTCATTATGCGGCCCCCTCTTCACATTTTCAGAGGGCCAGCAGGTGACATAAAATCTTGAATTTTGTGAGCTCCACAGTTCATTTTTGCCACCGGATCGCAATAGCCACTGTCATAGCAAGTACAGCCGCTGTAAAGTGAACACGATACAGGAGTTGGGGAAGCACTACAGTCATGGCCAAAAGTTTTGAGAATGACACAAATATTATATTTTCACATGATCTGCTGCCCTCTGGTTTTTATGTGTGTGTTTGACAGATGTTTTTATCACAGACAGAAATATAATTGCAAACATATGAGTAACAAAAGCTTATATTGACAGTTAGAATGAGTTAATGCAGCAAGTCAATATTTGCAGTGTTGACCCTTCTTCTTCAGGACCTCTGCAATTCTCCCTGGCATGCTCTCAATCAACTTCTGGACCAAATCCTGACTGATAGCAGTCCATTCTTGCACAATCAATGCTTTCATTTTGTCAGAATTTTTAGGTTTTTGTTTGTCCACCCGTCTCTTGATGATTGACCACAAGTTCTCAATGGGATTAAGATCTGGGGAGTTTCCAGGCCATGGACCCAAAATCTCTATGTTTTGTTCCCTGAGCCATTTAGTTATCACCTTTGCTTTATGACAAGGTGCTCCATCATGCTGGAAAAGGCATTGTTGATCGCCAAACTGCTCTTGTAGGGTTGGGAGAAGTTGCTCTTGGAGGACATTCTGGTACCATTCTTTATTCATGGCTGTGTTTTTAGGCAAGACTGTGAGAGAGCCGATTCCCTTGGCTGAGAAGCAACCCCACACATGAATGGTTTCAGGATGCTTAACAGTTGGCATGAGACAAGACTGGTGATAGCGCTCACCTTGTCTTCTCCGAATGAGGCATTTTCCTGATGTCCCAAACAATCGAAAAGGGGATTCATCAGAGAAAATAACTTTACCCCAGTCCTCAGCAGTCCACTGCCTGTACCTTTTGCAGAATATCAGTCTGTCCATGATGTTTTTTCTGGAGAGAAGTGGCTTCTTTGCTGCCCTCCTTGAGACCAGGCCTTGCTCCAAGAGTCTCCGCCTCACAGTGCGTGCAGATGCACTCACACCTGCCTGCTGCCATTCCTGAGCAAGCTCTGCACTGCTGGTAGCCCGATCCTGCAGCTGAAACACTTTTAAGAGACGGTCCTGGCGCTTGCTGGTCTTTCTTTGGGGCCCTGGAGCCTTTTTGGCAACAATGGAACCTCTCTCCTTGAAGTTCTTGATGATGCGATAGATTGTTGACTGAGGTGCAATCTTTCTAGCTGCGATACTGTTCCCTGTTAGGCCATTTTTGTGCATTGCAATGATGACTGCACGTGTTTCTTTAGAGATAACCATGGTTAACAGAAGAGAAACAATGATGCCAAGCACCAGCCTCCTTCTAAAGTGTCCAGTGGTCTCATTCTTATTTAATCATGACAGATTGATCTCCAGCCATGTCCTCATCAACACCGACACCTGTGTTAATGGAGCAATCACTGAAAAGAGGTTAGCTGGTCCTTTTAAGGCAGGGCTGCAATGATGTTGAAATGTGTTTTGGGGGATAAAGTTCATTTTCTAGCCAAATATTGACTTTGCAAGTAATTGCTGTTAAGCTGATAACTCTTTATAACATTCTGGAGTATATGCAAATTGCCATTAGAAAAAGTGAAGCAGTAGACTTTGTAAAAATTAATATTTGTGTCATTCTCAAAACTTTTGGCCATGACTGTATGCTCAATGTCAGTAAATTGGATTCTACCAGACACCGAAAGCATTAAAATTAAATTCTGAATACAGTGTATGCAAGCACAATTTTGGAACCAAAATTTTTTTTTGTTAGGAAGTTATAAGGGTTAAAAGTTGACCAGCGATTTTTCATTTTTTCAATAAAATTTACAAAACCTTTTTTTATGGACCACCTTACAAATTTGAAGTCAATTTTAGGGGTCTATACAACAGAAAATACCCAATAGTGATGCCATTCTAAAAACTGCACCCCTCAAGATACTCAAAACCACATTCAAGAAGTTTATTAACCATTCAGGTGCTTCACAGGAGCTGAAGCAACTTGGAAGGAAAAAAATGAACATTTAACTTTTTAGTCACAAAAATGATCTTTCAGCAAAGATTTTTTGATTATCACAAGGGTAAAAGGAGAAAATAAACCACAAAAGATGTTGCGCAATTTCTCCTGAGTACAACGATGCCTTATATGTGGGGGAAAACCACTGTCTCGGCGCATGGCAGGGCTCAGAAGGGAAGGAGCATCTTTTAACTTTTTGAACGCAAAATTGTCTGGAATAGAGAGCGGACGCCATGTTGCGTTTGAAGAGCCCTTGATGTGTCTAAACATTGGAAAACCCCCACAAATTAACACATTTTGGAAACTAGACCCTTCAAGGAACTTATCTTGCTGTGTGGTGAGCACTTTGAACCCCATGTGCTTCACAGAAGTTTATAACGTAGAGGTGTGAAAATAAAAAAATCATATTTTTTCCCCAAAAAGGATGTTTTAGCAATGATTTTTTTATTCTCACAGGGGTAACAGGAGAAAATTGTCCACTAAAGTTGTTGCGCAATTTTCCTGAGTATGCCGATACCCCATATGGTGTGGGAAAACCACTGTTTGGGCGCACGGCAAGGCTCGGAAGGAAAGGAGCAACGTTTTGGATTGCAGACTTTGATGGAATGGTCTGTGGGCATCATGTCGCGTTTGGAGAGCTCCTGATCTGCCTAAACAGTGGAAATCTCCCACAAGTGATCCTATTTTGGAAACTAAACCCTTCAAGGAACTTAGCTGTGTGGTGAGCACTTTGAATCGCAGGTGCTTCACAGAAGTTTATAACGTAGAGGCGTGAAATAAAAAAATCACATTTTTTCCCCAAAAATGATCTTTCAGCAACGATTTTTTTATTTTCACAAGGCTAAAAAGAGAAAATGGACTACACCCCTCATGAATTTATCTAGAGGCATAGTTTTATAGTAATGATTATAATGCTTTTGGTTTTACTAGTGTGTGAATTTATAATGTGGTGTATTGTTGTGTGGAGTATATCAGATTATAAAAGTGTGTTGTGTCAGGGTAAAAACAAATTTTATTAATTTGTGAACATGTGGTACGCTTTGAAGCAATTCTTAATGCAAAAGCCAGGTTTCTCAGGGCAGGTTTCACAATGGTAAATGATGTCCTTTTGGATTTCCATCTTGGAGCACTCTCTGCACCGTTTTTGTGATCGTCCTTTCCTAGTGTTTAGGGAATCTCTCCTGGGAAAGATTGACCTGGGACAATATGGGCACTATCAGTTTCAGAAGTACTGGGACCCTCACCTCCCTGAGTGCCAAACATTAGGGCCTTAATGACTTCCTCCTGAAACTGAAGGAAGGTCCCCGTATTGCCTGCATATCGTAACAGCACAAAAGCATTATACAGTGCCATCTGTACAATGTGCATGGCCAATTTTTTGTACCATACTTTGGCTTTTCGCATTGCACTGTATGATTGGAGGACCTGATCTGAGAGATCTACACCCCCATGTACTGATTGTAATCCAAGACACAATCTGGCTTTGGAACTTGTGTTGTGGTACCACGAACAGTGACAAGTGAGCTGTTGTCACCATGTATGGTGGTAAAGATAAGAGCATCCCTTTTGTGCTTATACTTGACCACCAGCATGTTGTCGCTACATTGGGCTCCGCTTTTACCTTTTCTCAGTGTTTGCCCAATTAGTGGCTTAGGGAGGCCTAGCTGATTTTTTCGCATGGTACCACATGAAACTGTACCTCTGGCAGAGAGGGTTTGAAGAGTGGGATGCCGGTGTAAAAGTTATCAATGTTGTGGTGATAACCCTTATCCGCAGTGGGTGCAGCAATTCCCACACAATTTTCCCACTCACCCGCAGAATGGGGGGGCATTCAAGGGGGTTACTCTGGGTGTCCTTACTCTCATAGACCCTAAATCTGTTGGTGTACCCTGAGGTACTCTTGCACAGTTTGAATGATTTTATTCCATACCTGGACCTCTTACTGGACAGGTATTGTCAGAATTTTAGCTTTCCTTTTAAATGAACCAGAAATTCATCTATAGCTATGTCCCTCTGGGGTGTGTACGCCTCAGCAAATTTTCTGCTGAAGTGTTCAAACACTGGACGAATTTTATATAGACGATCAAAGTTTGGATAGTCTCGGGGAGGACACGGCACATTATCACTATAATGCAAAAATGTTTGGATTGTCTCAAATCGTGTCCTTGTCATGGTCATACGGAATACCGGTGTACTGTAGAGAATATCACTACTCCAGTATTGCTGAAGCTCTGTTGTTTTTATTATGACCATATGTAGCACAATTCCACAAAATGTCATCATCTCTGCTGCATTTATAGGGGTCCATCAGGCATATGATACATATAAAAAAAACTGACAGGTACATCCAAACATAGATCCAGTGTGAACAGGTGCTAAAACCTAGAGTCACCAACTCATACACATTCAAGAAAAAAAGGTAGCACACTGTAGCGCTATGGCTTGCGGACACAAAATATGAAAAATAGGAAAAAGATGCACACTGCTAGATTGCATGAGCTTACGCAAAAATTATGTAAAATAAGTTTAAACCTAACTATGCAATGCGCACTTAAAAAGCTGTTGCATGGAACATATGAATCCTCTCTTCCAGTCTAATAATCACATCTCCTTGGAAGCTGTTAATGGAACCTTGTAATCATCTAAAGCGCCTGAACCAACATCTGTGGAGGCTAATGACTGGTAATAAGGCCTAACACTGTATAATAATGATCAAAAAAACTGACTGGCACATCCAAATATAGATCCAGTGTGAACAGGTGCTAAAACCTAGAGTCACCAACTCATACACATTCAAGAAGAAAAGGTAGCACACTGTAGCGCTATAGCTTGCAGACACAAAATATGAAAAATATGAAAAATGAACTGCATCACTGCCTTAGAAATATGAAAAATTGAGAAGTCTTAGCACATAAAAAGGCCAATTTATGTGTACCTGGAAGCCACGTTAAGGCTCTTCTCGTATTCCAGGTCCCAATTATGCCAATCTTCACTTAGAAAAGTCTGTCTGCATGGGAACATATGAATCCTCTCTACAGACTAAAATCTACATCTCTGTGGAGGGGTAATGAACCTGGTATAATTAAAACGCCTGTGACCAACAGGTGGAGTGCTCAGGTAGAAGGTAAATGAATACATATCAAAAAACTGACCAGCACATCCAAACATAGATCCAGTGTGAACAGGTGCTAAAACCTAGAGTCACCAACTCATACACATTCAAGAAAAAAGGTAGCACACTGTAGCGCTATAGCTTGTGGACACAAAATATGAAAAATATGAAAAATGAACTGCATCACTGCCTTAGAAATATGAAAAATTGAGAAGTCTTAGCACATAAAAAGGCCAATTTATGTGTACCTGGAAGCCACGTTAAGGCTCTTCTCGTATTCCAGGTCCCAATTATGCCAATCTTCACTTAGAAAAGTCTGTCTGCATGGGAACATATGAATCCTCTCTACAGACTAAAATCTACATCTCTGTGGAGGGTAATGAACCTGGTATAATTAAAACGCCTGTGACCAACAGGTGGAGTGCTCAGGTAGAAGGTAAATGAATACATATCAAAAAACTGACCAGCACATCCAAACATAGATCCAGTGTGAACAGGTGCTAAAACCTAGAGTCACCAACTCATACACATTCAAGAAAAAAGGTAGCACACTGTAGCGCTATAGCTTTGGACACAAAATATGAAAATATGAAAAATGAACTGCATCACTGCCTTAGAAATATGAAAAATTGAGAAGTCTTAGCACATAAAAAGGCCAATTTATGTGTACCTGGAAGCCACGTTAAGGCTCTTCTCGTATTCCAGGTCCCAATTATGCCAATCTTCACTTAGAAAAGTCTGTCTGCATGGGAACATAGAATCCTCTCTACAGACAAAAATCTACATCTCTGTGGAGGGGTAATGAACCTGGTATAATTAAAACGCCTGTGACCAACAGGTGGAGTGCTCAGGTAGAAGGTAAATGAATACATATCAAAAAACTGACCAGCACATCCAAACATAGATCCAGTGTGAACAGGTGCTAAAACCTAGAGTCACCAACTCATACACATTCAAGAAAAAAGGTAGCACACTGTAGCGCTATAGCTTGTGGACACAAAATATGAAAAATATGAAAAATGAACTGCATCACTGCCTTAGAAATATGAAAAATTGAGAAGTCTTAGCACATAAAAAGGCCAATTTATGTGTACCTGGAAGCCACGTTAAGGCTCTTCTCGTATTCCAGGTCCTAACTATGCCAATCCTCACTTAGAAAAGTCTGTCTGCATGGGAACATATGAATCCTCTCTTCAGACTAAAATCTACATCTCTTTGGAGGGATAATGAACCTGGTATAATTAAAATGCCTGTGACCAACAGGTGGAGTGCTCAGGTAGAAGGTAAATGAATACATATTAAAAAACTGACTGGCACATCCAAACATAGATCCAGTGTGAACAGGTGCTAAAACCTAGAGTCAACAACTCATACACATTCAAGAAAAAAATGTAGCACACTGTAGCGCTATAGCTTGCAGACACAAAATATGAAAAATGAACTGCATCACTGCGTTAGAAATATGAAAAATTGAGAAGTCTTAGTGCATAAAAAGGCCAATTTATGTGTACCTGGAAGCCACGTTAAGGCTCTTCTCTTATTCCAGGTCCTAACTATGCCAATCTTCACAGTCGGTCGAGGCATCGCTTGTGGGCCAATCCGGAGCTGCCACATCACCAGAGCAGCTAACATCTGACAACCAATAAGAAGACGCCACATCACGGACATGCTCAGTAAGGGGAATTAGACTTCAGAGTGCAAGGCTGCACCTGTATATCACTGGTTACTAAAGACTTGGATAGAGAGCCAGCAGTAACATAAAGTATACCACGAGCCTGAGCAAGATGCTGGGACTGACGTCTGTGCTGAGCAGCAAACGCAGCGGCCGGACCTGAATGAGAGACGATGGTACCAGATAATGCTTGGGCTCTGTCCCGCACAGCAGGAGAATCCCGACACCTAACACACACTACCTGTAAAACTACGCTATGCAATTTTTTTCTTCTCTAAAACCTGTCACATGTTTTTTTTTTATTAACATTATTGACATACTGCTATGATTGACTGGTCAGAATTGAGCAGCCGATCACAGCAATCGATACAGATACTTGGGTGATTTTCAGGGATGATCTGCTGTCAGGGACAGCAGCCATTGTAAACTGATCATCGTGCGATGCTGCGCATTGACCGGAAATGGCACCGCCGTACATATTCTGCTCTTTTCAGGAATGCACCTCCCACAGAGCAGTACGGTGCATGTTGGGAAGGAGTTAATAAAGAGACAGAAGTCTCATTTAGGAACTTGGAAACGCCTGCAATGGTCTTTGTCCAGCACCAAAGTAAATTGCTAATGAATCAAACTATTTGGGAAGAGACATATATGCTGACAATGGATAACTGAATGCTGACAAGGGACAACGAACTGGACGTGATTACTGGCTGTTGTGTCTGTGCAACTGCAGGTTGTGAGCAAAAGGCATCAGTGCCTCCTTCATGGACAGCAGATTGGGAAGGACATAACACAGAGGAGGGGCCAATGGTTTCACCCCCAGACACAGATTTTGTACCCAGGCGTTCAACCCACCCACTGGGTGCTGCATAAGTCAGCAGTCTATGGCGTATGGTAACAGAGGTATTATGTCAAATTTCCCTTTATAAAGGGATGTGTGGGTAAGATTTTCGAACTAGCAGCTTATATATACAGCATGTTTCATTACTCATATTATTATTCTGTGTAAGGCTGAAACCTGAAGAAGTGTGTGGAGCATATTAATGCATTGATATTCCATAATGTCCAAGTGTATACCCAAAAATCAACATCAGGCCTCCCAATACATGCTTAAAGGGCAACACAATAGAGAAGAGCAACACAATAAAAAAATCATAATAATAGAACATATAGAGATTGAGAGTAGAAATTTGACCATTGCATAATGTACAAAGGTTTCCAAAATTGACTCAAGGAGTCTGTATCATACACTCTGAAAGAGACCGTGATGTGGGCCTTAAAATAAATTTTGTAGTTATTATAATTGCTAGAGATAGGGAGTAAATTTTTCACCATTACACAATGTACAAAGGTTTCCAAAAATTACCCAAGGGGTCTTTATCACAGACGCTGAAAGAGACCGTGATGGGGACCTCACAATATATTTTGAAGTTATTATAACTGTAAGACAAAGGGGGTGCAAGTTTCACCATTGCACAATGTACAAAAGTTTCCAAATTTAAAAACATTACACACATGGGGTATACATACAGTGGGTTAGGAAAGTATTCAGACCCCTTTACATTTTTCACTCTTTGTTTCATTGCAGCCATGTGGTAAAGGCAAAAAAGTTCATTTTTTTCTCATTAGTGTACCCCATCTTTACTGAAAAAGCAGAAATGTAAAAATTTTTGCAAATTTATTAAAAAAGAAAAGCTGAAATATCATATGGTCATAAGTATTCAGACCCTTTGCTCAGTATTGAATAGAAGCACCCTTTTGAGTCAGTACAGCCATGAGTCTTCTTGGGAATGATGCAACAAGTTTTTCACACCTGGATTTGTGGATCCTCTGCCATTCTTCCTTGCAGATCCTCTCCAGGATGGATGTTGGATGGTGAACGTTGGTGAACAGCCATTTTCAGGTCTCTCAAGAAATGCTCAATTGGGCTTAGGTCAGGGCTTTGGCTGGGCCAGTCAAGAATGGTCACAGACTTGTTCTGAAGCCACTCCTTTGTTATTTTAGCTGTGTGCTTGGGGTCACTGTCTTGTTGGAATGTGAACCTTCGGCCAAGTCTGAGGTCCAGAGCACTCTGGAAGAGATTTACATCCAAAATATCTTTGTACATGGCCACATTCATGTTAACTTCAACTGCAACTAGTCATCCTGTCCCTGCAGCTAAAAAACACCCCCATAGCATGATGCTGCCACCACCATGAATCACTGTTGGGATTCTATTGGGCAGGTGATGAGCAGTGCCTGGTTTTCTCCACACATACCGCTTAGAATTATCACGAAAAAGTTGTATATTTGTCTCATCAGACTAGAGAATCTTATTTCTCATAGTCTGGGTGTAAGGTTCTATGTATATATTCCTGAAACTCAGTTTGTTCGTCAGCCATTTTACTTTCTGTCTTGCTGCAGCTATCTTGCCCTCAGTCAAAATGGAGTTTCCAGCTTGCATGTTCCCACCCTGATTCTCTCCTTTGCTTCTTAAGCAGCCACAGCTGAGCAATCAGTGCTTCAGAATCTAGCCTGCAATGAACCTGTGACTTGACTCCTGTAAGCCTTGGACCTTGTACTCCAGCTATTCCTACTGAGGAACTCTGAAGCACTTGTGGACTCTGAACCCTGCTCTTTGAAAGACCCACGTTTGCATGGACTTACGGTAACAGAGAAGAAGATCCTGAATCTGTATTGGAGAGTGATTGCTGAGCTTGGATTACTCTGGCCTGCTGTGTCTCCTGTTTCTGTGTCTGCAAACTGTGTGACTATTTCTGCCAACTTGTATGAAGTAATACAGGACTTTTCTATATCAAACCTGTGACTCCTGTGTTTTCATCGCACCCAAGCACAAGACGCTATATGAACTGTACTACATACATTACAAGATTCTGAAGCCAAAACGTTAGTGTCTGCTGGGTCTGGAAGGCTGTGTCTGCTGTACTGTGGATATCAGACGTCCGGTTGTACTTTCTGTGATGACAGTGGTTGTGACTTCTCACAACCATTCCAGGTGAGCAATTCCTTAAGTTTTTTCTTTTTGCAGTGTTACCACAGGTAAACACTATTGTTTTTTTTTTTTTTCCTTTCTTTTCTCTTTTTTGTCTGCTGTAACTCTGGATATCAGATGTCTGGTTGAAACTTTCTGTGATGATAGTGGTTGTGACTTCTCACAACCATTCCAGGTGAGCAGTTCCCTTAATTTTTTTTTCTCTCTGCAGTGTTGCCACAGGTGAACACTATTGTTTTTTTTTCTCTCCTCTTCTTCCAGTAATCCTGTCTTAAAAGATCTGGAAAATGGAGGCCCGCATAAAGGAACTTTGCGGAGTGACTGATAATATCCTTGCAGATTTGCAGAATATAAAGACCCGTTTTACAAATCTACAGGACCTCAATAATCACAATTTGCAAGTGGTTGGACAGACTACCCAGGATTTGCGAGCCAGGATTGAGGTTCTAGAGGGGCGAGTCCAGGCTCCTGCCGTAGCCCCGAGTGCTGGGATTCCCAAGTTGCCCCCTTTTCGTTTTGGCGGTGAACGTGAGAAATTCAGGGGATTTATTAATCAATGCAATCTTTTTTTTTCTGCACATGCTTCACAATTTCCCACTGAACGATCTAAGGTGCTTACTATAATTATGTTGCTTACCAACAAGGCTTTAATGTGGGCAAACCCTCTGATTGAGACTGAGGATGATTGTTTGAATCACCTTGATGATTTTATTTCAGCCATGGGGCAGGTGTTTGATGACCCCAATCGAGGTGCAACAGCTGAAGCAGCCATGTTAGCTTTGCGCCAAGGTAAGCACTCGGTAGCTGAATATGCCTTGGATTTCAGGAGATGGGCCCTTGATACCACCTGGGACAGTTCCGCCAAAAAATCTATTTTTCGAAAGGGGTTATCTCCACTGATTAAGGATGAACTTGCTCGTGCCGACCCTCCCACTGCGTTAGGTGACTTTATTAACTACTGCATCCGTATTGATACTCGTCTGACTGAATGCAGGCAAGAGAGATGGTTCGAAAGCAATCGTACTAACCTTTTCTTACCTTCCTCTCCAGCTAAGGAACCTTTGAGTAGGATTACACGGGAACCTGAACCTGAACCCATGCAGGTAGACTCTTTACAACGACGGGTTAGTGATGCACGCAAGGAACATCGTTTTAAGCAGAATCTATGTTTCTATTGTGGTAAGTCAGGGCACTTCATTATAAACTGCCCCAGCCGTTCTCGTAAGACTACTGCAGCACTCATTCATTGTGAGTGTTGCGAGAGGTGATCTGTCAGGTCCGAGCCTCAGGCTCCAGAGAGATCTGCAGCAACAGATCTTGATTTCTCGGACTTAAACTCCGTTACCTCTGAGGACGTTGACTGTGTAAACGCTGCCATTTTTCAAGTTTCCTCAGCGGTGTCCCAGCTGAGTTGTAAGAAAAACAATTCTCATTGCTTTCTTTCCATCAAACTCTGGGTTGACTCAGCTTGGGTGTCTAGCTCTGCTATGATCGACTCAGGGGCAAGTGGAAATTTTATGGATGTCTCCTTTGCTCTGAAACAGGGAATACGTTCAGTGAAGAAGGCTACTCCAGTACAGATGGAAACTGTGGATGGCTCCCTGCTGACCTCTGGACCAGTGGATCAGGAAACAGAGCCTTTGAGGGTTCTTATGGGTAAAGATCATCAAGAGAAACTGTCCTTTATGCTTATCTCTTCTCCCCACTTTCCCATTATTCTAGGGCTACCATGGCTGCAGGCTCAGAATCCTACCATTAACTGGGAGACCAAGGAATTACACTTTCCAGAGAAACAGATGAGTCCAAAAGTTTCAGCTTGCTCTGTTCCTAAAGGAATCATGTCAGTCCCTGAACTACCAGCTGTATACCAGGACTATGTGGATTTATGTGACAAGAAGAACGCTGACCAGCTTCCTCCTCACCGTCCATATGATTGTCCAATTGAATTATTGCCTGGAGCAGAGATACCTTTTGGTAAGATCTACCCCCTGGCGGGGCCCGAGCTAAAGGCTTTAAAGGATTACATAGATGAAAATCTAGCCAAGGGCTTCATACGCCCTCTTCATCTCCTGCAGGTGCACCCATCTTCTTTGTAAAGAAGAAAGATGGATCTCTGAGACCATGCGTAGACTATAGGGAACTCAATAAGGTTACTATTAGAAACCGTTATCCATTGCCTTTAATCCCTGAGTTATTGGAGAGAGTGCGACATGCCAAAATTTTTTCTAAACTAGATCTTCGTGGGGCCTATAACTTAGTCCGTATTAGACCTGGGGATGAATGGAAGACTGCATTCAGGTCACGCTATGGACACTTTGAATATCTAGTTATGCCTTTTGGTCTGAGTACCGCCCCAGCCACTTTCCAACACTTGGTGAATGACATCTTCAGGGATCTCCTAGATACATTCGTGGTAATTTATTTGGATGATATTCTAATTTTTTCTAACTCCACAGAGGAACATCATGGACATGTGAGAATGGTCTTGGAACGTCTAAGACAAAATCATCTTTACATCAAACTTGAAAAGTGTGAATTCCATAGGACTGAAATTCAATTTCTGGGGTATGTACTGTCTACACAAGGAATTAGTATGGATGGAAGCAAAACCCAAGCCATCAAGGATTGGCCAAGTCCTAGAAATGTGAAGGAGGTACAGCGCTTCATCGGGTTTGCCAACTTCTATAGACGTTTCATTAGAAATTTCTCTGAGGTAGTGTCACCTATCACTCAACTTACCCGGAAAGAGTCTAGGTTTTCCTGGACTCCCCAAGCCCAGGAAGCATTTTCCCGTCTAAAAGATACATTTACCACTGCACCTATCCTAGTACATCCCAACCCCGAGCTTGCCTTCATAATAGAGGTGGATGCTTCAGACTGTGCCGTTGGAGCTATACTCTCTCAGAGAACAGGTGAGAAGAATGTCTTGCATCCCTGTGCCTTCTTTTCCCAGCAGTTGTCTTCGGCTGAGAGGAACTACGATGTGGGCAATAGAGAGTTGTTGGCCATTATTGCCGCCTTCAAAGAATGGAGACACCTTCTTCAGGGAGCTGCACAGCAAATAGTCGTCCTGACAGACCATCGTAACCTTGAGTTTATCAGGTCGGCTAAGTGCCTGACTCCTCGCCAGGCTCGCTGGAATCTTTTCTTAAATCAATTTAATTTTATCATCTCTTATAGACCAGGATCGCGCAATGGAAAGGCTGATGCACTCTCTAGGATTTACTCAGCAGAGACACGTCCAATTACTCCTCCTAAGACTATTCTTCCTGACTCTAGATTCCTAGGAGTAATTCATAATCAAGACCTACTTAAGGACATCAAGGAAGCATACCATGCGGATTCCTTTTTGGCACAACCCCCAAGGGACGTAAGTCTTGTCTTTAAGAATGGTGTGTGGATTCAGGGACAACGTCTGTATATTCCTGAAACAGTCAGATTAAGAGTATTGCAACTCATTCACGATTCCAAGATAGCTGGGCATAGAGGAATTCTAAAGACACAGGAATTTCTTTCTCGTTTCTTTTGGTGGCCCACTTGCAGGAAGGATGTTTTGAATTATGTCACTTCATGTGAGGTCTGTGCAAGATGCAAAACACCTCGCTCCTCACCAACTGGTCTGTTACAGCCTCTTCCCACCCCGTCCCGCCCGTGGGGATCCATTTCTATGGACTTCATTGTGGAGTTACCAACCTCTCAGGGGAAGAACACCATTCTAGTGGTGGTTGACCGTCTAACAAAGGCAGCTCATTTTATCCCTTGTGTCGGCTTACCCACTGCAAAACAGACATCAGATTTGATGATTAAAGATGTGTTTCGCTTACATGGAGTACCGGATGAGGTTATTTCGGATCGAGGGGTGCAATTCACTTCTAGGTTTTGGCAAAATTTCTGTGCAGCATTGGACATTAAAGTAAACCTTTCTTCTGCTTTTCATCCCCAGACTAATGGACAGACCGAACGAACCAATCAAACCCTGGAGCAGTATCTCCGCTGCTTTATCTGCCATCTACAGGATGATTGGGTGGATCTACTTCCATTAGCTGAGTTCTCGTTATAACAACTCTCAGAGTGCCTCCACTAAACAGTCTCCTTTTTACTCTAATCTAGGTTATCATCCTAACATTCTACCACGATTTCCCATAGAAACGCCTTTACCAGCAGTGGCTGAAAGAATCACGTCTTTACAGAAGAATATGGATCTTCTAAAGGAAAATCTGGAATCGGCTCAAGAAAGGTACAAGAAAGCAGCAGATAAATTTCGTAAACCTGCACCAGCTTTCAAGGTAGGAGACTTGGTCTGGCTGTCAACCAGAAATCTTAAGTTAAGGATTCCATCGTCTAAGTTGGGACATAAGTACATTGGACCCTATAAAATCAGTAAAATTATAAGTGCCGTTGCTTGTCGTCTTCAACTGCCCAGAACTATGAGAATCCACCCTGTCTTTCATGTATCCCTACTAAAGGCTGCGACACCCAATACGTTTCCTGGACGTTCCTCTCCTTGCCCTGACCCAGTGCTAGTCGATGGTCAGGAAGAATTTGTGGTGGAAAGGATTTTAGATTCCAGGTTGTATAGAAATCAGTTACAATATCTGATTAAATGGCAGGGCTACCCAGTGGAGGACAACTCATGGGAACCGGTCAATAACGTTAATGCTCCTCGCTTGCTCCGTCAGTTTCATCAGAGGTACCCACACAAGCCTGGTCTGAGGTCATCCGGAGGTTGTCCTTAAGGGGGAGTAATGTAAGGTTCTATGTATATATTCCTGAAACTCAGTTTGTTCGTCAGCCATTTTACTTTCTGTCTTGCTGCAGCTATCTTGCCCTCAGTCAAAATGGAGTTTCCAGCTTGCATGTTCCCGCCCTGATTCTCTCCTTTGCTTCTTAAGCAGCCACAGCTGAGCAATCAGTGCTTCAGAATCTAGCCTGCAGTGAACCTGTGACTTGACTCCTGTAAGCCTTGGACCTTGTACTCCAGCTATTCCTACTGAGGAACTCTGAAGCACTTGTGGACTCTGAACCCTGCTCTTTGAAAGACCCACGTTTGCATGGACTTACGGTAACAGAGAAGAAGATCCTGAATCTGTATTGGAGAGTGATTGCTGAGCTTGGATTACTCTGGCCTGCTGTGTCTCCTGTTTCTGTGTCTGCAAACTGTGTGACTATTTCTGCCAACTTGTATGAAGTAATACAGGACTTTTCTATATCAAACCTGTGACTCCTGTGTTTTCATCGCACCCAAGCACAAGACGCTATATGAACTGTACTACATACATTACACTGGGAGTCCTTCATGTGTTTTTTAGCAAACTCTATGTGGGTTTCCATATCTCTTGCACTGAGTAGAGGCTTCCGTCGGGCCACTCTGCCTTAAAGGCACGACTGGTGGAGGGCTGCAGTGATAGTTGACTTTGTGGAGCTTTCTCCCATTTCCCAACTGCATCTGTGGAGCTCAGCCACAGTGATCTTGGGGTTCTTCTTTACCTCTCTCACCAAGGCTCTTTTCCCACGATTGCTCAAATTGGCTGGACGGCCAGGTCTAAGAACACTTCTGGTGGTCCCAAACTTCTTCCATTTAAGGATTATGGAGGCCACTGTGCTCTTTGGAACCTTGAGTACTGCAAAAATTCTTTTGTAACCTTTAGCCAGATGTGTGCCTTTGACCTCATGATTCTCATTTAATCTGACATGCACTGTGATCTGTAAGGTCTTATATAGACAGGTGTGTGGTTTTACAAATCAAGTCCTATCAGTTTATTTAAACACAGCTGGACTCCAATGAAGGAGTAGAACCATCTCAAGGAGGATCACAAGGAAATGGACAGCATGTAACGTAAATATGAGTGTCTGAGCAAAGGGTCTGAATACTTATGACCATGTGATATTTCAGTCTTTCTTTTTTAATAAATTTGCAAAAATTTCTAGATTTCTGGTTTTTATCAGTTAAGATGGGGTGCAGAATGTACATTAATGAGAAAAAAAATAACTTGTTTGCATTTACCAAATGGCTGCAATGAAAATAAGAGTGAAAAATTTAAAGGGGTCTGAATACTTTCCGAACCCACTGTATATGACCATTAAGTACTTGTAGCAGAAGCAGAAGGAGTAGGACATGATTTCAATAACAAAATGGGTTTGGATGGTAAGGAATGGACATTAAGGCAACTTCCAAAAAAGAACATTTGGGCTGCATTTACGTTGGGTTGCTGTCATCCATAGGGCTTACGAAGTCGGAGGAAATCCAGCCCTTGTTCAAATTTAGAAGAGTCAGCCTGTCTGCATTTTCCGTTGACAGGCGTGTGCGCATATCCATTATGATTGCACCAACCAAACTAAAAACCCTCTCGGACAATACGCATTTGCAGCAGGACATGACAGCACCTCCAAGGCATGCAAGGAGAGGTCAGGTAAAGTGTGCAGCTTGGACAAACATTAGTTAAAGTGAACTGAATAATCAGGAAGAATGCTGGTATGGTCACTTAAGTACTCCACCACCTTGGTCAACTTCTCCCTCCTTGCTGATGTGATGGTGAAAATGGCCCAGTTACTGGACATTCCCCCTGAGTTGCACCTGGTGTGCGTGGCCCTGCTCTGTAATCCTTGTGGGTGAATAGAGCTGGTACTTCTGCCAGCAGCATTGTCTGAGGGTAATATTTTCAGCAACTTTTCAACAATGGCTCTCTGGCATGCATGCACTGAAAATGGCACATCTGCCGCCGACATGAGAGTAGGAAATTTCTCCCAGCCAGGCCAATGAACTGAAAAAGTCTAATGATGCAGAGGCGAGTTCCAGCAGTTCATAGGGAAAATTTTACTGCGATGAATTTGAATGGCGATGAACTCGCCTCTGCACTGTGAAACTTTTCTGTGAGCTGAACTAAGTGCCAGAATTGGTGCATCTAATACATTCGTATTTTCTGTTTGGCTGCAGGCTGCTATTTTTAGGCTAGGGGACCAATATCCATGGCCCCTTACCAGCCTGAGGATTCCAGCCACCAGCTATCTGCTTTATCAAGGCTGGGTGTCAAAAATGAGGGGGACCCCATGCCGTCTTTTTAAACTATTTATTTAAATAATTAAAAAAATCAGAGTGGGGACCCCTCTATTCTTGATAACCAGCCTTGCTGAAGCTGACAACTGAGGCTTGCAGCCATCAGCTGTGAGCTTTGCCTGGTTGGTTAATCAAAAATACAGGGGGAACCCACGCCGTTCATTTTATTAAATTATTTATTTACAGCACAGGCACTGACTGATGAATACCCCCATCAGCCGCTCCTGTTCTCACTGTTATTAGCAGTAATCCCATCAGCCGACACCAATAACCGGAGTTTAAGTTTATACCTCTGATCATAGCTGGGGGCTCACACTGTCTTTTCACAGTTTGGGAAACGCGGCTCTCTGACCGGCAGTAATGATTTTACCTCAGATCAGAAGTAGTGTTGTTAGGGTCTGCGGAACGCACCAAATATATGATGTAGAGAGGTGCGTTCGCAGCCCGGGGTCCACCGTGCAGGCGGAGCCTGCTGCTAGTAAAATGGCGCAAGAAGCAAACTCTGTTATCCCGCAGAGTCGCCAAAATAAACGCCGTAACGCGCTGTGGCAATATGTGTGAACTCTGTTATTCCACAGAGCCGCTAGAAGGAGTGCCGCAGCGCTATATGCCGATGTGTGCAAACTCACTTGACACCACTGAGTCGCAAAATAAACATGCTAGGGTGCTGTCTAGCGTTGAAAGCGAACCCTGTTACGTCACAGAGCCGCTGAGAAAAACTTCTGTGTCCTGTCAGGCACCCAGGTACACAGTTGAGTGCTAAGCGAACATAGAACGTGATCATGCGCTAATGTCCTCGCGGGAGTCACCCGCAATCTATGGCGTCTGAACGCCAGGCCCTGAAAACGGCAATCAAACCCCTCACCGGTTATGCCGGTAATCTAGGGCATCTAGGACACCGACCCTGACCAGCTAGCATACCAAACTCCTCACCGATTAAGTCGGCATTCTAGGGGCTTATTTCAGCCGGGCCCTAACCACACACACGCATGACCACACTGGCGCAAAGCATATAACATTGATACTAGCGCATGGCGGCCCAGCCATGCTACCCTTTTATAGTAACAGCTACAGGACCTGCCAGAAACAAGGACCAATGAAACCGTTCCAGAACACCAGTGGTCACAGGACCTTCTTGGCGGACCAATAGGAGCTGCTGCAGTACCTGAGCATGTGACCCCCAATCTCCAATGAGAGATCTCACCCTGGGCATGCTCAGAAGGGGAAAACAAGGACTTTGTCCTAAAGACATCTGCTCGCCGCTAACCAGTACTGGCCACAATAGCAGAGCCTGGAGAGGCAGCAGTAATCCTCTGCACACTGTTAAACTGGGCGAGACGCTGGGACCGACATCTAAGCTGAGCAGGAACCACTGCGGACGGAGATGGATGGGGGACCGCAGCGGGACTGGTTCGAGACTCCCCTTGTGCAGAAGCGGGAACTCGAACCCTAACATTACCCCCCCTCCTAGGGCCCCCTCTTCTTTGGGCCTCGCTGCACTCAAAGGCAGCGATGAGCTGTGGAGCATGATCATGCTCGGCAGGCTCCCAGGACCTATCCTCAGGCCCATAACCCCTCCAATCCACCAAATAAAATTTTTTGCCTTGCACCCAACAATGGCGTTCACCTCATGATTGTCGGTAGATGAACCCGACGTCCCGGCAGATGACTCGGAAGACTGGGAAATGGCCACTGGTTTCAAGAGGGACACGTGTAAGGTGTCGGTGATACCAAGGCGAGGCGGAAGGGCTAGGCGGTAAACCACTGGGTTCACCCACTCAAGAACTTTAAAGGGGCCCAAAAAGCGAGGTGCCAACTTAGTGGACTCTACACGGAGCCTGATGTTTCGGGCAGAAAGCCACACTAGGTCAACGGGAGCAAATGTAGGAGCGGGGCGCCGATGGGCATCGGCCGAAGACCTCATCCTCTCTTTGGAGGCCTGAATGGCATCCTGGGTGCTTTCCCAAATGTCCCATGCCTCCACAGCCCAGTCTGCCACCCTGGAATCGGCGGAAGACACGGGCATGGGCACTAGTACCCGCGGATGCTGACCGTAGTTCAGGAGGAATGGGGTCTGTCCGGTGGAGTCAGCCACAGCATTATTTAGAGCGAACTCAGCCCACGGTAGCAAGGATGCCCAGTCATCCTGCCTGGCAGAGACAAAATGTCCCAAGTATGTGACCAAGGTCTGGTTGGCCCTCTCTACCAAACCATTCGTCTCGGGATGGTATGCAGAGGAGAGATTCAACTCAATGCTGAGTAAATGACACAGCTCTCTCCAGAACCGAGACGCAAACTGGGGAACTCGATCACTGACAATTTTGTCTGGCATACCGTGTAGGCGGAAAATATGCCTAATGAATAATGCTGCTAAGTCCCGTGCAGACGGTAACCGTGGTAACGGCACACAGTGCACCATTTTGGAGAAGTGGTCGGTTATCACCCAGATGATGGTGCAGCCCCGAGACTTGGGTAAGCCCACCACAAAATCCATCCCGACCATCTCCCAAGGCCTGTCTGTCACCAGTAAAGGGAAAAGTAGCCCAGCTGGCCGTTGTCGAGGGGACTTATTCTTGGCGCAGGAGACGCACGCCTGAACGTATTCCCTGACGTCACAGACCATATGTGGCCACCAGTATGTCCTCGCCAGCAACTCAGATGTCCTTTTTGACCCAAAATGTCCACCCACCCTGGACGAATGTGCCCAAGAGAGTACCTCCGGTCGCAAGTAGGTGGGCACAAAAGTCTTGCCCGGAGGCACAGACTCAAGCGAAACCGGGGCCACAGTTCTTAGGCTCTCTGTGGGGACAATCAACCGAGGCTCCTCCTCCCCCCTCAGAGGACACCACGGAGCGAGAAAGAGCATCGGCCCGAATGTTCTTCTCACCGGAGAGGAAATGGAGGGTGAAATGAAACCGGGAGAAGAAAAGGGACCATCTGGCCTGACGAGAATTTAGCCGCTGGGCGGTCTGTAAATAGACCAAATTTTTGTGGTCAGTGAAAACTTGAAAGGGAAAGCGAGCCCCCTCCAGGAGATGTCTCCATTCAGAAAAGGCCAACTTCATGGCTAGCAACTCCCTATCCCCAATGGAATAATTCCTCTCCGCTGGTGTGAAGGTCTTGTGTTGTGAATGTGCTAGAAATGAATTCTGAGCAGAAGCTGTCATGTGTGCATCGCCACGAAGATCGTCGCGTTGCACATTCTGACTTCTCACAGCTGAGTTGCTGTTTCTTTGTGTTTGGCAGTTAGGGAGTTAATTCTGTCTGTGCTCAGTTCTGGGACTGGGTGCAGTTTTCTCCCGGCTGCAATTAATTATTTGTTGATTGGTTTCCTTTAAATCTCTGGTTGTCTGTGTTGGGAGTTGCCAGTGAAATTCTTCATGCAGACCACAGATAGGATTGTATCTGTATAGACTTAAGTTAAAGAGCTCCTTAGTTGTTTTAAGCTCACCTTGCTTAGAGTTTAATATCCCAGATCATTTATGTTCCTTCTGTGTTTGAGTGTGTATGCAAGTCTGTGTTTTCTCCAGTCTGTCTTATATGTCTAATCTGTGTATTTAGCAGAGATCAGCCCATATCCCTTTGGTGGTAATCAGAATCCTTCTTAGGACTGATTACAGGGTTCAGGGACTGATAGGAGACAGGGTTAGGCTGGAGACTTGGACCTCTGAACCATTATCAGTACCTCCAAGGTGAGGGTTTAGTTAGGACCCCAGTTTAGGGTCAGGTTAGACCCCCGGTCCTCCTCTTTCCTGTGACAGTGTATCAAGTCCTCAAGATTAACCCTGAGTTCAACGGATATCGTGTCAGGTAAATCTATTCTATATTTACATGCTGATGTTGCTAATCTATATGTTGTATAGAGTGTTGTTCTTTTAAGAATAGTTTACTGACATCGTACACATATCATAAGACCGCGTGACATTTTCACTGGCCCATAAAATTATTCCCAGTTGCCATGGATCCAGTAGCCCAGCTGGCTCTGCAGTTGCAGGGATTATCCATGGAGCTGACGGACATTAAGTCCAAAGTTTTGTCTCCCTCGGAGCAAACCAGATTTGAACCTAAAGTAGCTCTCCCGGACAGGTTCACTGGTGGGCGAGACAAATTTTTTACCTTCAGGGAAGCATGTAAATTGTATTTTCGGCTTCGGCCTCGATCATCAGGGAGTGAAGAGCAGAGAGTGGGAATTGTTATCTCGCTCCTACAAGGGGACCCTCAATCCTGGGCCTTCTCCCTTCCTCCGGGATCCCCGGCTCTACAGTCAGTAGATCGATTTTTTACTGCCCTGGGTTTGGTATATGATGACCCAGATCGGGTCTCTCTTGCTGAGACAAAATTACGTAAGATACAGCAGGGAGATCGTCCGGCGGAGGAATTTGCTTCTGAGTTCCGTAGATGGGCCACAGATACTCAGTGGAATGACCCAGCTCTTAGGAGCCAGTTTTGTCATGGGCTTTCTGACAAATTAAAGGACGTTTTGGCTCAGTATGATTCTCCTCCATCACTGGAGGCTGCTATGGCCCTAGCTATCCGTACTGATAGACGGCTCCGGGAGAGGTGCGAGGTAACTCCGCCCCCTGTTGTTACTCCACCTACTACTAAAGTCCCTTATGTTGAGGTTCCCCTTGTCTGTTCGGAGGAGCCTATGCAGGTGGGAGGGACATCATTTCGTAGGAGGGGATTGGCGGTACGCCGCAGGACTAGAAGGTGTTTCTTCTGCGGGAAAGAGGGACATTTTGTTGGGGGATGTCCATCCCGTGCCTTGTTGAGCAAAAAGTCGCCGGAAAACTGTTAATCCCAGGTTGTGTGGTGGACGACAACCTGGGAGTATGTATTTCGTCCGCTAGTTCTTCTCAGTTCCTTGTACCAGTGGAGGTGGTGGTTGGTACGAGAGTGGAGAGATTTTCTGTTCTTCTTGATAGTGGGTCCGGGGCTAATCTGGTTGACGCTCAGTTTGCTCAGGCTCAAGGTATGCATCTGAGTGTATTGGTCAAACCGATCCCTATATTCTCCATTGACGCCAGGCCTCTCGGCCAAGGTAGCTTTGTTCATGAGGTTCATAACATTGACCTTCGGGTAGGGGCAATACATAGGGAACTATTATCTTGTTATGTGTTGGAGGGTCTACCTACTCCTATTGTGTTGGGACTTCCTTGGTTGGTTAAACATAACCCTGTGATTAATTGGCAGTCCAGAGATATAAGCCAATGGGGGGAGTTTTGCAAAAGTAACTGCATGAACACAGTCATCAGTGCGGTCGTGCCTAGTACTTTGCCTCCTTTTTTGGAGGACTTTGGGGATGTGTTCTCTGAGGAGGGGTGTCAGGAGTTGCCTCCTCATCGCGTGTATGACTGCTCTATTAATTTACTTCCTGATGCTAAGTTACCTAAAGCTAGGTTATATAACCTTTCTGGTCCTGAGAGGCAGGCTATGAAAGATTATATTTCGGAAAGTCTGGCCAAAGGGCATATTAGACCTTCATCTTCCCCAGTGGCCGCGGGGTTCTTCTTTGTGAAGAAAAAAGATGGAGGCCTACGCCCTTGCTTGGATTTCCGCGAACTTAATCGGATTACTGTTCGAGATCCGTATCCACTCCCTCTGATTCCTGATCTCTTCAATCAAATTGTTGGCGCCAAATGGTTCTCTAAATTGGATCTCAGGGGGGCGTATAATCTGATTAGGATAAAAGAGGGGGATGAGTGGAAAACGGCGTTTAACACGCCGGAGGGACATTATGAGAACCTTGTCATGCCTTTTGGTCTGACTACTGCACCAGCAGTATTCCAACATTTTGTTAATGACATTTTTCGTCATCTGGTGGGGCTGTTTGTGGTCGTATATTTGGATGACATTTTAATTTACTCACCAGATCTTGTGTCTCACCAGGAGCATGTGAGACAGGTGTTGCAGATCTTGCGAGACAATAAACTATACGCCAAACTGGAAAAGTGTGTATTCGCCGTACAGGAACTTCAGTTTTTGGGTTTCTTGGTGTCAGCCTCCGGTTTCCGTATGGACCCTGAAAAGGTGAGAGCAGTGCTTGAATGGGATCAGCCAGAGGATCTTAAGGCTCTGCAGCGTTTTCTGGGGTTTGCTAACTACTACCGGAAATTTATTTGTAATTTCTCATCTGTTGTCAAACCTCTCACTGACATGACTAGAAAAGGGACGGATTTTTCTAAATGGTCGGACAAAGCTTGCCAAGCTTTTTCCTCTTTGAAAAAATGTTTTGCTTCGGCACCCGTTCTCATCCAACCAGATGCATCACAGCCGTTCGTTGTGGAGGTGGACGCGTCTGACGTAGGGGTGGGTGCAATATTGTCCCAGGGTTCGTCCCCTGGTAAATGGCATCCGTGCGCTTTCTTTTCTAAAAAATTGTCGTCCGCCGAAAGGAATTATGATATCGGCAATAGGGAACTTTTGGCCATTAAGTTAGCTTTTGAAGAATGGCGTCACTTTTTGGAGGGGGCAGTCCACCCGGTCACCGTCATTACTGTTCACAAGAACCTGCTGTATTTGGAATCTGCTAAGCGTCTGAATTCCAGACAAGCTCGATGGTCGTTGTTTTTTACCAGGTTTAATTTTGTTGTCACTTATCGCCCTGGATCTAAGAATGTTAAGGCGGATGCCTTGTCTCGCAGTTTCCCAGGGGCCGGGAAAATGGATGACCCGATTCCCATCCTTCAGGAGGGGTGGTAGTGTCGGCTGTATGTTCTGAGCTTGAGGAGGAGGTGTTAGAGGCTCAGGGGGACGCCCCTGCAGGACCTCCAGGGAGACTGTTTGTCCCAAATCAGTTGAGACAAAAGGTTATTGAGGCACATCATAATTCTGCTTTAGCAGGACATCCAGGGAGTAAGGCTACTTTAGATCTCCTTTCTCGCCGGTTTTGGTGGCCTAACGTTAATAAAGATGTTTTAACTTTTGTCGCGTCCTGTGGGGTTTGTGCTCGCTCTAAGACCCCTCATACCCGTCCGTCTGGGACCCTCTTACCCTTGAAACTTCCGGAGCGTCCATGGACTCATTTGTCTATGGACTTCATCACGGACCTTCCTCAGTCGTCAGGGAAGACTGTCATACTCGTGGTTGTTGACAGGTTCAGTAAGATGGCACATTTCATTGCTCTTCCTGCCCTCCCTAATGCTAAAACTCTGGCGCAGGTGTTCATTGGGGAGATTGTGAGACTTCATGGGTTGCCTTCTGATGTGGTGTCAGATAGGGGGTCTCAGTTTGTGTCCAAGTTTTGGAGGGCATTTTGTTTACGTCGGGGGATGCAATTGTCATTTTCCTCGGCTTTTCATCCGCAGACCAATGGTCAGACAGAGCGTCTGAATCAAAGCTTAGAGACTTATCTTCGGTGTTTTGTCTCAGAGAACCAGGAGGACTGGTCTTCTTTCTTGCCTCTGGCAGAGTTCGCTCTTAACAACAGGCGGAGCGAGTCCACTGGTAAGTCCCCGTTTTTTGGGGCATATGGTTTTCATCCCCAGTTTTGTACATTCAATGGGGGGGGCCCTTCTGGGGTTCCTGAGGAGGAGCGTTTCTCGTCGTCACTTGCTTCAATGTGGAGAGGTGTATTGAATAATCTGAGTGCTATGGGGAACCGTTATAAACGTATGGCTGATAGGAGGAGAGTTTCTGGTCCAGATCTTAATGTGAACGATCTGGTATGGTTGTCTACCAGGAATATAAAACTTAAAGTTCCCTCCTGGAAGCTGGGCCCCAGATTCATCGGGCCGTACAGGATCAGTTCCATAATTAATCCTGTGGCATTTCGTCTGGACCTCCCTCCTACGTTTAAAATTCATAATGTGTTCCACAAGTCATTACTTAAGAGGTACGTGGCACCAGTCATACCATCACCTCTACCTCCTCCTCCAGTGGTGGTCAATGGTAACTTGGAGTTTCAAGTGTCAAAGATCATTGACTCACGTCTGAATCGCCGGTCCCTTCAGTACTTGGTGCATTGGAAGGGGTATGGTCCAGAGGAGAGGACGTGGGTTCCTGCGTCTGACATTAACGCAGATCGTTTGGTGCGGACCTTCCACAGAACTCACCCGGGCAAACCTGGCCCTGAGGGTCCGGAGGCCCCTCGTAGAAGGGGGGGTACTGTCATGTGTGCATCGCCACGAAGATCGTCGCGGTTGCATATTCTGACTTCTCACAGCTGAGTTGCTGTTTCTTTGTGTTTGGCAGTTAGGGAGTTAATTCTGTCTGTGCTCAGTTCTGGGACTGGGTGCAGTTTTCTCCCGGCTGCAATTAATTATTTGTTGATTGGTTTCCTTTAAATCTCTGGTTGTCTGTGTTGGGAGTTGCCAGTGAAATTCTTCATGCAGACCACAGATAGGATTGTATCTGTATAGACTTAAGTTAAAGAGCTCCTTAGTTGTTTTAAGCTCACCTTGCTTAGAGTTTAATATCCCAGATCATTTATGTTCCTTCTGTGTTTGAGTGTGTATGCAAGTCTGTGTTTTCTCCAGTCTGTCTTATATGTCTAATCTGTGTATTTAGCAGAGATCAGCCCATATCCCTTTGGTGGTAATCAGAATCCTTCTTAGGACTGATTACAGGGTTCAGGGACTGATAGGAGACAGGGTTAGGCTGGAGACTTGGACCTCTGAACCATTATCAGTACCTCCAAGGTGAGGGTTTAGTTAGGACCCCAGTTTAGGGTCAGGTTAGACCCCCGGTCCTCCTCATTCCTGTGACAGTGTATCAAGTCCTCAAGATTAACCCTGAGTTCAACGGATATCGTGTCAGGTAAATCTATTCTATATTTACATGCTGATGTTGCTAATCTATATGTTGTATAGAGTGTTGTTCTTTTAAGAATAGTTTACTGACATCGTACACATATCATAAGACCGCGTGACAGAAGCTCCCTCTGGTGGTTACAAACAGTACTGAACTATCCAATGAAGATTGTGAAGATTGGCGATCAGGTGTTACTGACTGGTCTTATATAAGGGAGGTTCCCTCCCATCAGGGTTGCCGGTGATCAATTGTTCTGGTCTCATCTTTGATTCCTGTTCACTTTGTAGCTTGCTGTTTCGTGCCTGCATCTTCTGCTAACAGATAAGACATTTTCTTCTTTTAGTTTTTTGTGCTTGCTTTTTGCATTTTGTCCTGCACTTCTGTGGGGGTCTGCTGGGTCCCCTCCGGGGGCTTGTGCTCCTCTCAGTTTAGTTCAGCCACTGTTGTTTGTTCATTTGCCTTTTCCAGTTTTTTCAGTGGCTGCTGTTTAGTTTTGTTACACCAGAGAACTAATTTAGGTGGTAGAGGTCGTGTGATCTCAGGTGTTTTTGTAATTAGTAGAGTTGGTACTTTTCAGGGTTTTTTGGGATTGCAGTAAGTGTCCTTCCTATCCTTTTCTATTTAGGAAGTTTGGGCCCCAACGTTTGCTCATACTATTTTCTGTCTGTGTCTGTATTTTCCTCTTGTCTAACCGCCATTACATGTTTGGGGGCTTTCTATGTTCTTTGGGATCTGCTCCGGGGCAGATAGTTTTCCTCTTTCTGTCTTTAGGTTTAGTTAGCTTCTCAGGCTGTGACGAGGCGTCTAGGACCAACGTAGGTACGCTCCACGGCTGCCTTTAGTTGTGGTGGTTAGTCAGGGTACTGCAATCCCATAGATTCCAACCTCTCTGGTGTATTTCCTTTTTTGCCTGCTCTCCTCAGCTACCAAATCATAACAGTCTTGGAAAAGAAGAAACAAGGATGTTTCCGACCTTGAGCATCCTTTTGAAAAAGGACTGCTCCAGCACCAACGGACGAGGCATCGACCTCCAATAAAAAAGGCTTATCAACCTCGGGGCGATGTAAGATGGGAGCGCTAGCAAAATGGGACTTAATTGAAGTAAAGGCATTGGAGACCTCCTCTGACCACAGTTTGGGATTGGCTCCCTTCTTGGTGAGGGCTACCAAGGGAGCTACCAAAGTGGAGAAGTGGGGAATGAATTGGCGATAGTAATTAATGAACCCCATAAAGCACTGCACCGCTTTAAGAGAATGGGGTTCTTGCCAATCCATCACAGCCTGTAGTTTGGCAGGATCTATAGCCAATCCCTGGGCGGAGATGATATAGCCCAGGAAAGGTAAAGACTCCTGCTCAAACATGCATTTCTCCAACTTTGCATAGAGGGAGGTCGCCCGTAACAGGTCGAAGACTTTGCAGACATCCTTCCGGTGAGAGTCAATATCTGGAGAAAAGATGAGAATATCATCCAGATAGACTACTACAGAGGTGGAAAGCATATCCCGGAAGATGTCATTGACAAAGTCTTGGAAAACGGCTGGGGCATTACAGAGCCCGAAGGGCATCACCAGTTATTCATAATGCCCATCCCTGGTATTAAAAGCCGTCTTCCATTCGTCCCCTCACGGATGCGAATCAGGTTATAAGCACCACGCAGATCTAATTTAGTAAATACCCTTGCTCCCCGGAGCCTATCAAAGAGCTCAGAGATCAGGGGCAACGGGTACTTATTCTTAACGGTGATGGCGTTAAGACCTCTGTAATCTATACACGGACGTAATTCTCCACTCTTCTTCTGCACGAAGAAGAACCCCGCTCCTGCTGGTGACACCGACTTCCTAATGAACCCTCTTGCCAGATTCTCCTGGATATATTGAGACATAGCCTCCGTCTCAGGAAAAGAGAGGGGATAGACCCTTCCCCGAGGAGGTTCTGCTCCAGGCAAGAGGTCAATAGGACAGTCGTAGGGACGATGGGGCGGCAGAGTCTCCGCAGCCTGCATATGACTGATAGCACTTGGGAAGAGGAGAAAGATCTGCAGGCATCTCTGTAGTGGTAACCTGAATGCACTCCCTGACACATCTGTCCTTACATGACTCACTCCAACCCACTATCTACCGGAGGTCCATTCAATATGAGGGGAGTGGGAACGGAGCCAGGGTACTCCCAGTAGGATCTTGTCTATTCCCTCGGGAAGGACGAGAAGGGAAATAATTTCCTGATGGGAAGGGGGTACACACAAAGTAAGAGGGACAGTCTGATGTGTAATTGGCTAAGGCAATGTCAACCCATTCACTACCCGGACAGTCACTGGTTTGTCAAGCGCTACCAGATGTATTGCGTGGCGATGAGCAAAGGTGGATGACATGAAATTCCCCTCTGCTCCTGAGTCCACACAAAGCTCGACTGTAAGTGTGGAAGAATCTACAGTAACTGTCCCTTTAAATGTCATCTTGGAGGAAAATGCCGCTGGCTCTAGTGAACCTCCTCCCAGGGCCACTAGACGCGATCGCTTGCCCGATTGCTGTGGACATTTGTTGGCATAGTGTCCTGTCTGCTGACGACCACAGATACTCGGACGTCTCGAGACTTAGGTCCTGCACGAGGAACCTCTGTGGCCTTTTGGGGTTCGGACGCCAGATCGGGGGATTCGAGAGGTTTGGCAAAGGTGGGAGCCAACCGAATCCTCTGCCTACACTGGGCCCGCTCCAACCTCCGCTCGTGAAAACGGAGGTCGATGCGGGTAGATATGGAGATAAGCTTCTCCAGTGTGGCGGGAATCTCCCTGGTAGCCAAAGCGTCTTTAACATGGTCAGCCAGTCCTTGCCAGTAGACTGGAATGAGAATTTTATCCGACCAGTCTAGCTCTGAGGCCAGAGTCCGAAACTGGACGGAAAACTGACTGACCAAAGACGAACCCTGTGCCAATGCCAGCAGTTGTAGCCCCGTATCGTGGGTGACCTGAGGTCCTAAAAATACCTTTTTAAGAGCCTCCAGGAAACGAGGAGCACTACACCACACGATCGTCACGCTCCCACAGCGGCGTTGCCCACTCCAATGCTCTGCCCGAGAGTAGAGACAGTACAAAACCCACTTGTTCCCGATCCGTGGGGAAACGTGCAGCCAGAAGCTCGAGCTGTATAGAGCACTGACTCACGAATCCCCGACATTGCTTGCTGTCACCGGCAAACTTGTCAGGAAGCGGGAGGTGGGATAATGTAGGGGCAGAGGTGGCAGAGGACAAACTGGCTGCAGCCACGCTAGCAGCCTGAACAGCGACTGCGGTAATATCCATAGCTGAGGTTGTGCGCTCAAGAGCCGCCAACCTACCCTCCAGCTGCTGGATGTACTGCGGTACACGCTGGTCATCCGCCATTTTACTAGCCAGACCTTGGCGCTAGTATTATGTTAGGGTCTGCGGAACGCACCAAATATATGATGTAGAGGGGTGCGTTCGCAGCCCAGGGTCCATCGTGCAGGCGGAGCCTGCTGCTAGTAAAATGGCGCAGGAAGCGAACTCTGTTATCCCGCAGAGTCGCCAAAATAAACGCCGTAACGCGCTGTGGCAATATGTGTGAACTCTGTTATTCCACAGAGCCACTAGAAGGAGTGCCGCAGCGCTATATGGCGATGTGTGCAAACTCACTTGACACCACTGAGTCGCAAAATAAACATGCTAGGGTGCTGTCTAGCGTTGAAAGCGAACCCTGTTACGTCACAGAGCCGCTGAGAAAACTTCTGTGTCCTGTCAGGCACCCAGGTACACAGTTGAGTGCTAAGCGAACATAGAACGTGATCATGCGCTAATGTCCTCGCGGGAGTCACCTGCAATCTATGGCGTCTGAACGCCAGGCCCTGAATACGGCAATCAAACTCCTCACCGGTTATGCCGGTAATCTAGGGCATCTAGGACACCGACCCTGACCAGCTAGCATACCAAACTCCTCATCGATTAAGTCGGTATTCTAGGGGCTTATTTCAGCCGGGTCCTAACCACACACACGCATGACCACACTGGCGCAAAGCATATAACGGTTGATACTAGCGCATGGCGGCCCAGCCATGCTACCCTTTTATAGTAACAGCTACAGGACCTGCCAGAAACAAGGACCAATGAAACCGTTCCAGAACACCAGTGGTCACAGGACCTTCCTGGCGGACCAATAGGAGCTGCTGCAGTACCTGAGCATTGACCCCCGATCTCCAATGAGAGATCTTACCCTGGGCATGCTCAGAAGGTGAAAACAAGGACTTTGTCCTAAAGACGTCTGCTCGCCGCTAACCAGAACTGGCCACAATAACCGAGCCTGGAGAGGCAGCAGTAATCCTCTGCACACTGTTAGACTGGGCGAGACGCTGGGACTGACGTCTAAGCTGAGCAGGAACCACTGCGGACGGAGATGGATAGGGGACCGCCGTGGGACAGGTTTGAGACTCCCCTTGAGCAGAAGCAGGAACTCAAACCCTAACAAGTGTTTCCTGCACATGACAGCACGACAGACACCGGGTGTTCGTGGGCTGAACCCGAACAGTAATATGGACTTCCTGGTGAAGTCTGTGTTCGATGTCCATGCCCAAACAGTGGGTGTTCAGTATGGAAGCCGATCTTTACTGTTTGGATTTGCCCATCTCTAATTGAGAGTTGCCTACTGTTTCTACATTTCAGAAGAATTGGCAAGTAGGTAGCATGATGCATGGCCATCCATGCCTATCTGCAAGCTGTCAAATAGGCATGAATTTGAGCACTCAAAGCAACAAGCCTATAAAAATGCTAGGTTTTCCCATAATGTATAGTCTCTTCACTTTTATCTCTGATGGTACACTGAAGTAACCCACCAAAATCCAGTTAACCAGTTTTAATAATAATTATTTGTTTTTTTTCCTTTTACCTTTGGAAACAAATGGATCTTAAGTGGTCATGAACTATGTGAGATAAGTGTTAGGCGTCGGGTGACGGCGGGATCCAAAGAGTCTGTGGTCTCCCATCCAGACCCAGATGCTGCTCAGCTTCACCATCGATCCCAATGCCTAGCCAATACCTGAAAGGCACCAGTAGTTACTCAGGGCTTTGTTCATAGTAGCCTTAAACCTAGGTTACAGAACAAGAAAAGGCTGTTGTAAGCCTAACTCCAGGAATACTTGCACTGAGCATGTCCGTGACATGCCAAGCCAGGATTGGTGGTTAATGTCAGCTGATCCTCTGACATGGCACAGCCTGATTGGTCAGGGATGACATCACCGATGATGCGATTAATGAGATGGCTGGGGGCGGAGCTTAGCCCTTAAATAGCTTGTCTGTCCGCGTCGTGGCATGGTCAGATCATACTATTATAGGCAGTGCTCTTGTGTGGACGTACCAGAATCTGGTCTCCATGTGCTCTCTAGCTTTGCTCTCTGGGACCTGCCGATGCCAGAGTACGCTCGGCTTATTAGCACAGGTCCTTCATGCAGGTTCAGCTTATGCCAGGCAGGTAGCCAAGGTGTCGCAGTTGCTACGAATATAGGGTAGCTATACACCCTGAGCAGACTGCGGGGCGCGTAACCTGTAGCTAATACGGCGCTGTCTTGCTACGAATATAGGGTAGCTATACACCCTGAGCAGACTGCGGGGCGCGTAACCTGTAGCTAATGTGGCGCAGTCTTGCTACGAATATAGGGTAGCTATAAACCCTGAGCAGACTGCGGGGCACGTAACCTGGGCATTGCCTGCCAAGCTGAACAGAGAGTTGCTCAGTCCGGTCTCACACCGGCTGGTAGCACGTACACCTGGCGTCAGTCGCACGCACTTCCTAGCAGCTGGCACGTAGTTTCTGTACAGTCAACAGGGCTACGTCTATACCAGCTTGCAGCACATAGTGCAAACCCAATATCTGGCAAGTGGCTTCTGTGCCATTAACAGGGCTACATCTATGCCAGTCGATAGCACATCTCCTGTGACGTTAACGGAGATAGTGCCAATTCTACATCTCCCCTAGTTTGAAGTAATGCAGGTAAGATCTAATGTTTGATTTCTGTTGTCAGTTTGACCCTCATACTCTAGGGGTGTTCGGCAGCAGTGACTATAAACTGCATCGCGGACCCAGTGTTCGGTTGCAATCCATTACACAAAAAAGTTGTTGCAGCCGAGCGCATAACAATAAGAACATGTTTTTCGTAGATTAATCTTTTTAGGTTATACATCCTCATGGCTTATGCATTAACACAATTACGCAACAGTACTTCAGTGTCCCAATTATGAATGCAAACAAGGCAGCAGCTGCATGGAGAAATTTTTCATAAACTAATACATACATTTAAAATGTTGAAATTCTTCCAAGCTTGTTTCTAAATTAAATCATTCTATCTATCCATCCATCCATCCATCTACAGATGTAGACATGTATGTAGGCCTTTTTATAATGAACATTACAGCATTATTAAATTACTCTTATAAAAATTCTGGATGGTGGAAACAGTCCATTGCTTCTTCTTTTTTAGCAGATGAAAGAAAAACTCATTTCCCGGAAAGCAACTCTTGTTGGTGATTGTAGAATGAAAGCCGAAGCAAAGTCTAATTACCATCCCTTTAGGAAGACTTCTGACAATAAGTTATTGTGCTGTCAGCATTGTTGGCTCGTTCCCCTTTCAACTGTTCTTGATTTTTCATTGGCTTTTTGTTCACACATGCAGACCAGCACAGTCACACACTGGCCTACCATCTGTACATGCAATACATGAAGCAGCAATCAATAGAGGCACAATGATTTCAGAGAAAATTGTCTAGAGAAACATGCAGCAATCAGATAGAGAGCAATATAGAGGTTTAGTTTAAGCATTTATGTTAAAATGAAAATCAAAATGTTTATTTATTAACCAACAATTATATATTAAATTAACCCTTAAATGCTTGAAGGTACAGACTTATGCCTTCAATCCTCCATTCAAAAGTTTAATTTTTACTTCACTGCATTCTGTTAGATAGGTATTAGACTTATGCTATATTTTCCGATATGCTACATACACAAAGCTTGTCCAGTTTTGATATTTTCTGTCATAATGCTTACATAAGTAAGGTAGTAATCAACCCTCAGGTGAAACCAATCTCCAAGATTATAATTTCATTAAAATTACTGGACTTTTTTCGGCTCTGCAGTTCTGGCATGATTAGAGCTGACCCTGTCCTGGGATAGCCTTGCTGGAGACATCAGAAGTCCCAACCCAGTTTTATTCTCTAATGCATCAGATCATAAAGTATGAAAACTAGAAAATCCTTCTGGTGACGCTATCTCTCCACAGGTATTCAATGGGATTTAGATCAAAGCTCATTGCTGGCCATTTCAGAACACTCCAGCTCTCTGTTTCCATCCATTTCTGGGTGCTTCTTAAAGTATGTTGGCATCATTGTTCTGCTGAAAACTCATGACCTATGATGCAAAACTAGCTTTCTGATACTGGGCACCACATTATGGCTCAAAATCCTTTGGTAATCTTCAGATTTCATGATGCTTTGCAGGCAGTCAAAGCACCCAGTGCCAGAGGCAGCAAAACAACCCCAAAACATCTTTGAACATCCACCATATTTGACAGTTGGTACTGTGTTCTTTTCTTTGAGAGCCTCATTCTGTTTTCAGTAAACAGTAGAATGATGTGGTTTACCAAAAAGCTCTACTTTGGTCTCATCTGTCCGCAAGATGCTTTCCCAGAAGGATTTTGGCTTATTTATGTATATTGTAGCAAACTGCAGTCAACATTTTTTTCACTTGTCTGTGTCAGCAGTGTGGTCCTCCTGGGTCTCCTGACATAGCACATGATTTAATTCAAATGTCAACAGATAGTTCATGCTGACACTGATGCACCCTGAGCCTTTTAAATCTGTCATACAGCGTCAAGGTCCAGGTAAATGTTTTCCCACAAATGTGTCCAGTTCATTCTTGATTGTGTGTCTGTGAAGATTTATTCTTGCTTGCAGGGCACCTTGTATAGTTGTGTGAAGAAGTGTGTGCTCTCATTCCTGATTTCCTATTCTTTTGCATATCTGTCACACTTAAATGTTTCAGATCACCAAACAAATTTAAATATTAGACAGAGATAATACAAGTAATCACAAAATGCAGGTTTTAAACCAAGGTCTTTATTATTAAGGGAAAAAGAAATCCAAACCAACACGGCCTTGTGTGAAAAAGTGATTGCCCCCATAACCTAATAACTGGTTGGCACACCCTTATCATCAACCACTGCAATAAAGCATTTGCAATAACTAGCAATGAGTCTTTTACAATGCTCTGGAGGAATTTTGGCCCACTCATCTTTGTAGAATTCTTGTAATTCAGCCACATTGGAGGGTTTCCGAGCATGAATCACCTTTTTAGGGTCATGCCACAGCATCTCAATCAGATTAAGGTCAGGAATTTGACTAGGCCACTACAAAGTCTTAATTTATTTTCTCTTACACCATTCAGAGGTGGACTTGCTGGTGTGTTTTGGATCATTTTACTGCTACATAACCCAAGGGTGCTTCAGCTTGAGGTCACAAACAGATGGCTGGACATTCTCCTTCAGGACTTTTTGGTAGACAGCAGAATTCATGGTTCTATTTACCACAGCAAGTCTTCCAGGTCCTGAAGTAGCAAAACAGCCCTAGACCATCACACTACACCGCAAGATTTTACTGTTGGTATGATGTTCCTTTTATGAAATGCTATGTTACTTCTACGCCAAATGTAATAGGGCATACACCTTCCAAAAAGTTCAACTTTTGTCTCGTCAGTCCAGAGAGTATTCTCCCAAAACTTTTGTTGTGGGGTCTTTTTTGACATTTTGGATGAGTTATCACTACACTCTTGCAGTAATTTTGGTCAGCCAGCCACCACTGTTCCATGTTTTGGACATTTGTGGATAATGGCTCTCACTGTGGTCCCAAAGCTTGAGAAATGGCTTTACAACCTTATACAGACTGATCTCAATTATTTTGCTTCTCATTTGTTTCAAAATTTCTTTGGATGGCGGTATGGTGTCTAGCTTTTGAGGACCCTTTGGTCTACTTCACTTTGTCAGGCAGGTCCAATAAGAGTGGTTTCTTGATTGAGAACAGGTGTGACAGTAATGAGGTCTGGGTGTGCTAGGGAATTTGAACTCATATTTCCCAGAAATATGATAAACCACAGTTAATTTATGTTTTAAAAGGTGGGGACAAACACTATTTTGCACAGTGACCTGTAGGTTTGGTTTCTTTTTCCCTTAGCAATAAAGACCTTCGTTTAAAAACTGCATTTTGTGTTTACTTGTTGTAACGGGTCTGGTAGGTGAAACCACTGAGCTTTATTATACAAGACAGTATACTTGTAAGAGAGCAGGTGGCGCCCGGGGAATACGGACAGGAATTCACGGGAAGTGACCAGGGAAGTCTCTGGGTAGGCAGGTTGTCACGGCAAGTGACCAGGGCAGTCTCTGGGTAGGCAGGTTGTCACGGCAAGTGACCAGGGCAGTCTCTGGGTAGGCAGGTTGTCACAGCAAGTGACCAGGGCAGTCTCTGGGCAGGCAGGTTGTCACAGCAAGTGACCGAGGCAGTCTCTGGGCAGGCAGGTTGTCACAGCAAGTGACCAGGGCAGTCTCTGGACAGGCAGGTTGTCACAGCAAGTGACCAGGGCAGTCTCTGGGCAGGCAGGTTGTCACAGCAAGTGACCGGGGCAGTCTCTGGGCAGGCAGGTTGTCACAGCAAGTGACCAGGGCAGTCTCTGGACAGGCAGGTTGTCACAGCAAGTGACCAGGACAGTTTCTGAATAGACAGGCTTATACGACCTGAGATGTTGGAGCCTCCTGGTAGGCTGCAGTCTGATGGCAGATGATCGCTCCCAAGCGAGCAGGCAGGAGTCTCTGGAGTAGCCGGTGATCACTGCTGGAGATGTCCGAACCTTCGGATAAGGCTGCAGTCGGATGGCAGATGATCGCTCCCAAGTGAGCAGGCAAGAGTCTCTGAAGTAGCCGGTGATCACTGCTGATGAAGTCCGAACCTTCGGATAGAGCTGCAGTCGGATGGCAGATGATCGCTCCCAAGTGAGCAGGCAAGAGTCTCTGTAATCGCCGGGGATCACTGCAGGTGATGTCCGAACCTCCGGGGAGGTCTGCAGTCAGATGGCAGACAGCAAACAGACGGGTAACAGGCAGGCAACTGGAAACAGGAGCTGGGGGCTGAAGCAGAGTTATACAGTGCAACAACAACATTGCTCGGGCACCTCCATTAAGGAGGAAGCCCTTAATATAGGGTGGAGTCCTCCGGCATTGGCCGGAGACTAATTTGGAAAATGCGCGCGGCTCCTTTAAGAGCGGGGGAGGGCGCGGGCGCGCGCCCTAAGTCCAGCAGCAGGGAAGGAGCGCGCGGGCCCAGCAGGGCGGAATGAGGACGCCGAGGATGCTGGGGGTGCTGAGGACGCTGGGGGCGCTGAGGACGCAGAGCGCTGGTAAGGGGAACGGCGTCCCTGCCTGGCAGAGGGCCGGGACGCCGATGCTACAGTACCCCCCCTCTAGGCCCCCCCCTCTTTAGGCCAGAAAGAAATTTAGCTAGGATGAGAGGGGCATGGATGTTCTCCCGAGGCTCCCACGTTCTCTCCTCAGGACCAAACCCCTTCCAATCCACCAAAAAATAAGTCTTTCTTCCTACCCTTTTAGTGGCCAGAATGTTCTCTACCTCAAATTCATCATCAGCAGACACTGGAGCAGGAGGTGTACCTGTAGACTTGAAAAAAGAGTTAAGTACCACAGGTTTGAGGAGAGACACATGAAAAGAGTTAGGAATTCGCAAATTGGCCGGGAGTTTCAGTTTATAGGACACTGGGTTGATCTGCCTGATGACCTCAAAAGGACCGATAAACCGAGGACCTAACTTGTAGGAAGGAATTTTGAGCCGAACGTATTTGGACGAAAGCCAGACTTTGTCCCCAGAACGGAATTGAGGAGGATCCAGACGTTTCTTGTCAGCATGTCTTTTCATGCGCTCGGATGACTGAATGAGTGCGGACCGGGTACTCTCCCAGAGGGAGGAGAATTCTCTAACCAGAGATTCCGCAGCTGGATTGTCCACAGAGATGGAAACGGGGACAGGAATCCGAGGGTGCTGACCGAAGACTATAAAAAACGGAGACTTGGTGGACGATTCGCTCTCGTGATTATTGTAAGAGAATTCGGCCCAAGGCAGGAGCTCCACCCAATCAGAATGATGAGCATTAATGAAGTGTCGGAGATAGCTGGTCAGATTCTGATTTATTCGCTCAACTTGTCCATTGGACTGTGGGTGGTAAGCGGAGGAGAAATCCAAGGTGACGTCTAGTAACTTACAAGTAGCTCTCCAGAAACGTGAAGTGAACTGTACCCCACGATCCGACACAATGTGACGAGGCAAACCATGGAGACGGAAGATGTGGCGGATAAAGTCTTTAGCCAACTCGGGTGCAGACGGAAGACCTGGCAGAGGAATGAAGTGAGCCATCTTGGAAAAGCGGTCAGCGACCACCCAAATGACCGTACAACCGGCAGAGACGGGCAGATCCGTAATGAAGTCCATGGCTATATGTTGCCAGGGAGCAGCGGGTACAGGAAGCGGAAGAAGACGGCCGGCAGGCAGGTGTCTCGGAACTTTGTTGCGGGCACAGGAGACACAGGCAGAAACAAAGTCTATTACGTCTTTGTGCAGGGTAGGCCACCAATAATGCCGGGTAATGAGTTGGAGGGTCTTTTTCTGACCAGCGTGGCCAGCGAGTTTAGACGAATGACCCCAATGTAGAATTCTCTTCCGATCAGTCTCTGATACGAACGTCTTACCAGGAGGGAGACGGTTTAGACTCACGGGAGCCACCTGCATCACTCTGGCGGGATCGATGATATGTTTAGGCTCATCTTCGAGATCCGACACCAGGAAGGACCGGGACAAGGCATCCGCCTTGATGTTTTTGTCAGCCGGGCGAAAATGCAAGAGAAAATCAAAACGGGCAAAAAACAAGGACCACCGGGCTTGGCGAGGGTTAAGTCTCTGAGCATGCTGAAGGTAAGACAGATTTTTGTGGTCCGTGTAGATGATTACCGGATGAAGAGCCCCTCAAGTAGGTAACGCCACTCCTCCAATGCCAATTTAATGGCCAATAACTCTCGATCTCCTATGGAGTAGTTGCGCTCGGAGGAGGAGAAGAGTTTGGAGAAGAAACCACAGGAAACCATCTTCCCGGATGAAGATTTTTGAGTAAGTACCGCTCCGGCTCCAGCAGAGGAAGCGTCCACCTCCAGGAAGAACTGCTTGTTGCCGTCCGGGCGATGCAGCACTGGAGCGGAAGAGAAAGCTTGTTTCAAGGAAAGAAAGGCCTCCTCTGCTTCGGGCGTCCACTGTTTGGGGTTAGCATCCTTGCGGGTGAGCGCTGAGATTGGAGCAGTCCTGGAAGAGAAGTGCGGTATGAAGAGACGGTAATAGTTAGCGAATCCCAGGAACCGCTGAATGGCCTTCAACCCCTCTGGTCGGGGCCACTTCTCGATGGCAGACAGTTTCTCCGGATCCATTCGTAGGCCTGTCTGAGAGATAATGTAGCCCAGAAACGGAAGCGAGGTCTGCTCAAAGAGGCATTCTCATATTTGGCGAAGAGGTGATTCTGCCTGAGCCTGAGCAGAACCTGACGAACATCCCTCCGGTGAGACTGGAGATCCGGAGAGAAGACTAAGATATCGTCAAGGTACACCACAACGCAGGAGTAGAGGAGGTCCCGGAAGATGTCATTGACCAACTCCTGAAAGACTGCTGGAGCATTACAGAGACCAAAGGGCATAACCAGATACTCGTAGTGGCCATCCCGGGTGTTGAATGCCGTCTTCCATTCATCTCCTCGACGGATACGAACCAGGTTGTATGCTCCACGAAGATCCAGTTTAGTGAAGACTCTAGCCCCTCTAAGACGATCAAACAACTCCGGAATGAGCGGAAGAGGGTACTTATTCTTCACTGTGATCAAATTTAGGCCTCTGTAGTCAATACAGGGACGGAGAGATCCGTCTTTCTTTTTTACAAAAAAGAAACCTGCTCCCGCGGGGGAGGTAGATTTACGGATGAATCCTTTCGCTAAATTCTCCTCGATATATTCTGACATCGACCTGGTCTCTGCAGCGGACAATGGGTAAATACGCCCACGGGGAGGCGTAGTACCGGGTAGCAGGTCGATCGGGCAATCATATGGTCTATGCGGGGGTAATGTCTCTGCTTCCTTTTTATTAAAGACATCCGCGAATGACCAATATGGAATCGGGAGTCCAGGTAGATTAGCAGGTGTAGGAGAAGAACGGACGGGATGGACAGGCACCAGACACGTTTTATGACAGTCCTGTCCCCAGCGAAGAATCTCTCCATTCTGCCAGTCGAGCACGGGTGCATGTTTTTGGAGCCAAGGCAGACCTAGTAAGAAAGCATGAGAGAGTCCAGGTAAAACATGAAACGAGATGCTCTCAGAATGCAACATTCCCACCTGCAGGGTTATGGCTTCGGTGATAAGTTGGATGGGACGAGGTAGGAGACCCCCATCCACAGCAGCAACAGATACTGGTTCAACCAGAGGTTTGGTGGGAATGCGATACTTCTCTACTAGAGCCTGTGAAACAAGATTCCCAGCTGCTCCAGAATCAAGTTGGGCCAGTTCGAAGTAACGGTTCTTACCGATGAGAATAGAGACAGACAGCAGCAGAGATGAAGAGGATTTATTCTGGTCTAGGTGGACCTCTCCGAGCGAACCTAGACACAGGCGTTTCCCGACCTCTCCGGACAGGTACGGATCCAGTGCTCCTTACTGCCACAGTAGAAGCAACTCCTCTCGGCACGGCGTGAGTCCTGACGGGCTTTGACCATCTTGGTCTGGTCGACCTGCATAGGCTCAGCAGTGTGCATCTGGGGAGAAACGGAAGGGGTTATAGGTCTCTGAAACGAGGGTGCAAGACGAGGAAACCCTCTCTCACGGGTGACCTCTTTGGCACGTTCCTGGAACCGTAGATCAATTCGATTGGCAAGATTTATTAAATCATCAAGGGAGGTTGGAATGTCCCGACCGGCAAGTTCATCTTTAATACGGCCGGACAGACCCTCCCAGAAGACCGAAATCAGGGCGTTATTGTCCCAAGCCAACTCTGAGGCTAGAGTACGGAACCGTATGGCATATTGACCAACGGTGAGACTCTCCTGACGGAGACGCAACAGAGATGATGCAGAGGAAGTCCTCCGTCCAGGTTCGTCGAATACCTTCCGGAAGGCCGAGAGAAAAGCAGGCAGGTCAGATACCAGAGGATCTTCTCTCTCCCAGAGAGGATTAAGCCAGGCCAGAGCCTCTCCGGTGAGATGGGACATGATGAAGGCAATTTTGGCCCGGTCAGAGTTAAACTGGTGTGCCAGGAGTTCGAAATGCAGGGTGCACTGGTTAATAAAACCACGAGCCAGAGCAGGGTCGCCTCCAAACCTAGGAGGAGCTGAAAGTCGGGGTCCAGGAATGGAAACCACGGAATTGGGAAGCAGCGAGGCTGCCGGATTATGAGTCATGGCTCCAGCGGTGGTTGCTGGTGATGAATTCAGAGTGTCCAGGCGGGAATTGACGTTCCGCAGGTGACCCAGGATGGCCTCCTGTTGCGACCTCTGGCGAGATAGTTCATGACACAATTCCGGGAGTGAAGGGGTTTGGGTGCCACCGGGTTCCATGGCCCGAGCAAACTGTAACGGGTCTGGTAGGTGAAACCACTGAGCTTTATTATACAAGACAGTATACTTGTAAGAGAGCAGGTGGGCCCGGGGAATACGGACAGGAATTCACGGGAAGTGACCAGGGAAGTCTCTGGGTAGGCAGGTTGTCACGGCAAGTGACCAGGGCAGTCTCTGGGTAGGCAGGTTGTCACGGCAAGTGACCAGGGCAGTCTCTGGGTAGGCAGGTTGTCACAGCAAGTGACCAGGGCAGTCTCTGGGCAGGCAGGTTGTCACAGCAAGTGACCGAGGCAGTCTCTGGGCAGGCAAGTTGTCACAGCAAGTGACCAGGGCAGTCTCTGGACAGGCAGGTTGTCACAGCAAGTGACCAGGGCAGTCTCTGGGCAGGCAGGTTGTCACAGCAAGTGACCGGGGCAGTCTCTGGGCAGGCAGGTTGTCACAGCAAGTGACCAGGGCAGTCTCTGGACAGGCAGGTTGTCACAGCAAGTGACCAGGACAGTTTCTGAATAGACAGGCTTATACGACCTGAGATGTTGGAGCCTCCTGGTAGGCTGCAGTCTGATGGCAGATGATCGCTCCCAAGCGAGCAGGCAGGAGTCTCTGGAGTAGCCGGTGATCACTGCTGGAGATGTCCGAACCTTCGGATAAGGCTGCAGTCGGATGGCAGATGATCGCTCCCAAGTGAGCAGGCAAGAGTCTCTGAAGTAGCCGGTGATCACTGCTGATGAAGTCCGAACCTTCGGATAGAGCTGCAGTCGGATGGCAGATGATCGCTCCCAAGTGAGCAGGCAAGAGTCTCTGTAATCGCCGGGGATCACTGCAGGTGATGTCCGAACCTCCGGGGAGGGCTGCAGTCAGATGGCAGACAGCAAACAGACGGGTAACAGGCAGGCAACTGGAAACAGGAGCTGAGGGCTGAAGCAGAGTTATACAGTGCAACAACAACATTGCTCGGGCACCTCCATTAAGGAGGAAGCCCTTAATATAGGGTGGAGTCCTCCGGCATTGGCCGGAGACTAATTTGGAAAATGCGCGCGGCTCCTTTAAGAGCGGGGGAGGGCGCGGGCGCGCGCCCTAAGTCCAGCAGCAGGGAAGGAGCGCGCGGGCCCAGCAGGGCGGAATGAGGACGCCGAGGATGCTGGGGGTGCTGAGGACGCTGGGGGCGCTGAGGACGCAGAGCGCTGGTAAGGGGAACGGCGTCCCTGCCTGGCAGAGGGCCGGGACGCCGATGCTACACTTGTGTTATCTTTGTCTAATATTTAAATTATTTTGGTGATCTAAAACATTTAAGTGTGACATTTAAGTGTGACAAACATGCAAAATAATAGGAAAACAGGGAGGGGGCAAACATTTTTTAACACAACTGTACATTGTATCATGTACTGTACATCACATTGCAGGATGTACATGAAAATAAATCCATGATCTTTTAGTCCAGATGTGTGTTTGGTATGCAGACTGTATTTGTTGGTGATATGTGGGTACAAGTTTTGCATTTTTTTTTTGTATGACAGATTTAAAAGTTTTAATGCTAAAAGATCATTTTAAAGATGAAAGAAACAGAAGAATTTGTAAATTCAAACTGATAAGGATGTTCAATTCTATGACAATAGTACTGATTTTAACACCTGGATTAATGATTCACTACATGGACACAATTCACACCTCCATCAGACGGATTCCAGATAACTAAGGGAATATTCCCACTGCCTCTCCATTTCACACACCCCAATTTGATTTCCTTGGATTATCCTTAGGAGTCATCACCCCTTCCACCTCATGAACAAATGTTCTGTTGTAATATCTCTTAAATGTTGTGCTCTTGTCTTAATTATTTGCAAACCTGCTGGAAGAAGGAGCCCCTGTGCTCTGAAAGCTTGCAAAATATATTTTTTTTTCTGGTTAGTCATTAAAGGTGTCAGTCTGAGAATACTTTTGTCAATTTTGGGGCATAAAAGATTTTACCTTGATTTTCCTGGCTAACACAGTACCACAATATAATGTTTTATTCTACATTATGGGAAAGATGTCAACTATTTTGTCCCGTCCATTTTCGGTATTTTGTGTGAAATTATGTCCAATTTGCCTTTTTTCTTTGCTGTTTGCCTTTTTTTCCCCATACACACAAAGAAAATAAACGTGTATGACAAAGCGTGTGTAATTGCAATAATTTTCTGGGAGAAATACTTAATTTCCTGGAACAATTTCAAGGACGCCAATACATTCGGCCATGACGGTATGCTTTCCAATATGTATCCTATTTATCATTCAACTGAATATCATGACCTGGTATCATCTATACCATCCAAAACTGATTACTTACCTGTGTCGGGTTCCACTATGGTATATTTTGATACTCCGTTCGCTTCACATTTATTTAATTAAAAACCACCTCCTATAGTTCTTTCCCTGTTTTTACTACTTTTTCATATTTATACTCACATGTTATATATCCTTTATTTTTGTTTGTCATAAATGTGTGACTTTACATTTTATCACTTTATTCTGTTGGTTTTCTCATATATGCATAGCTAGATAGATTGATAGATAGATAAATAGATATCCTATACATACAGGTGCTTCTCACAAAACTAGAATATCATCAAAAAGTTAATTTATTTCAGTTGTTCAATACAAGAAGTGAAACTCATATATTATATAGAGACAATACAGAGTGATCTATTTCAAGTGTTTATTTCTGTTAATGTAGATGATTCTGGCTTACAGCCAATGAAAACCCAAAAGTCTTTATCTCAGTAAATTAGAATACTTTATAACACCAGCTTGAAAAATGATTTTAAAATCTGAAATGTTGGCCTACTGAAATGTACCGTATTTTCCAGTGTATATGACGACTGGGCGTATAAGACGACCCCCAACTTTTCCAGTTAAAATATAGAGTTTGGGATATACGATATACTCGCCGTATAAGACTACCCCTCTTCCAATGCACATGTGGTAAAAAAAAAAAAAAAATCAGATTTAATTTCAACAAGGTAATTTTAATTCAAATGCTTATGACATGTAGGTACTTACCAGGAAAGCTGTCACTTAAACATAAGGCTGTTTGTCATCAAACATGTAAACACGAAAGTGGATTAAACTTTTCCTAATTCACTCTAAAGCTGAAAGGAAGGATAAGACAGTAAACCCATGGGAGCTGCCATGCAGTTTGTTTTCTAAGCAGTCAGCCAGTACATCAATGGCATCTTGAGCTACATTTGTAGTCAGTCATCGTATGGATCAAGTTCCGTATCAGATGGTGTGGTATCAGCTTTGGCTTCCTCTTCCTCTTGCCACAAGTAGTTAGCCTCCATACTATCTAATGAATTTGATATGCCACAGTTCTTGAAAGACTTGATTACTGTATCTGCATCAATATCATTCCAGGCTTTTATGACAAACTTGCACAAAACATCCAAGTGTAGAGCACGCTTGTTTCCTCCTTTTGCGAATGTCTTTTTGCTGCTAATCATCCATTCATTCCAATGTTCTCGAATGCAATCTTTAAATGGCTTGTTTAGACACACATCCAATGGCTGTACCAATGATGTCAATCCTGCAGAAATAACTGCTGGGAGTAAAATTAGCCCTGAACATATCCCACACCAGTAGACTACATTTTTTAATAAACACACCTGGTCACCTGATCCATACATTATCAAGCCATATCTTTACCCCGTCTTCATCCATCCACCCTTTTTCATTCACATGTACAAAGCAACCAACAGAGAACTTGAGTTTCGGCATTGTTTTTCTTTTAAAAATAATCATTGGTCTCAGTTTGGCGCCATCAGCTGTGCATCCTTATACCACTGTAAAACTGGACTTCTCATGCCTTGCTGTTTTAAAGTTGTTTTTTCACCTTTTGATGGACAGCTTTATTTCCAAGCATATCAAAATTCATTGGAGTTTCATCCATGTTTCCAATACTACTTAACGGATAGCCATGTTTAGTCTATTGTATCACGTTACCGATGGAAACTATTTACTTTGCTATCAAGATCTTCAGGTAATTTTTGGGCAATTGTCATCTCTTGCCTCAGTACCATATTATGCCTTGCCATGAATCTAGTACACAGTATACAGTGGCCTTAAATCGGTTGCTGTGATCTGGGTTAGATTTGGCCCACTGAAGTGCAAACAAACGTATTTTATTTTGTGTCACTTCACTACATAACTGTTTTGGCGATGCTCATTCACCATGTCTGCTACATGTTTTTCGAGTTCTGGCCAATGTGGAGTGCCTCTTCTTAATGCACACTTACCCCTTGGCATACTCTTTAATACTTTTTCATTTGCTTTCCAGTCCCGAACCAACTTTTCTGTTACTCCAAATTGTCTTGCAGGAGCACAGTTATTATGTTCCATGGCAAAGTTTACAACTTTAAGTTGAAACTGGCTTAATATTTCTTTCTTCTTGCTGGTGGAGCCATGATGGGGTTTTGACTGTTGGACATTTGTATACTGTACTGTATGTGTAACGGGTCTGGTAGGTGAAACCACTGAGCTTTATTATACAAGACAGTATACTTGTAAGAGAGCAGGTGGCGCCCGGGGAATACGGACAGGAATTCACGGGAAGTGACAAGGACAGTCTCTGGGTAGGCAGGTTGTCACGGCAAGTGACCAGGGCAGTCTCTGGGTAGGCAGGTTGTCACGGGAAGTAACCAGGGCAGTCTCTGGGTAGGCAGGTTGTCACGGCAAGTGACCAGGGCAGTCTCTGGGTAGGCAGGTTGTCACGGCAAGTGACCAGGGCAGTCTCTGGGCAGGCAGGTTGTCACAGCAAGTGACCAGGGCAGTCTCTGGGCAGGCAGGTTGTCACAGAAAGTGACCAGGGCAGTCTCTGGACAGGCAGGTTGTCACAGCAAGTGACCAGGACAGTTACTGAATATACAGGCTTATACGACCTGAGATGTTGGAGCCTCCTGGTAGGCTGCAGTCCGATGGCAGATGATCGCTCCCAAGCGAGCAGGCAGAGTCTCTGGAGTAGCCGGTGATCCTGCTGGAGAAGTCCGAACCTTCGGATAAAGCTGCAGTCGGATGGCAGATGATCGCTCCCAAGTGAGCAGGCAAGAGTCTCTGTATAGCCGGTGATCACTGCTGTGAAGTCCGAACCTCGGATAGAGCTGCAGTCGGGTGGCAGATGATCGTCCAAGTAGCAGAAAGTCTTGTAAGCGGACACTGCAGGGATGTCCGAAATCGGGGAGGCTGCAGTCAGATGGCTAGACAGCAAGCAGACAGGTAACATGTCAGGCAATGGAAAAGGAGGAGGGCTAGAAGCAGAGTTATACAGTTGCAACAACACATTGTGGCACCATAAGGAGGAGCCCTTAATATAGGGCGGAGTCTCCGGCATTGCCGGAGACTATTTGAATGCGCGCGGCTCCTTAAGAGGGGGAGGTGCGGCGTGCCCCTAGTCAGCCAGGAAGGAGCGCGGGACCAACAGGGTGGAAGGAGGAGCCGAAGACGCTGGGGGCGCTGAGGACGCTGGGGGCGCTGAGGACGCAGAGCGCTGGTAAGGGGAACGGCGTCCCTGCCTGGCAGAGGGCCGGGACGCCGACGCTACAGTACCCCCCCTTCTAGGCCCCCCTTTCTTTAGGCCAGAAAGAAATTTAGCTAGGATGAGAGGGGCATGGATGTTCTCCCGAGGCTCCCAGGTTCTCTCCTCAGGACCAAACCCCTTCCAATCCACCAAAAAATAAGTCTTTCCTCCTACCCTTTTTGTGGCCAGAATGTTCTCTACCTCAAATTCATCATCAGCAGACACTGGAGCAGGAGGTGTACCTGTAGACTTGAAAAAAGAGTTAAGTACCACAGGTTTGAGGAGAGACACATGAAAAGAGTTAGGAATTCGCAAATTGGCCGGGAGTTTCAATTTATAGGACACTGGGTTGATCTGCCTGATGACCTCAAAAGGACCGATAAACCGAGGACCTAACTTGTAGGAAGGAATTTTGAGCCGAACATATTTGGACGAAAGCCAGACTTTGTCCCCAGGACGGAATTGAGGAGGATCCAGACGTTTCTTGTCAGCATGTCTTTTCATGCGCTCGGATGACTGAATGAGTGCGGACCGGGTACTCTCCCAGATGGAGGAGAATTCTCTAACCAGAGATTCCGCAGCTGGATTGTCCACAGAGATGGAAATGGGGACAGGAATCCGAGGGTGCTGACCGAAGACTATAAAAAACGGAGACTTGGTGGACGATTCGCTCTCGTGATTATTATAAGAGAATTCGGCCCAAGGCAGGAACTCCACCCAATCAGAATGATGAGCATTAACGAAGTGTCGGAGATAGCTGGTCAGATTCTGATTTATTCGCTCAACTTGTCCATTGGACTGTGGATGGTAAGCGGAGGAGAAATCCAAGGTGACGTCTAGTAACTTACAAGTAGCTCTCCAGAAACGTGAGGTGAACTGTACCCCCCGATCCGACACAATGTGACGAGGCAGACCATGAAGACGGAAGATGTGGCGGATAAAGTCTTTAGCCAACTCGGGTGCAGACGGAAGACCTGGCAGAGGAATGAAGTGAGCCATCTTGGAAAAGCGGTCAGCGACCACCCAAATGACCGTACAACCGGCAGAGACGGGCAGATCCGTAATGAAGTCCATGGCTATATGTTGCCAGGGAGCAGCGGGTACAGGAAGCGGAAGAAGACGGCCGGCAGGCAGGTGTCTCGGAACTTTGTTGCGGGCACAGGAGACACAGGCAGAAACAAAGTCTATCACGTCTTTGTGCAGGGTAGGCCACCAATAATGCCGGGTAATGAGTTGGAGGGTCTTTTTCTGACCAGCATGGCCAGCGAGTTTAGACGAATGACCCCAATGTAGAATTCTCTTCCGATCAGTCTCTGATACGAACGTCTTACCAGGAGGGAGACGATTTAGACTCACGGGAGCCACTTGCATCACTCTGGCGGGATCAATGATATGTTTAGGCTCATCTTCGAGATCCGACACCTGGAAGGACCGGGACAAGGCATCCGCCTTGATGTTTTTGTCAGCCGGGCGAAAATGCAAAAGAAAATCAAAGCGGGCAAAAAACAAGGACCACCGGGCTTGGCGAGGGTTAAGTCTCTGAGCATGCTGAAGGTAAGACAGATTTTTGTGGTCCGTGTAGATGATTACCGGATGAAGAGCCCCCTCGAGTAGGTAACGCCACTCCTCCAATGCCAATTTAATGGCCAATAACTCTCGATCTCCTATGGAGTAGTTGCGCTCGGAGAGGAGAAGAGTTTGGAGAAGAAACCACAGGAAACCATCTTCCCGGATGAAGATTTTTGAGTAAGTACCGCTCCGGCTCCAGCAGAGGAAGCGTCCACCTCCAGGAAGAACTGCTTGTTGCCGTCCGGGCGATGCAGCACTGGAGCGGAAGAGAAGGCTTGTTTCAAGGAAAGAAAGGCCTCCTCTGCTTCGGGTGTCCACTGTTTGGGTTAGCATCCTTGCGGGTAAGCGCTGAGATAGGAGCAGTCCTGGAAGAGAAGTGCGGTATGAAGAGACGGTAATAGTTAGCGAATCCCAGGAACCGCTGAATGGCCTTCAACCCCTCTGGTCGGGGCCACTTCTCGATGGCAGACAGTTTCTCCGGATCCATTCGTAGGCCAGTCTGAGAGATAATGTAGCCCAGAAACGGAAGCGAGGTCTGCTCAAAGAGGCACTTCTCATATTTGGCGAAGAGGTGATTCTGCCTGAGCCTGAGCAGAACCTGACGAACATCCCTCCGGTGAGACTGGAGATCCGGAGAGAAGACCAAGATGTCATCAAGGTACACCACAACGCAGGAGTAGAGGAGGTCCCGGAAGATGTCATTGACCAACTCCTGAAAGACTGCTGGAGCATTACAGAGACCAAAGGGCATAACCAGATACTCGTAGTGGCCATCCCGGGTGTTGAATGCCGTCTTCCATTCATCTCCTCGACGGATACGAACCAGGTTGTATGCTCCACGAAGATCCAGTTTAGTGAAGATTCTAGCCCCTCTAAGACGATCAAACAACTCCGGAATGAGCGGAAGAGGGTACTTATTCTTCACCGTGATCAAATTTAGGCCTCTGTAGTCAATACAGGGACGGAGAGATCCGTCTTTCTTTTTTACAAAAAAGAAACCTGCTCCCGCGGGGGAGGTAGATTTCCGGATGAATCCTTTCGCTAAATTCTCCTCGATATATTCTGACATCGACCTGGTCTCTGCAGCGGACAATGGGTAAATACGCCCACGGGGAGGCGTAGTACCGGGTAGCAGGTCGATCGGGCAATCATATGGTCTATGCAGGGGTAATGTCTCTGCTTCCTTTTTATTAAAGACATCAGCGAATGACCAATATGGAATCGGGAGTCCAGGTAGATTAGCAGGTGTAGGAGAAGAACGGACGGGATGGACAGGCACCAGACACGTTTTATGACAGTCCTGTCCCCAGCGAAGAATCTCTCCATTCTGCCAGTCGAGCACGGGTGCATGTTTTTGGAGCCAAGGCAGACCTAGTAAGAAAGCATGAGAGAGTCCAGGTAAAACATGAAACGAGATGCTCTCAGAATGCAACATTCCCACCTCACCTACAGGGTTATGGCTTCGGTGATAAGTTGGATGGGACGAGGTAGGAGACCCCCATCCACAGCAGCAACAGATACTGGTTCAACCAGAGGTTTGGTGGGAATGCGATACTTCTCTACTAGAGCCTGTGAAACAAGATTCCCAGCTGCTCCAGAATCAAGTTGGGCCAGTTCGAAGTAACGGTTCTTACCGATGAGAATAGAGACAGACAGCAGCAGAGATGAAGAGGATTTATTCTGGTCTAGGTGGACCTCTCCGAGCGAACCTAGACACAGGCGTTTCCCGACCTCTCCGGACAGGTATGGATCCAGTGCTCCTTACTGCCACAGTAGAAGCAACTCCTCTCGGCACGGCGTGAGTCCTGACGGGCTTTGACCATCTTGGTCTGGTCGACCTGCATAGGCTCAGCAGTGTGCATCTGGGGAGAAACGGAAGGGGTTATAGGTCTCTGAAACGAGGGTGCACGACGAGGAAACCCTCTCTCACGGGTGACCTCTTTGGCACGTTCCTGGAACCGTAGATCAATTCGATTGGCAAGATTTATTAAATCATCAAGGGAGGTTGGAATGTCCCGACCGGCAAGTTCATCTTTAATACGGCCGGACAGACCCTCCCAGAAGACCGAAATCAGGGTGTTATTGTCCCAAGCCAACTCAGAGGCTAGAGTACGGAACCGTATGGCATATTGACCAACGGTGAGACTCTCCTGACGGAGACGCAACAGAGATGATGCAGAGGAGGTCTTCCGTCCAGGTTCGTCGAATACCTTCCGGAAGGCTGAGAGAAAAGCAGGCAGGTCAGATACCAGAGGATCTTCTCTCTCCCAGAGAGGATTAAGCCAGGCCAGAGCCTCTCCGGTGAGATGGGACATGATGAAGGCAATTTTGGCCCGGTCAGAGTTAAACTGGTGTGCCAGGAGTTCGAAATGCAGGGTGCACTGGTTAATGAAACCACGAGCCAGAACAGGGTCGCCTCCAAACCTAGGAGGAGCTGAAAGACGAGGTCCGGGAATGGAAATCACGGAATTGGGAAGCAGCGAGACTGCCGGATTGTGAGTCATGGCTCCAGCGGTAGTTGCTGGTGATGGATTCAAAGTGTCCAAGCGGGAATTGACATTCCGCAGGTGACCCAGGATAGCCTCCTGTTGAGACCTCTGGCGAGACAGCTCATGACACAGTTCTGGAAGTGAAGGGGTTTGGGTGCCACCGGGTTCCATGGCCCGAGCAAACTGTAACGGGTCTGGTAGGTGAAACCACTGAGCTTTATTATACAAGACAGTATACTTGTAAGAGAGCAGGTGGCGCCCGGGGAATACGGACAGGAATTCACGGGAAGTGACAAGGACAGTCTCTGGGTAGGCAGGTTGTCACGGCAAGTGACCAGGGCAGTCTCTGGGTAGGCAGGTTGTCACGGCAAGTGACCAGGGCAGTCTCTGGGTAGGCAGGTTGTCACGGCAAGTGACCAGGGCAGTCTCTGGGTAGGCAGGTTGTCACGGCAAGTGACCAGGGCAGTCTCTGGGCAGGCAGGTTGTCACAGCAAGTGACCAGGGCAGTCTCTGGGCAGGCAGGTTGTCACAGAAAGTGACCAGGGCAGTCTCTGGACAGGCAGGTTGTCACAGCAAGTGACCAGGACAGTTACTGAATATACAGGCTTATACGACCTGAGATGTTGGAGCCTCCTGGTAGGCTGCAGTCCGATGGCAGATGATCGCTCCCAAGCGAGCAGGCAGGAGTCTCTGGAGTAGCCGGTGATCTCTGCTGGAGATGTCCGAACCTTCGGATAAAGGTGCAGTCGGATGGCAGATGATCGCTCCCAAGTGAGCAGGCAAGAGTCTCTGGAGTAGCCGGTGATCACTGCTGATGAAGTCCGAACCTTCGGATAGAGCTGCAGTCGGATGGCAGATGTTCGCTCCCAAGTGAGCAGGCAAGAGTCTCTGTAATAGCCGGGGATCACTGCAGGTGATGTCCGAACCTCCGGGGAGGACTGCAGTCAGATGGCAGACAGCAAGCAGACAGGTAACAGGCAGGCAACTGGAAACAGGAGCTGAGGGCTGAAGCAGAGTTATACAGTGCAACAACAACATTGCTCGGGCACCTCCATTAAGGAGGAAGCCCTTAATATAGGGTGGAGTCCTCCGGCATTGGCCGGAGACTAATTTGGAAAATGCGCGTGGCTCCTTTAAGAGCGGGGGAGGGTGCGGGCGCGCGCCCTAAGTCCAGCAGCAGGGAAGGAGCGCGCGGGACCAACAGGGTGGAAGGAGGACGCCGAGGACGCTGGGGGCGCTGAGGACGCTGGGGGCGCTGAGGACGCAGAGCGCTGGTAAGGGGAACGGCGTCCCTGCCTGGCAGAGGGCCGGGACGCCGACGCTACAGTATGTTCTGGTGCTATACTGTATGAACAAGTACAGATACTGGTGATGTACTCTCTGGTACCCAGTATAGAACAACCAGCCAATCACAGCAAGCGATGTACCTTACCGGCGATTGGCTGGTTGTTGTATAGAAATCCTGCTTGGATTGGTCAGCTCTCCCTGCCTGCCCTGCCCTCCCTGTTGAGGTGACGAGGTGGGGGGCGCCTCACTGGGAAGGTGTAAGTGCAGCAAGCTGCAGGCGTCTGGGATTACCGGGGTATGGAAAAAAGAGAGAGAGCGGCGCTGTGCCCAGAAAAACACACCTCTTTCGCTTGTCTGGTCTGCCCTTGTATCCTATTACCTCCTTATCTGCCTCTCAGATGTCGCTACTGAGGACAGCAGTATGTCGCTCTTGAGGACAGCAGTGAAGCAGTCCAGGCACTCATGTGTGAGATCTGAGAGGCAGAAAAGGAGGTAATAGGATACAAGGGTGGGCAAGACAGGTGAAAGAGGCATGTTTTTCTGGGCACAGCGCCGCTCTCTCTTGTTTTTCCATACCACAGGCATCCCTGATGCCTGCAGCTTGCTTCACTTACACCTTTCGGGTGAGGCAACCCCTCACCTCGTTATCAGAATCGCTCCCCCCACCATATGCGGCGACCTCAAATTGCTCCACACCAGCCCTATAAGATGACACCCAGCATATAAGACGACCCCCGACTTTTGAGAAGATTTTCAGGGGTTAAAAAGTCCTCTTATACGCCAGAAAATACGGTATGTTCAGTAAATTCACTCAATACTTGGTCGGGGCTCCTTTTGCATCAATTACTGCATCAATGCGGTGTGGAATGGAGGGGATCAGCCTGTGGCACTGCTGAGGTGTTATGGAAGCTCCGGTTGCTTTGATAACAGACTTCAGCTTGTCTGCATTGTTGGGTCTGGTGTCTCTCATCTTCCTCTTGACAATACCCCATAGATCCTCTATGGGCTTAAGATCAGTCAAGTTTGCTGGCCAAGCACAGTGATACTGTTGTTTTAAACCAGGTGTTGGTACTTTTGTCAGTGTGGACAGGTGCCAAGTCCTGGTGGAGAATGATATTTCCATCTCCAAAAAGCTTGTAGGCAGAGGAAAGCATGAACTGCTCTAAAATTTCCTGGTAGACAGCTGCGCTGACTTTGGTCTTGATAGAACACAGTGGACCTACACCAGCAGATGACATGGCTCCCCAAACCATCACTGAGCAGTGGATCTTGATGATTTTCATGCCCAAGTTAATTCAGAGCAGCAAAGCATAAATCAAAATAAATCAATATTCCAAATAACTAAGTCCTGGTAACTAATCTTGGTAATATCCACACTTTCATATCCACTATAAACGTACTTTATAATTCATTTGTCTCTGCTAATCTGGTGCAATTACACGCTCAAATCTGCTGTGTCAAATTGTCAGAAAACCGACTCATCTCAACTATCCTGGGGATACCCACGCTTCCTGGTCCTGTGAGTAACTGCACTCCTGCTGCAAGACACCATTTTGTATGAATACCTTTTCGGTTTCTAAGTGTAACCCCACTCCTGCTGCAGAATACCAGATTTTTTTGTATATATTTTTGCTGTTTCTGTAATATCTGCACTTCTGGCTTTGCTGCATCTAATGCTTCAAACTCTGCTTGTTTATCTGCCATTCTGCATACCCTACTGTACTGATCCTTGCTGACGCATGTGCAATGCAGAAAGTCCAGTTCCACTGCATCATTGCTTCTGGTCCGTACTGCTCAACCTGGTCTGAGACTTAGAGACTGGCTGAGAGAATCTACCTAACCAGGTGAGCCATAATCATTTTATTATAGCATAAGACACACATAAAACTGTTAAGTATGTTGGGTCCTAACTTATATTTCTTTGAATTTGATTGAGGATGCCAGTTTCTCATATGCAAAATACAATATGTAATAGCATCATGCTGGCAAAAATTTTGAGGGGATTTTTAGTTACGAAGCCTCTCATCTAGCAGCACTGATTTCAGGATGCCATATGTCAAGCATAAAGGAAAGGTAAGGAATGATATATTTGAGGATAACAAAAAAATAAATAAAAGACATTTTGCACACATATTCACTTGAAACCTTCCTTTCCAGATAATATTGAAAAGATGTACTGTAATAAAGAAGTGGTCTTGTCTGATACAACCTAATATAAAATATCATAGTAGGGTATATTGAGGCAATGGTCCTCTTCTAGAAAGAGTTGCAGTTTCACCAGAAATAACAGCAAAAGTATGACACATTTATTTTTAAATCAGAATATTTTTTTAATTAAAAGTAATAATCTCCTGCAAAATTTTATTGTAAGACATTATTCATTACAGGAGTCATTATCCATCTGTCACTGTTGGGACAGGACAAAAGATAGAATGGTTATTGATGAGAATATCAGATAAATGTCAGGATTTCCACTCTTGAAGCTCCTTATAATGACCTAGTAATGTGTCTTAATCTCTTTTGGGAGCAGTAGTTCCCTTAATTATGTTGCACAGTTATCGGCAAATACAAAGGGATTTAGTCCTTGCTGCTTTTTATTTGCTCTCAGTAGTTAGCTCATGGATTACAAGAAGAAACACCAAGCACTCATAAGATGGGTCAATTGCAATGAGAGGCCTATAGTATGACATTGAGTGAATTAAACTGATACCCCTCTGTGCTTGTCCCTGTTCTATTAAGATTCTGCTAAAAAAGACCACAACATAAAAAAAGTCAACAGAGCGCACCCGGGTGCGGAGCACAGAATGAACCCTGTGCCTGAATATTTAGCCATTGAAAAAGTGCATATGAACATAAGGAGTCCTTCTAATAGAACAGGGATTTAGGAAATGTACAGACTCTCCTGAAAGAAACTAATTTCAGGTCATTATCCAGTTTGAGGTAGATTGATAGGGCTGGGTCAAAGTATTAACTGTGTGATCCAAGCACAAAGAGTATTTGTTCTATAACAGAATGAAAACTAGATCAATGAAATTTGCACATAAATAATTTATACTAGGTAAACTATTACTTAAATTATACCACTAAACTCAGCAATAAAGATACAAAAGACATTAAAAATAACAGAAAATACATTTTAATTCACACTAATAAACATTACTGGATCTTTAATGATTTGAGTGACAGTGTGAAGTCTAAAGTCACTGATGCAGTTTGATAAAAATGTGTCTAGTTCTAGGCAAATTTAGCATTTAAATTATTAGAAAAATGTCTAATAACAGTTTATATTTTAATCACATAACAATTTTTTGCAACTCTTGCTTCTTGCCCTTGCTTCCATGATCATGTATCAATTTAAAGTTCCTTGTACTTTTCAATATATTCAGTAATGACCTTGCCAATATCTTACATAGTAAGGGCTCCTACATACCGCAATGCCATGCCTGGCCAGACAAGGCTTTCCCCAGCAAACTCAGAAAGGGTATGCTCCAAGCAGGACCCATGGTGATGAGCTGTTCAATGTGCCTAAAATTTGAAAGGGTATGTATTTGATAAAACAGCCCTTTTAAGTTTTGCAAAGGTGATATAACGATTCCATCCCTCATTGTCTTTTAGGATGCAGTGATTGACACCTCAGATGTCCAGTCTGGTGCAGTGACATGCTGTGACAGCTCAGCCGTCCAATCTGTGACTGGGAGGTGCTGAGCTCTCGTCAGATGCTCCACATTCCCTTTTTTGTTCAGTTATATAACTGAACTGGCAATCCCATATAGCTGTCAGCCATAGCTTCAGCTCTGTGTAATTGTTTTCCTAGTGCCTAGTGCCTTGCTCATTGATCAATTTGCCTGACCTTGCATATCATTCTGACCATCCATTTGTCTAATCCTTTTGCTCTGATCCGATATCATCATAGTATTTTGACCTTGGACCGTCAACTATTTTATTTCTTCCCTCTTATGTTACCCTCCTGGCTATTGACCTCAGACTCCTGACTATCCCAAATGACGCCTTGTCCATGAGAAGTGACTCAGCATCACAGGTGGGGCTCATAGACTCGTGTAAACTTTGACTTGAGAAGATGTTGTTAGATTATTTATTTGCTAAATCAAGTTAGCGGGTAGAATGCTGCAAAATTAAAAGATTGTTCATAACCAATAGTAATAAAGTAACTAGTAAGAATGTGTAATTACTCTAAACCTACTAGAAATTGGCCTGATGCTATCGCATCTGGAGTGCGGTGAAACATACACGTCACCGCTATTCCCCACGCAGGCGCAGTAACAGCCACGTGGTTACCGCACATGCTCGGGTAGAGCGCGCAGTTGTGTCTGTTACTGTACATGTGTGGGAATAGCAGTGACGTGAATGTCACTTGCGCAGGTGCAGTTCTTGGCCTTATGGCCACGAACTGCACCTGCGCAAGTGACACTGCCTCGGTGCCTTATGGGATTCGGGGACAGTGGCCGGAAATCCCAACTGGCGATTATATTATAAGATAGTCAAATTGGAGTAACCCTTTAATGTCTGATGCTGCAGCACCATCTACTGGGATGGAAAGCAGGAATTCTCTGAAGAGAACCTTGACTGCTCTCCTCATGGTGGTGTAGCAGGTTTCCATACTGATATTTGCATGTTGGCATCCATGCCAGTGTAAGACTCCAGGCCTGTGGGTGCTGTGGGTGAGCTCATCAGCAGCCCAACCTCCAGCTCATGTCAGTTCATCTGCTGTAATCATCCCAGCAGCAGCGGGAGCAGCACTCTCCCCCAGGGTCTCCCATACACTGCATACTGCCAGGCGCTGCTCTGCAGATCACTACTGGATGAACACAGGAAGGTCATTGCTGCCCACACTGCAGCAGGCACCACTGCCACCCTGCCCAGCTCCTACCCACACAGCACGCCTAGGAGGAAGGTGTCTGACGGGATCTTAAAGTTCCTGTCTGCATTCCAAGCCTCACTACCACTGATGGCAGCTGGGCTGAAGGACCTGTGATGACGTCAGGACCATGTGACATGTGTGGGCAGAGTCTGACTTCTGGCTGTGCTGCTGTACTGTATTCTCAAGTGGCACTGCCACAATGCCTTATGGGATTCGGTGACAGCTGCCAACTGGTGATTATATAGAGAGATTCCAGCAGTAATTAATTCTGACAATGAATGCAAGTTTTTTTCACATTGTGGAACTTTTTCTTAGCAATTAAAAGGTTATCAAAGTTAAGACAAAGAAAAATAAGTTCTAGACACATAAAGCTATATCATGTCTCATGATTTTTTTCTGAGCATTACTTTCTGAATTTATCCCTATTTCATATTATTTTATGAACACATGTAGATAAATATATAAACTTTTAAATATTAAATACATTTTTACCTAAAAGATCAAAGCACTAAGTTTCATGATTTTATAAGTCCTGTTCTTATAGCCTCGCTCGTTTTTTGCCAGAGATAAATGAAGGCAGCAAAATTTGATTAACAGTTTATCGAATTATCACTATAGTGGTGCCTCCACTCCTGGATATTTATTTAGGCTATGAGAACCAATGAATGTTCTAGAACGGAGTGGGAGAGAATTAGAGGTTAAAGATGAATGTAACAGATTAGTTAAATTTTAGCCACATAGAGTGTTCCTGCCCACCACTAGCCAGGGGGACTACTGTTATACAAAGTGAAAGAAGCAGAAGTGCAGACTTGGTTATCATTGGGATGAAACTCCACAGAGTGGATCTGTACACAACAGAGCTGGATTTTACTATAGAGTAGATGAGCTGGAAATAATCCAAGAAGAAGAAACTGGCACCAGAGGAAAAACCAGCACTTTGTCTTAAAAAACTATTAGACAAACTTACATGCAGCAGGGATCTCGGGTGCCAGAAAGACCAACAGGAAAATATTGTGGAATGTGAGAACAGAGAATAGAAAAATTGTCACTCAACCTCTCTTAAAATCCTCCCTTACTTGTAAAGGTTAAAACATGGCAGAAGGTTGAGAATACAATTCAAATGAGGAAAACGAATGTTTCTCACTCCTCTGCCTTTAACAGGTCATGAATGAAAGGAAGTAAGGGACTCCACCTAAAAATTAGTAAACTTCCCTGACATAAACAGTGTGTTAAGCCTTGAAAGACTGATTCAAATATAACAGATATTTTCACATAAAAGCTAAGCAAGAAAACATAGAAACATTTTAAAAACAGGCATGTCAAATTTTTCATTAAAACCTAATGGACCTTGTGCACATGTACGCATGATCCATCTAGCTTCCCTCCTTAACAGGACCTTATGATGGTTGCCCCCTGTGCAGGAAAATTGCATTTTAACAAGAGACAGATTTGTTTAATTGAGCCTGACCTTAGATATCTTTTTGACCATCCGTTTCTCGAATCCTTTTGCTCTGATTCACTATCCTCATGGTATTTTGACCTTGGACCGTTACTTGACTACATCTTTATTTCTTCCCTCTGTTTATGATGTAGCCTCCTGGCTATTGACCTCAGACTCCTGACTATCCCGACTCATGCCTTGTCCATGAGAAGTGAAGTGAGAAGCATCACAGGGGAGGCTTATAGACTCATGTGCAAACTTTGACTTGAGAAGATGTTTTCGGATTATTTATTTGCTACAGGGACTATTACATACATTAAGTGACTACACAGTTATCTGACAGGGCAACTTATCTACCCATTGCACAGAATCCAACTTTTGATTTAAAAAAGAAATTGCAAAATTTGGTAAGAAAGTATGTCCATTTAAGGGTTCTAACAACTAAAAAAGCAGAAAAATTATACCCAGAATAGCTCAGAAGCCACATTGGTACTGTAAACCCAAATTACACAAATCTCTTTCTGCTCTCCCAGGACACCCAATAATATTGGGGTAGGCTCTTTAACAGAAACTTTGTCCCAATACATCGATTGGTTGCTACGTCCTCTTTTTCAAAAAAATTCCTTCCCATCTGAAGGATGTGAGTGATTTTTTTAAATGCTCTGCAGGAAGTTGAATGGCAAGATGGTTTTCACATGGCATCAATATACATGGAAAGCCTCTATACCAGAATCCCGCAGTAGCAAGGTATTGAAACTATTCATTCTATACTCACAAATACTGAAAAAAGTAAGGAGTTCAAAGTATTTGTTTGTGAAGCCCAGGGATTTATTTTGAGAAATAATGCATTCAATTTCCTGGAAAAGTGGATTTTGCAGTGTATGGTCACAGCAATGGGTATGCTTTGGGTGGCTTGTACATTTGCCAATCTCTTCTTAGATTCCCTGGAGGAATACATTTGTATTTTCCATAAAAAAAACCCTTATATTAAATACATTGGAACTTTTTTAAGATATGTGGATGACATTTTTGTGATTTCGTAGTGTACAAAAGAGCAGTTTGAGGGTTTTGTCAGTTACCTTAATATAACCAACACCATGAATATACACTTTACTTTGGTTTTTGGGGGATTGAGTCTAGAGTTTTGGAAGTCAAAATTCAAATCCTTGAAGGTAATCTGATGATGAAGGTATACTCAGGGTAGATTTGCAGGGTTGAAAGACACTGGGATGAAAAAAGAAAAAAGGTTTTTCTTTATTTAAAAATATGGCCCTATGGAGACACATATACGATCTGCTAGTAATAAGAACTGGCACCTGCTAGAAAAAGACAGTGATTTACTAGAAGTGGTAACACGTAAGCCTTTGATCACATATAGGAGTGGTACTAATCTTAAAGACATTTTAGTTTACAATCGTTTGAAAACTGAATCCATAAACTGGCTCAGGAGTTCTCGACTTGTGGGTAATTACAGATATGGGAATTGTTCTTGTAGGTTCCATTTGAATTTCAAGGTTTTAAAAATAAGAGACATAACCTATAAGGTAAAAGAAATTATTTCTTGCGAAGCACGCTTTGTTGTTTACATCATTTTTTGCTCCTGTTGTCTATGCTATATAGGCAAAATGATTAGACCTCTTTTTGTTTGCTTTAGGGAGCATTTCAGATCTATTCTGACAGTTATAGGTATGCGTAGATTAACTGCCCCCACCCCTACTGATGAGGCATCAACCTCTACCAGAAAAGGCTTGGTCTCATCTGTCTGGATCAAAACAGGAGCAGAGCTAAACCTCTGCTTGAGATGCTCAAAAGCCTCCACTGCCTCAGTGGACCATTGGACAGTATTAGAACCCTTCTTGGTGAGATTAGCGATAATAGAAAAATTCTTTATGAATTTTCTGTAATAATTGGCAAACCCTAAAAATCTTTGGACAGATTTTAAACATTCAGGCCTAGGCCAATCCAGTACTGCCTGAACCTTCCACGGGTCCATCTCAAACCCATCACTGGAGACCAAGTACCCCAAAAAACTCATTTTCTGTACCGCAAACTCGCACTTCTCCAATTTATCAAAGAGGTTGTTTTCGCTCAAAATCTGAAGAACTTCGCGGACTCTCTGCCAATGCGACTCCAGATCAGGAGAATAGATCAAAATATCGTCCAAATAAACAATAACACTCCTACCTATCAACGGCCTCAGAATGTCATTAATGAAATTTTGAAAAAATGCAGGCGCATTAGTAAGGCCAAAAGGCATTACCAGACACTCAAAATGACCCTCCAGGGCATTAAATGCTGTCTTCCATTCATCTCCCTCCTTTACCCGCAGCAAATTATATGCCCCACGAAGGTCAATTTTAGAGAATCACTTAGCTCCGGTCAGTTGGTTAAACAAATCGGGAATTAGTGGCAACGGGTAAGGATTGCGCACAGTGATCTTATTAATCTCCCGAAAATCCAGCCACGGTCTAAGGCCCCCATCCTTCTTTTTGACAAAAAAAAAATCCTACCGCCACATGAGACTTAGAGGGTCTTATATGACCTGCAGCCAAACTAGTCTGTAGGTATTCCTTTAAGGCCTCCCTCTCGGGAATCGTCAGATTAATTAAACGACTCTTAGAGAGTTTTGCTCCTACTGACCTTTTTTCTTTTCTTTCTTTATGCGAACCTTGCATTGCTTAATCAAATGGTCAGCATTACCAAAATACAAGCATAGCCCTTCAGAGAACGTCCTCTCCCTCTCCTGAGAACGAGAGGACCTCGCCCCAAGTAGCATAGGCTCCCTGCTGTCGACGGGGCTATCCTGAGAGACTGGGTCCAGCATTATAACAGGGTTCTCATTATTCTGTCTGTCTCTCAATCTTCTATCCACACGGATAACTAACAGGTGCAGGATAAGCAATTAGCAAATCTTTAACCCTTTCACTCAAACCTGCTAAAAACTAACTTTTGAGCGCTGTGTCATTTCACCTGACCTCTGTGGACCATGGTCTGAACAGGGTGCAATACTTCTCAGCATCACCAGAACCCTGTTTAAGCCGTCTGAGCTCTGCCTCAGCTGTGGTAACTCAATCCGGATCATCATATAACAACCCCATAGCAGTAAAAAATGCTTCTACTGACGTCAAACAAGGATCATTAGGTGGCAACGAAAATGCCCAGATTTTGGGATCACTTTGCAACAAAGACATAATAATCCCCACACACTGTGATTCACTCCCTGAGGATCCAGGTCTAAGCCGAAAATATAGTAAACATGCATTTTTAAATGTAAAAAATTCCTGCCGTTTACCAGACAAAAACTCAGGTAGTCCTACCTTAGGCTCCTCACAGCGTACTCCAGGACAATTACTCATGTGCTGTTGCAAGCTGGCTACCTTCAAAGTAAACCCTTGCAAGTGTTGAGTAAGTTCTTGGTTGCTGTTCATATTGAAGGACTCCGGGAGAGAAAAAAAAAATATCCTTTTCCTTTTTTTTTCTTTTTTTTTATGTGCCGGCTGGACATACAGTTATGAGTCTGCAACTCAGGAATAGAGCGGGAGGAATCTGACTCTGCACTAGGACTAGACTCAATCCCTACGATGGAGCAGGTGACCTATTCCTTGCGAATAGACCCACCGACGATCCTAGTCTAGACTCAAGCGAAGACCTGAAGGTGGGGGAAGGGGATCCCTGAAAGATCTAGGGACTGGGAACAAAACACTGGTAACCTCCTTGCAAAGGAAATAGAGGAAGCTGCAGAAACAAAAGTAAAAAACAAAAAGACTAAGCAAGCAGAACTAGAGAGAACTGCACAAAGAATAGCACAAAGCTATCAAGGCTCCTAGCCAGAAATCAAGCGGATTAACACTGATGTCTAGCAAGGACTGGGAGGCAGCTGCAGGGTAATAAAGGGTGATACAATCACCTGACCAACGACAAGCCCAACACCAGGGGAAAAAGACCAGCAGCCAGAAACCACAACAAGATGGTAGATTGTCAAGCTGAATAGATTCTAACATAAGCAATGAGTAAATCTTTAACCCTTTCACTCAAACCTGCTAAAAGCTGACTCTTGAGCGCTAGGTCATTCCACCTGACCTCTGCGGACCATCGTCTGAACAGGGTGCAATACCTCTCAGCATCACCAGAACCCTGTTTAAGCCATCTGAGCTCTGCCTCAGTTGTGGTAACTCGATCCAGATCATCATATAACAACCCCTAAGCAGTAAAATATGCTTTTACTGACGTCAAACAAGGATCATTAGGTGGTAACGAAAATGCCCAGATTTGGGGATCACTTTGCAACAAAGACATAATAATCCCCACACGCTGTGATTCACTCCTTGAGGATCCAGGTCTAAGCCGAAAATATAGTAAACATGCATTTTTAAATGTAAAAGATTCCTGCCGCTTACCAGAAAAAAACTCAGTCCTACCTTATATTATATTATATAGATATATAACTTTTCAATTTTTGCTTTCCCAACGGCGACTATAATTTCTGCATCTAGAATTACTGTCTCATACTCATGTCATGTTTTTCTAGTGATGAATTGTTATTTATAAGACACTTTTCTTTTAAAGCATTTATCCTTTTTACAGTTTCCTGTTACACTCTCCTCAAAAAAGGCGCATTCCTACCTGGAAATTGTTCTGCACTTCTACCTGTATTTATCTCCAATTTACCTTCCCAAACCCTACGCTACACTGACATTACAGGTAAGGGATATATTAGTAATGTTGATATGCTCTGATCCATAGCGCGAGTACATTTCTATTTTTATATTTTGTCCTATATACACCTTTCGTGGTAGAAGGACATTACATACTTGCAGCTGATTGAGCATATGAGCAGTAGCGCCGCTACACTTTCTATTAGATTTCTTATATATTATAAACACAGCACACGTTGCTGACACAGTTAACACAAATAAACAGTTATTAACAATGAAAATTAAAATATTCAAAAATGTATTATTCCAATCATGCATGCGTGGCTTCCATTCAGGAAAGTGCAATGAGTAATCCATATGTAGGACATTGATTGAGAGCATTGGTCATGCTTCTTAAAGTAACCCTGGCTAACAAAGGTGTACTGACAAAAGAGACAATAGGAGAGTGTAACAAGTCTTTGGTCCCATGATTTATTTATTCTAGCCTCCAGCAATGTAGAGATTCCCAAATTTGACCCAGGTTAATTATATAACATTTCCTGCAACAACAGTGAAAGGGATCCCCTTACTTAGATTTTTGTTGAATCTGATGACATAGCAAATCTGTATCTCATTGCTAGCTATTTATACCTCATTTGTCATATACTTGACTATATGTCAGTATGTCATCCTTCAGCTTTTGCAACAAATTCATATACTTATAGGAGACATAAGTATAAGTAAAACAAAATTAAGCTAAACATGATATTTAAAAAAATGTGAAACTGCAACTAATTACTAAACAATTACGGTATGTAAAAATGGAATCCAAAATAATAGCATTTTAAAGTTTAAACAATAGAAAAATAGATATAGTTTGTTTAAGCAACATTTGATATGTAGTTTAGTTATTGTACTTTAAGTCTTATTTTTCCTTAAAAAAATCATACTTTCATGTATCGTAACTTTTCAGATTAAGTGGTCCTCTGGGACCACATTCAGGAATAGCACTCTCTTTGGCAATTTTATATTTGG
>JARQOD010000006.1:261329554-261515290 GCA_033576555.1 Oophaga sylvatica | reverse complement strand
CACAGCGTCATGAGTTTCGAAAGCGCAATGGGTTATGTTTCTACTGTGGTGATGCCTCTCATGCTATTTCAGTCTGCCCTAAGCGGGGAAGATGTTTTGCACGCTCAGTTGTCTTGGTAGTGTTCAGACTAAGTTTTTATTAACTGTCACTCTGATATGCTCTCTGTCCTCATTTTCTGCTCAGGCTTTCGTTGATTCTGGAGCAGCTATTAACCTGATGGATTATGATTTTGCTAAACGTTGTGGGTTTCCCTTGATACCCCTACAGAAGTCTATTCCTTTACTGGGGATCGATTCTACCCCTTTGGCTGAGATAAACCCAGTTTTCTGCTCAGGTGATAATGAGGGTTGAACCTGATCACCAGGAGTGCTGCAAATTTTTGGTTCTATATAATCTGCATGACATTATAGTGCTGGGTTTCCCTTGGTTACAGTCTCATAATCCTGTTTTGGATTGGAAATCTGTGTCTGTAACCAGTTGGGGCTGCCAATGTGTTAATACCAACACTCCTGTTTTTTCTGCCTCCCCCCAGGCTGAGGATGTTCCTGACTTTTTGTTTGATTTTTCTGATGTGTTTAGCGAAAGTAAATCTGCATCCTTGCCTCCCCATAGGAGCTATGACTGCGCTATTGAATTAGTGCCAGGTAGTAAATTCCCTAAAGGTCGCCTTTTTAACTTGTCTGTACCTGAACATGACGCTATGCGGTCTTATATCAAGGAATCGTTGGAGAAGGGTCATATCAGACCATCCTCTTCACCCTTGGGTGCCGGTTTTTTCTTTGTGGCCAAAAAGGATGGTTCATTAAGGCCGTGTATTGATTATCGTCTCTTGAACAATATTACTGTGAAATATCAATACCCGTTACCCTTGATTTTTGACCTGTTTTCCAGGGTGAAAAACGCTACTTGGTTTACCAAGCTTGACCTCAGGGGGGCGTATAACCTTATTCGCATTAAGCACGGGGATGAATGGAAGACGGCATTTAACACCCCTGAAGGCATTTTGAGTACCTTGTGATGCCCTTTGGGCTCACTAATGCTCCTTCCGTCTTCCAGTCCTTCATGAATGACATTTTCAGGGATTTTGTGGACAAGTTTCTGATTGTTTATTTGGATGATATCTTGATTTTTTCTAATGACTGGGACTCTCATGTGAAACATGTTCGAACTGTATTCCAGATTTTGAGAGAGAATGCTCTGTATGTGAAGGGATCAAAGTGTCTTTTTGGCGTACAGAAGATCTCATTTCTGGGATTCATTTTGTCCCCATCTGTTATTGAAATGGACCCGGTCAAGGTTCAGGCCATCTGTGATTGGGTCCAACCTACTTCATTAAAGGCTCTTCAGAGATTTTTGGGTTTTGCCAATTTTTATCGTAAATTTATTGGTAATTTCTCGGTTATTGTTAAACCATTAACTGATTTGACCAGAAAGGGTTTTGATGTGGTGAATTGGCCTCCTGAGGCAGTCTCTGCGTTTCAGGAACTTAAGCAGAGATTCACTTCTGCTCCTGTTCTACGGCAGCCTGATGTTTCTCTGCCATTTCAGGTGGAGGTTGATGCCTCTGAAATTGGGGCAGGTGCCGTTTTGTCCCAAAAAGATCCAGAGACCTCTAAAAGTAACCCTTGTGCCTTTTTCTCTCGAAAATTTTCTCCTACTGAACGTAATTATGACGTGGGTAATCGGGAGTTATTGGCCATGAAGTGGGCTTTTGAAGAGTGGAGACATTGGCTGGAGGGAGCCAAACATCAGGTGGTGGTCCTTACGGACCATAAGAATCTGGTCTATCTGGAATCTGCCAAGCGACTCAATCCTAGACAGGCCAGGTGGGCCTTGTTTTTCACACGTTTTAATTTTGTGGTTTCCTTTCTTCCTGGCACTAAGAATGTTAAGGCGGATGCCCTCTCGAGGAGTTTTCCTTGCGGACTCTCCTGAGCTATCTGATCCCTCTGTTATTTTGAAGGAGGGTGTAGTTCTTTCCGCCATCTCGCCCAATTTGAGACTTGCTCTGGAGGGGTGTCAGGAGGATAGGCCCGAGCGCTGCCCTGTTGGAAAATTGTTTGTCCCGGACCAATGGAAAAAGAGTGTGATGTCTGAGATTCATTGTTCCGCATTGGCTGGGCATCCCGGAATTTTTGGTACCAGAGACTTGGTTAGTCGGTCCTTTTGGTGGCCTACCTTGTCTCGCGATGTCAGGGAATTTGTGCAGTCCTGCGGGACTTGCTCTCGCTCCAAGCCTTGCTCTCGCTCTAGTGGTTTGTTGATGCCATTGCCTGTGCCCAAGAGACCATGGACCCATATCTCTATGGATTTCATTTCCGATCTTCCTGTTTCTCAGAGAATGACCACCATCTGGGTAATTTGTGATAGGTTTTCCAAAATGATACATCTTGTGCCATTACCTAAGTTGCCTTCCTCCTCTGAATTGGTGCCATTGTTCCTTCAGCACGTGGTTCGTTTACACGGCATTCCTGAGAACATTGTGTCTGACAGAGGAGTCCAGTTTGTTTCCAGATTTTGGAGGACTTTTTGTTCTAAACTGGGTGTTCAATTGTCTTTCTCCTCGGCATTTCATCCTCAGACCAATGGTCAAACTGAGAGAACAAACCAGACATTGGAGACTTATCTAAGATGCTTTGTGTCTGCTGATCAGGATGACTGGGTCTCTTTTTTGCCTTTGGCTGAGTTTGCTCTTAATAATAGGGCTAGCTCTGCCACTATGATGTCTCCGTTTTTCTGTAATTCTGGGTTTCACCCTTGATTTTCTTCAGGACAGACGGAGGCTTCTGTCTGTCCAGGTGTTGACTCTGTTGTTGAGCGTATGCAGCAGATTTGGGACCAGGTAGTGGAGAGGTTGTCCCTCTCTCAGGAGAAGGCCCAGCGGTTTGCTAACCGGCATAGGACTGATGGTCCTCGGTTTAAAGTGGGGGACTTGGTCTGGTTGTCCTCAAAGAATATTCCTATGAGAGTAGCATCTCCTAAATTTAAACCTAGGTTCATTGGACCTTATAAGATCATGGAGATTATTATTCCTGTTTCTTTTCGTTTGCTTCTTCCAGGGACATTTAAGATCCATAACGTGTTCCACAAGTCCTTGTTGAAGAGGTTTGTTGAGCCAGTGGTTCCTGCTGCTGTGCCTCCTGACCCTGTTTTGGTTGAGGGCAATCTGGAGTATGTGGTTGAGAAAATATTGGATTCTCGTTTTTCTAGACGAAGACTCCAGTATTTGGTTAAATGGAGAGGTTATGGTCAGGAAGACAATTCTTGGGTGTTTGCTTCGGACATCCATGCTAGGAGACTTATCCGTGCGTATCATAGAACTCATCCTGACTGACCTGGTTGCTCAAATGAGGGTTCGGTGACCCCTCCTCAAGGGGGGGTACTGTTGTGAATGGGTTTGAGATGAGTTCTGAGCAGAGGCTCCCTCTGGTGGTTACAAGCGGTACTAGTGAGGATTGTGAGGACTGGGAATCAGGTGTTACTGATTGGTCTTTTATAAGGGAGTCATTTTCCCATCAGGGTTGCCGGTGATCAATTGTTCTGGTCTGAATCCTTCTTTCCAGTTTCCCTTGTAGCCTGCTGTGTCGTGTCTGCATCTCCTGCTATCAGATAAGACAATTTCTTATTTTGTGTTTTTGCTATATTTTTGCATTTTGTCCTGCACTTCTGTGGGGGCCTTCAGGGTCCCCTCCGGGGGCTTTTGCCCTCTCAGTTTAGTCCAGCCACTGTGTTTTGTACTTTTGCTTTTTCCAGTTTTTTTTCAGTGGCTGCTGTTTTGTTTTTGTAACACCAGAGAACTAATTTAGGTGGTAGAGGTCGTGTGATCTCAGGTGATTTTGAAATTAGTAGAGTTGGTGTTTTTTCAGGGTTTTCTGAGATTGCAGTAAGTACCCTTCCTATCCTTTTCTATTTAGATAGTTTGGGCCCAGCGTTTGCTCATACTATTTTCTTTCTGTGTCAGTATTTCCTCTTGTCTAACCGCCATTACATGTTTGGGGGCTTTCTATTATCTTTGGGGTTCTGCTCCGGGGCAGATAGCTTTCCTATTTCTATCTTTAGGTGTAGTTAGTTTCTCAGGCTGTGACGAGGCGTCTAGGACCAACGTAGGAACGCTCCACGGCTGCCTCTAGTTGCAGTGGTTAGTCAGGGTACTGCAATCTCATAGATTCCAACTGCTCTGGTGTATTTCCTTTTTTACCTGCACTCCTCAGCTACCGTAACATAACAGCCGAGGAGGACAGCAGCAAAAATAGACCAGGCCACCAGACACCCAGAAAGGTTGGTAACTAGCGGATTGCGGACCCCTAAACTGACAGCACAACTAGAAGCAGCCGTGGGACGTGTCTACGGTGCCCTAGACGCCTCGACACAGCCAGAGAGCTAGCTAAGCCTAAAGAGAGAAAGGGAAAGGCTAACTTCCCCGGAATAGAGCCCCAAAGGAATAGGTAGCCCCCAAACATATATTGGCGGTGAGACAAGATGAAATACAAACACAGGCAGAAAATAGAGTAAGCAAATGCTGGGGCCCAAAATGTCTAGATAGAACAAGACAGGAAAGAATACTGTCTGCAATCCAGCAAAAAACTCTAAGCAAAATTCCAACATGTCTGATATACAAAAATACTGAGACCACATGATTTTGCCCCCGCTAGATAAGAACTCAGGGGTGAACTGGTAACAAAGCAGCAGACACTGAAATAATAGGGAACTGGAAATACATAAACTGTGGCAAATGAGAAACAGAGTCCAGCGCAGGCCCCCGCAGGGGAACCTGGCTGTGCTAACTCCAGAAGGGCAGAAAATTGAGATGGACAAAAACAAAAGCCACAGAAATAAACAGCAAATGACTTATCTGAAAGTTGCAGGACAAAGCAGGAAGCAAGCTGATTCCATATGGGACCAGGAAGAAACAAATCACCAGCGAGGATCATGGGAAGGTTGCTCACTTATATCTCCCCAGTCAGCAACACCTGATTGCCAATCATCGCCCCTAGCTGATAGACTTGTGTCAGCCAAAGCAGCTTCATAACTATCAGCAGCCACCAGGGGGAACCCAAACTCAGAAGTCAGATCCAAAGCTTTCACAACAGTACCCCCCCTTGAGGAGTGGTCACCGAACCCTCTTTTGCGTCACCAGGCCGATCAGGATGAGCCCGGTGAATGGCGCGAACCAATCTCTCAGCATGAATGTCAGAAGCAAACACCCAAGAATTGTCCTCCTGACTAGAAATGAGCAACTTTCCCATTTTTCCGGTCGAGTCGGGTTTCGTGAAGCCCGACTTTCTCAAAAGTCGAGTCGAACAAAGTCGATCGACTAACGGAAATGGTCGGGTCGGAGTCGAAAATCCGACCCCAATGCAAGTCAATGGGGAATAAATTGCCCCCTTATCACAGTCAGGCAGCCTACTAATCAGATGTGATGCTCCACACAAGCAATTTGTACACTGTCACTGGCAGGCAGCTCTGCTACTCCACCAAGTTAATTGCCCCCTTATCACAGGCAGGCAGCCTACTAATCAAATCTGATGCTCCACACAAGCAATTTCTACAGCGTCACTGGCAGGCAGGCAGCCTAAGAACCAGCGTTGCTGCACACAGTAAAATCCTCCCCTCTCACTGCACAGTCACTGTACAGCTAATCGCTATCAGCAGAAAGTGATTTTTTTTAGGCCCTACCTAACGCTCTCCCTGCTCAGACGCACCGCCAGCAACCTTCCCCTACACTGAGTTTGGCAGATGTAAAATGGCGGTTGGCGCTGAGGGATTTTATATGCACTGTGACGCCACTGAAAGCCAGCCAATCGCTGCAATGCCCTTCTCTAAGATGGTGCAGGCCGCTGCCTATGTCATCCCATTGCCCACAGCCTGTGTCCTTGCTCATTGGCCGAGAAAAGGCACTTACAGTATAGGGAAAACCGACTCCAGCAAAATGGTCGCCGAACACATGACCGAACTCACTCCACGGTCGGGTTTCGTTTTATGAAACTCGTCTTAGTTGAAAATCAGCGACTTTTGAAAATGAACGACCTGTTTCGCTCAACTGTACTCCTGACCATAACCTTTCCACATGATCAAGTACTGGGGTCTCCATCTAGCCAGACGAGAATCCAATACCTTCTCCACTTCATACTCCAGATTGCCCTCAACCAAAACAGGCTCAGGGGGCGTAGCCATAGGAACCACTGGCTCAACAAACCTTTTCAACAAAGACTTATGGAAGACGTTGTGAATCTTAAATGTCCCTGGAAGAGCCAAGCGGAAAGAAATGGAATTAAGGATTTCCAAAATCTTATAAGGTCCAATGAACCTTGGCTTAAATTTTAGAGACGCAACCTTCATAGGGATATTTTTTGAGGACAACCAAACCATGTCACCTACTTTAAACCGGGGACCATCAGTCCTATGCCGGTTGGCAAACCATTGGGCCCTCTCCTGAGAGAGAGACAACTTATCCACTACTTGAACCTAAATCTGCTGCATTCTCTCTACCATAGAGTCAACACCCGGACAGACAGAATCCTCCACCTGCCCTGAAGAAACTCAAGGATGAAACCCGAAATTGCAGAAAAAAGGGGACATCAAAGTGGCAGAACTAGCCCTATTATTTAGAGCGAATTCAGTCAAGGGCAAAAAAGAGACCCAGTCATCTTGATCAGCAGACACAAAACATCTCAAATAAGTTTCCAAAGTCTGGTTTGTTCTCTTAGTCTGCCCATTGGTCTGAGGGTGAAACGCAGAGGAGAAAGACAACTGAATTCCCAGTTTAGAACAAAAGGCTCTCCAAAATCTGGAAACAAATTGGACTCCACTGTCAGGCACAATGTTCTCCGGGATGCCGTGCAAACGAACCACCTGCTGAAAAAACAAGGGCACCAACTCGGAAGAGGATGGCAACTTCGGCAGTGGCACAAGATGGACCATCTTGGAAAATCTATCACAGATCACCCAGATAACAGTCATTCTCTGAGAGACAGGGAGGTCGGAAATAAAATCCATAGAGCTATGGCCTCCTGGGCACAGGCAGTGGCATTAACAATCCACTAAAGCGAGAGCAGGGTTTGGACCGAGAACAAGTCCCACAGGACTACACAAAATTCCTGACATCACGAGATAAAGTAGGCCACCAAAAGGACCAACTCACCAAATCTCTGGTACCAAAAATACCGGGATGACCAGCCAACGCGGAGCAATGAGTTTCAGACATTACTTTCTTCCTCCATTGGTCGGGACACACAATTTCCCCACAAGGCATCGTTTAGGTTTATCCCCCTGAAATTGCTCCAGGGCCAGTCTCAAATTGGGTGAGATAGCGGAAAGAACAACACCCTCCTTCAGAATGACAGTAGGCTCAGTCACATCAAGAGAATCCGCAAAGAATCTCCTAGATATCATCCGCCTTAACATTCTTAGTGCCTGGAAGAAAGGAGACCACAAAATTAAAACAAGGCCCACCTGGCCTGTCTAGGATTTAATCGTTTGGCTGATTCGAAATAGATCAGGTTCCTTCAAGGAAGTGGGCTGAACCCAATCACAAATGGCCTGAACCTTGACCGGGTCCATATCAATGGCGGACGGAGACAAAATGAATCCCAGAAACGAAACCTTCTGTGCGCCAAAGAGACATTTTGATCCCTTAACATACAAAGCATTTTCTCTCAAAATCCGGAATACCATCCGAACATGTTCCACATGAGAATCCCAGTCACTGGAAAAAATCCAAATATCGTCCAAATAAACGATCAGAAACTTATCCACAAAATACCGGAAAATATCGTTCATGAAAGATTGGAAGGCGGAAGGGGCATTAGTGAGCCCAAAAGGCATCACTAGGTACTCAAAATGCCCCTCAGGGGTATTAAACGCCGTCTTCCATTCATCACTGTGCTTAATGCGAATAAGATTATACGCCCCCCTAAGGTCAAGTTTGGTAAACCAACTAGCACCTTTCACTCTGGAGAATAAATCGGAAATCAGGGGTAAAGGAAACTGATATTTATCAGTAGTGTTGAGCGATACGATACCGCAAGTATCGGGTATCGGCCGATATTAGCTCTATCGGACTTTCGATACTTAGTTCCGATATTTTCGTCTTATCGGATACCGGAATCGGATTTGTCACTGTCACTGTCAGTGTCCGTCGGTCGGGTCTGTCAGGAGTCAGCGGCACTTACCTGGCAGAAGATCTCCGGCGGTCACGGGCTGGACTGCTTGATGGCCGCCATCATCTTTCCCCGGCGGTCACATGCAGTTTCTCGCGATAACTGCAGTGACTGCTGGGTAATCCCGGCCGTAAAGCAGTCAGTCCGATGACGTCACCGCCGGGGAAGCAGGTAATCAGCTGTGCTGCGTCGAGATGACAGGCTCTGCTTGTCATTGCGATGTAGCAGAGCTGGATCGTCGTGGGACCCTCGTTACTATGGACTGCGTCGGACAGGTGGTATACTGTTGGTTTTTTTTTTTTTTTTTTTACAGGAGATCGATGGCGTCGCAGGAATGAGAGTATAATAAAAGAAATGAAAACTGTGTTGTCTTTTTTATTTCAGTAAAATACTTTTTTCTTGCTGTGTCTTTTTTTTATACATTTAAAAACTTTGGGATTAATAATGGATCGGTGTCTTATTGACACCTCTCCATTATTAACCGGGCTTATTCTCACCGTGCAATCAACGGTGACATTAACCCCTTATTACCCCGCTTGCCACCGCTACAGGGCAGTGGGAAGAGCCAGGTAAAGTGCCACAATTGGCACATCTTTTGATGCGCCAAATGTGGGGCTGCTGTAGCCTGGTATTATCAGGCTGTTGAGGGCCAAAATCCATGGGCCTTGACAGTCTTTTAATACCAGGCCGCAGCAGTCTGCATTTTACTTGGCTGGTTAACAAAAATAGGGGGACCCCTACGCCGTTTTTTTTTCGAGGGGATCCCCTATTTTTGTTAAAAAGCCAAGATATGCAGACTGCTGTGGCCTGGTATTATCAGGCTGGCAAGGTCCATGGATATTGGATCCTTACCAGCCTGAAAAACCAGGCCTCAGCAGTCTGCTTCATCTGGCTGGTTAACAAAAATAGGGGGACCCCACGCCAAATTTTTTTCGAGGGGATCCCCTATTTTTGTTAACCAGCCAAGATATTCAGACTGCTGTGGCCTGGTATTATCAGGCTGGCAAGCAGGGTCGGACTGAGGCACCGGGACACCGGAGAAACCTACGGTGGGCCCCAGCTCCTGCGTGGTGGGCCCTGATTTGAAAGGATAGGTCGCGGGGCAGAGGGGGTGGTGGCCCCGGGGCCCGCGCTCTGAGGGGGCCCAACCGGAGCTACGATACAGTTACATTCTGCGGCAGAGCAGGGAGAATCGCTCTCCCTGCTCTGCCGCCTGGAAGCTATGGGGCCTGAACAGGCGTTGGGGGGGCCCGGTGCCAGCAGTGGGCCCCCCACCCGTCATCGGAGGGTCAGCTGTATCGGCATCCAGCCGATAAAGCTGACCGCATGGAGAGAGAAGGAGCAAGCGCTCCTACTCTCCCATAATCCCCCTCTCAGCGTATGACAGCGGGTGCAATAACATCACCTTCTGGCGCCCGCTGTCAAACGCTGAGAGGGAGAACAGTGAGCAGCACAGGAGCCGGGAGGTGAGTTTTTTTTTTATTTTTTTTTTATGGGGGTGCAGTCGAGTCCTGGCTGGAGAAGTCGTCATGTCGGTGTGGGCCAGATGGAAAAGACATGAAAAGTGAACAATTCCATTAGAAAGAACATCAGCGGTAAGTCATTATCTGTACCTGTGCTGTAATCTATTATATGTTCTGTAGGACTGGTATTATTTAACACAGACCATATGGCGGTAATATCAATATTGGTCTTTTTATATAGAGATTATTTTGGCCAACAGCGCGGTCATTTGCTGAGGTTCTCTGATGATGGGCCCACTCAGAAGTTTTGCCCCCACTAAACCAAAACCCTAGCTACGCCTATGGCTTTCTCTCTAGTCTTTCTTTCTCGCTCTCTGTTCTTTCCTTCTCGCTCTCTGTTCTTTTTTCTCTCTGTTCTTTCTTTCTCTCTTTTCTTTCTTTCCTCTCTTTCTTTCTCTGTTTGTTCTTTCTCTCTCGCTGCTCTTTCTTTCTTTTCCTCAGTACCAGCCACTGTGCCCTCATTACCAGTCAGTGTGATCAGCAGTGCTAAATGGTTCCGCTTGGGGCGAGGATATGGGTGTGATTAGCTGTGAAATGGGTGTTGTCGGGGCGTGGCCTAAAATTTTCAGCGGCGCGCAACACGCGCCGCAGCCTTTAATCCTCTTTCCTGTCTTCCAAATTTGGGAGGTATGCTGTATGACCTCCCTACAACTTCTGGCCATGCTCCTGATGGTCTCGTGAGGGATCTCCTCCCACACCTGGACTAAAGCATCCACCAACTCCTGGACAGTCTGTGGTGCAACGTGGCATGGCCTAATATTTTCTGCAGCATGCACAGCGTGCCACAGCCTTTGTCCCTCTTTCCCTTATTCAAAGGTTGGGAAGTATGATGTTGGGCCGCAAGAATATATTTTCTCTGGTGGGCCCAAGGTACTCCAGTCCGACGCTGCTGGCAAGGTCCATGTATGTTGGCTCCTTAACAGCCTTAAATACCATGCCTCAGCAGCAGGGGCGTACATATAAATCATGGGGCCCCATAGCAAAAGTCTGAATGTTCCCCACCCCCCCAAAAAAAAAACACAGAGGCATTGTAAATGTAAAGTGCCAGCACAGTGAGGGAAGTTGAGTCGCACAGAGACAGGGGTTTTGGGGGTACTCGGCACCGATCACGTCGACTTCTATGGGGGATGTCACGAGTAGCACAGCTCGGTCCGTGACCTGGGCGATCACTGGAATGTGGGATATTTCCAGGGGATGATAGAATGTTCGTGTAGTTTGTCGTGACGCCACCTGTAGTACCTGGTCAGGGTGTCCAGCGCTGCTGTGCAGGTCCTCTGGAAGGGATGGTGTAGTGCAGGTAGGTGAAAAGTCTTCTACAGGTAACACGCTATCCTTCCAGGGCAGATAGATGTGAGATAGAGCAATGGTGCAAAGTGATGTAGCAGAGTGGACTATGCGACGTAGTAAGAAAGCAGGAAACACTTCAAGTTAAACGTTGCATAATAAAATTTTTAATAATAACATTACAAAAGTGCAAATGGCTTATATTATGTGACATGTTTTGTTACTGTTCATACCCTTGATATGTGTTATACATGTGTGTTAATAAATACATATTCAACAAAAGTGCAAATAGCATTAGTGCCGAAGTTCGTGGAGACTTCTTAGGACTACAACCCCACCGGGGTAACTTCACAGTGTCCTTTACTTGTGCTTGTGGAGGACCCGCTCCAAACCTCCAACTGTGGTCTTGGGTGGGCTGCAAGACTTTCCTTGAGCAGACCTCACTTTCGGCCACACCAAACGGGTTTTTAGTTTCTGAGGTAGTTGAAAATAGTGCACAGTAAAGTTTTTTGTAAAACCAAGATGGAGCACCGAAGTGCCAACTATTTACAGAAAAATTTGCGAGCCAGTACAGTTCATGGCTTCAAAGTTCAACATTTTCATTACAGTGAAACACCATTACCCAACCTGGGTATATTAAGGCAACAATAAACTTGTTCTTCTGAACATTCACCCGTCCGGGTACATCAAACCATTACCCAACCTGGGTATATTAAGGCAATAAACTTCTTTTTATGAACATTCACCCGTCCGGGTACATCAATAATTTAACTATTTACATACAGAGACCCTGTCCGGGTTATTTAGACTTCTTTGGCTGGCCTCTTCCAGGTACCACCTGGTACTCTTCTGGAGCTTGCCAAACATCCGTGACAGGAGGGTCCACCCAGACCTGATGACGTCGTGTGGCCTGTACAGTGACGTCGTGACCCGCTATCTGGGTCTGTGTGGCCACCTCTTTCATCTCCCTCCGGGTCTGGACCCCTATGTCCCGGACTGAACGAACCCCAGGGGGCCTAACAGGCGCCGGGTACGGGCCAGCTATCATTATCATGTCCATAGCTGGGGCTGCTGAGGAGACCACTGAGGGAGGCTGGGGAGATTTACGGCGTGGGGTGGGCACTTGTGCAGAGGCCTAGTTGGGGGAGGCTGAAGGCTCGTAGGGTCTGTCAGTTTCCTGACACTCTGGGGAGTAGGGGTCGCACCTGGTAACATTTAGGGCGTACCATCCATTGTAACCCCAGTGTCGGGTGTAAGTCACCAAGTCTCCTGGCAACAGGTCCCTCCCCGGGTGTCCTTCTGGGAGGTGAGCCTCCACGTCCCGCAGGGTTACAAAAACTTCTAAATAAAGTCCAGGCTCCTGGATGAAGCCCCAACCACCTTTTAACTTAAAGTTCCGTACTGCACCCTTACGCCGCGGCTCCCTCACCGTACTTTTATCCTTTCTCATACGTGCCTTCTCTGCCAGGTCCTTCTCCAGGTGACGTTGCCGAAGCTTTTGGGATTCTCGCTGCTCCCTTTGTCGCTCTGCTTCCCGCTCCCGACGTCTCCACTCTTCCTCCTGACGCCGGTTGTAATTCTCCTCCACCAGCATCTCCATGTCTGCACTATCAAACGCCAGCTTACGATGTACGGTTTGCGGTAGCTCTCCTGGCGCCCGCCAGTCCTGGCGGCGCTCACCTGCGGCGGAAGCAGCCGGCTCTGGAACAGATGACGGTCGGGGCTCCGGTACAGGCAGGTAGAGCTCTGGTGCCTGCGCGGCCTCCTCCATGAGGACGGGTGTCGCTTCTTCTGCTTCAGCGACGGGGGCAGACAGCGGGATCTGGGGTGCTGGTGCGGCGTTTTCTGCAGGAACGGGTGCCTCCACTGTGATACTGGCAACCGGTTCAGATTGCAAGGGCTGGGATGCCCGCACGGCCTTCTGTACTGGAACGGGTGCCTCCACTGAGATACTGGCAACCGGTTCAGATTGCAAGGGCTGGGATGCCCGCACGGCCTCCTGTACTGGAACGGGTGCCTCACCTTCCGGTACAGACACTTCAGGGGGTAAGAGGGATTGGCGCCGCTCCAATTGTAGTTTTAGGGCCCCCCAGCTCGCTTCCATCCTGGCGACCTCCTCCTGGTGCCGGGCCAGGTCTCTCAGGGTATCCTCCGCTTATTCCAGCGTAGGAGGGTTTCCAGGCCGGGTGCCAAACGGTGGCTCCGTGGCGATCGGGTCGCTTCCGTGGGGGGAGAGCTCTGACTCCTCCATCCCTTCCCACTTCTGCTCACGTCCATTCGCCATCTCAGCAAAGTCACATGTGTCATTAGCATCAGCAGAGGCGACATCTTTTGTAGGGAGGCGGGACCTTCGCGTTCGTTTACGCCCACTGAGGAGGATGAGGAGGCGGAACTCCAGAGCTGTGGGGCACGATCTTACATTGCAGTAACATTTAGAGTTTGCGGACATCGTTTTCGCGCCACGGAGTGAGTGTACGCCCACGAGAGCACCCCCTTATTCTTCACCTGTGCCTCGTGGCGCAGATATGACGGAAAAATGGCAAATACAGTCTATGATGATTTTTGCAATTCTCAAGCAAAAAAACAGTTCAATTAAGGCACACAGGACTCGCTTATAGCGAGCTTCTGAATCCTGTTCGCTGGGTGCGATGCAACATCTCTGTGGCGACTGGACCCTCGGGTGCTTCTGTCTTTTCACAAATGCCGGCTTTACCCGGCAATTGAATCAGAGGCTATTTTACTATGTAGAAGTGAATAAACTATAAATATATGTATATATATATGTCACAATGACATGTATATATATATATATATATGTATTCTAAGTGTGTATATTTTGTGTTTACAAGGAAAGAAAGTGTTTTTTTAGTTGCGATATTTTGTTCCCATAGACTTACATGGGACTTCCGGTATCGGAATCGGATATCGCCGATAGTTAGTGATATCGGCGATACCATTCCGATCCGATATTTTTAGATATCGAGCAGTATCGCTCAACACTATTTATCAGTGATCTTATTAAGGAGATGATAGTCAATACATGGTCTCAATGAACCATCATTTTTGGCCACAAAGAAAAAGCCGGCACCTAAAGGTGATGAGGACGGTCTAATATGACCCTTCTCCAATGACTCTTTGATATAAGATCTCATAGCATCATGCTCAGATACAGACAAATTGAAAAGCCGACCCTTGGGAAATTTACAACCGGGCACTAACTCAATCGCGCAATCATAACTCCTGTGGGGAGGCAAGGACGCAGACTTACTCTTACTAAACACATCAGAAAAATCAGCCAAATAGTCGGGGATATCCTGAGACTGGGGAGAGGTAGAAAAAACAGGAGTGTCACCACGAACACATTGACAACCCCAACTGACCACAGATACAGAATTCCAATCCAAAACAGGTTTATGGGTATGCAACCAAGGAAAACCCAGTACAATAATGTCATGTAAATTTTGTAACACCAAAAATTTACAATTCTCTTGGTGGTCCGGGACTACCCGCATTATCACCTGGTTCCAAAACTGGGTTTTTTTCTCCGCCAAAGGGGTAGAATCAATACCCAGCAAAGGAATAGGAGTCCGCAGGGGTACCATGGGAAAACCACAACGTTTGGCAAAGTCAAAATCCATCAGGTTCAGGGCTGCTCCTGAATCGACAAAAACCTGAGCAGAAAATGAGGATTAAGAGCAGATCAAGGTAACAGTCAAGAGAAATTTAGACTGTACATTGCCCAGAACAAATGAGCGTGAAAAACGTCTTCCCCGCCTAGGGCAGACGGAAATAGTATGAGAAGCATCCCCACAATAGAAGCACAACTTATTACGCTTTCAAAATTCTCGACGCTGAGCCCCAGACACAACCCCATCTCACTGCATGGCCTCAGAGGTTTGTTCGAAAGGTATCACCACCTCTCGCGTATTACTATGTTCACGTAAACGTCTGTCAATTTGAATGGCTAATGGCATAGAATCGTTGAGACCAGAGGGGACAGGAAATCCCACCATAATATCTTTTATGGTTTCTGCCAGACCCTTCCAAAAAAGAGCCGCTAGGGCATCATCGTTCCAGTTAGTAAGGACTGCCCACTTTCGAAATTTCTGACTATATAACTCCGCCGCTTCCTGACCCTGGTTCAATGCCAACAAGGCTTTCTTAGCTTGATCAATAAATTAGGTTCATCATACAACAACCCCAGAGCCTGAAAAAATGCATCAACATTAGCCAAAACAGGATCCCCAGGTGTCAGGGAAAAGGCCCAATCCTGAGGGTCGTCGCGCAACAGGAAGATGACAATTTTAACCTGCTGCGCCGCGTTCCCCGAGGACTAAGGTTTCAAGGCAAAAAACAACTTACAATTATTCTTAAAGTTCAAAAATTTAGACCGATCCCCACAAAAAAAATCAGGAATAGGGATCTTAGGTTCTGCAGTAGACAACTGAGTGAGATAGAGAGAAATTCCCCAAGCTTCAGCAGCGAGCTGCTCAACACGGTCAGACAAATGCTTAGTCTCCATTGAAGAAAAAAAATCCTCCTGCGGCCCCAGAGAAAAAGAGGAAAAAATATATAAAAAAGTTCTGACACTTTTTTTTTTACTATTCTTTCCTTCTTTTGAGTACCCTAGAATTAACAGTTAGGCCGGTGATTCTGTTATGATTTGGTAACCGAGGAGGACAGCAGCAAAAATAGACCAGGCGACCAGACACCAAGAGAGGTTGGTAACTAGCGGATTGCGGACCCCTAAACTGACGGCACAACTAGAAGCAGCCGTGGGACGTGTCTACGGTGCCCTAGTCGCCTCGACACAGCCAGAGAGCTAACTAAGCCTAAAGAGAGAAAGGAGAAGGCTAACTGCCCCCGAATAGAGCCCCAAAAGAATAGGTAGCCCTCAAGCATGTATTGGCGGTAAGACAAGATGAAATACAAACACAGGCAGAAAATAGAATAAGCAAATGCTGGGGCCCAAACTGTCTAGATAGAACAGGACAGGAAAGAACACTGTCTGCAATCCAGCAAAAAACTCTTAGCAAAATTACCACATGTCTGATATACAAAAATACTGGGACCACACGATCTCGCCCCCGCTAGATAAGAACTCAGGGGTGAACTGGTAGCAAAGCAGCAGACACTGAAATAACAGGAACTGGAAATACATAAACTGTGGCAAATGAGAAACAGAGTCCAGCGCAGGCCCCCGCAGGGGAACCTGGCTGTGCTAACTCCAGAAGGGCAGAAAACTGAGATGGTCTAAAACAAAAGCCACAGAAATAAACAGCAAATAACTTATCTGAAAGTTGCAGGACAAAGCAGGAAGCAAGCTGACTTCCAAATGGGACCAGGAAGAAACAAATCACCAGCGAGGATCATGGGAAGGTTGCTCACTTATTTCTCCCCAGTCAGCAACACCTGATTGCCAATCATCGCCCCAAGCTGATAGACTTGTGTCAGCCAAAGCAGCTTCATTACTATCAGCAGTCACCAGGGGTACCCAAACTCAGAAGACAGATCCAGAGCGTTTTTAACAGCTAAGTTCTCCTCCCCATCACCAAACTTACAGCAGTATATGCATCCCCAAGACAAGGAAATCGTCAAACAGAATTATGTATTTATGTATAGTGGTGGACAGTGGGTGTCATCATATTGAATGGGAGTAAGGGGCTGTGGGGGCTCTGATAGTGAGTGTAAGCTCTAAAGACTCACTATGTGTGGGTAGCTGTGCAGGCCTTCATTCTGTGTGGGGTCTGTGGGAGCCCTGATACTGCGTTGAGACCCTCATACTTATTAGGGGACTGTGGGGACCGTCATACTGTGTGGGGGTCCTCACAATGAGTAAGGAGCTTTAAGGGCTGTGATACTTAGTAGGGGGCTGTGGAGCCATCGTATTGAGTGGTGGCTGTGAGAGCTATCATACTGTGTGAGGGATAATACTAGGACATGATACTGTGTTGTGGCCATGATACTGGGGGGCTTTTGGGATTTCATACTATGAGGGGTCATTTTAAGTGCATCATGCTGAAGTGATATTATACTGTGTTAATGGCACAGTGGAAAGATTGTACTTTGCAAAATGCACTGTTGAGCTACCATACAGTATGTGTTGGGTAAAACTGTGGGGGGTCACTGTGGGGATACCATACTCAGTGTATGTTTGTGTGTGTGGGGCATAAAAGGAGTGTCGCTGGTGAGAACACTAAGGGGCTTCAATAAGGACATAACTATTGTGTACGTGCCACAATACATGCCCTTCTTCTAGTTTTTAAAACTTGGTTGATATGACTCAGCAAAATGTTTATATAATTATAAATTAGGGATGAGCGAACATGCTTGGTGAAACTTTGTCATCACTTGAGTATCACAGTGCTTGGATGTGCTCGTTGCTTGGCGAGTAATTGACGGTGCTCAATATAAAACTCGAATCCACGCCCTGTATCTTTGGTGCCTGTTATGCAGCCATTAAGCATGCTGGCTAGAGATGAGCGACTTTGCCTCCGGGAGGATCGAGTCGGGTTTCTGTCGGCTCGACTTTTTCAAAAGTCGAGTCGAACGAAATCGGACGCCTGTCGGCAAAAGTCGAGTCGCCATCGGAAACCCGGCCCCAATGCAAGTCAATGGGGAATAAAAGTCGGCAGGGAGTGGAGGACAGTAAACACACCTACAGTACCCATTTCAATGCCAACGACATCAATTCTTATTACTTAAGCTTGTCAACCTTAATTTACTTTATAATAATAGTAACGCATTGAAAACTTGGGGTTATTTGGCTAAAGTTGTGGGGGGGACAGCCCAGTTAGGGAGGTGGAAAAACTGGCATATGATGAGGTGTAGGCTGGACGTTCAGCAGAAGTAAATGGAGGAATTGGAGAAGTCAGAGGAAGAGGAGGACAAAGCGTGCCATTTTGCTGGCAACCTATGTGTCATCAGGGGAAGGTGCTACAAAATCCTTTGAAACCTAGGCATGGTTCATGTAAATGAAGGTGAGATCACCAACATTTTGGGTCGACAGCGGGGTCCTTCTTTCTGTCAGGATTGATCCAGCAGCACTGAAGACTCTTCTGATGGCACACTACCAGTAGGGCAAGCGAGCTCCTGTAAGGCATATTGTGCCAATTCAGGCCAGGTGTCCAGTTTACAGGCCCAGTAGTCAAAGGTGAATGAACTGTGAGGGAGAACATCGATAGGGGAGAAGAGGTAATTTTGAACCATAGTTGACAACTGCTGTCTCCTGTCTGTTGCAATCAATTCAGTATTACCAGTAGAGTTGAGCGATACTTTCCGATATCCTAAAGTATCGGAATCGGAATGGTATCGCCGATATCACTAAAATATCGGCGATACCCGATATCGATACCGGAAGTCCCATGTAAGTCTATGGGAACAAAATATCGAAATTAAAAAAAACCCATTCTTGCCTTGTTGGTTAATTGTACATGAAGGAAAACAAGAAAGAGTAATGTAGAATGTATTGGGGAAGGTTGAGGAGACATTAAAGGCATAGATGTTTAACCCAATCAAATGGAATAGCATAAATATTTTTTTTTTTAAAGATGTTCGGATTGACGAAGAAATTGACAATGTTAACGTTTTTTATATTTTGGCAAATATGTATATTACACAACTTCCATGCTCTTCATCTTCACCTTTTTAACTTTTCACACACTTTCTCCTTCATAATCTTCTGCAGCATCATCTTTTTCATCAAATTATTCTTCATCTTCACCTTCTTTATCTTCTTCTTAAACTTCTTGCTATTCATCTTTGTTAACATTACTCATATTCTTCTTATTAAACTATTATTCTTATTCATATTCTGCTTCATCTTCTTCATCATATTCTTATTTGTGACAGAGAATCCTGTACTTGTAATCTGTCAAAGTATGAATTTTTCATCCTTCCGTTCTTGCTGTCACAAAAGATTTAAATTACAACAGTATTTGTCCGTGTTCAGTTTAGCCTGCAGCAGCAGGCATTTTCCAGGGGCACCACGAGGAGGAACGGACTCACCCCCATACACTGCTTAGTCTTCTTCTGCTTAGAATTTAGAGCATATATTTTGCTCTTCATTTTGGTCTTATACTTCATGTTCTTCTGCTTTTAGATCTTCTGCTTATTGTTCTTGTGTCTCTTGTTCCGTATCTTGTATTTGTAGCACAATCTTGTACCAGCTGATGTTACTGGGACACGGTTACTAAGCAGGAGGTACCTGTGCTCCAAAGCACTACCAAGGACCAGCAGACGTTGCTGGAACTCGGATACCAAGATGGAGGCACCTAGGCCAAAGGCACTGCGGAGAACCAGCTGACGGTACTGGAACCCGGAGGGGCAGCAGAAGGAAAAGAGCCAATGGCACAACCGAGGACCAGCTGACGTTACTGGGACACGGTTACTAAGCAGGAGGTACCTGTGCTCCAAAGCACTACCAAGGACCAGCAGACGTTGCTGGAACTCGGATACCGAGATGGAGGCACCTAGGCCAAAGGCACTGTGGAGAACCAGCTGACGGTACTGGAACCCGGAGGGGCAGCAGAAGGAAAAGAGCCAATGGCACAACCGAGGACCAGCTGACGTTACTGGGACACGGTTACTAAGCAGGAGGTACCTGTGCTCCAAAGCACTACCAAGGACCAGCAGACGTTGCTGGAACTCGGATACCGAGATGGAGGCACCTAGGCCAAAGGCACTGCGGAGAACCAGCTGACGGTACTGGAACCCGGAGGGGCAGCAGAAGGAAAAGAGCCAATGGCACAACCGAGGACCAGCTGACGTTACTGAACCCCAGTAACACAGGAGCAAGTGTTGACTGTGCTAACAGCACTTCCGAGCAACAACTGGCGGTGTTGGAGCCCAGGGTCAAGGAGGATGTTTAAATACTAGATCAAGTAATTTCCTTGTTACCTGTCAATTTTAAATGTCTATACTTCAAACAAGAGAAAGATAACCTTTACTACCATAAGATGATGATTTCATTTAAACTAATATCTAGATAAATAAAGAATTGACAAACATAAACACATACATTAACATGTTGAACAGCAATGCAAACCACAAAATAAATTAGTTAAGGAATCTGCTATACGGTTGTACATAAAAGCATACAAGTACATATCTGAATCCATTAATGATGGATAAGTAACAGTATGTACACCATTTTTATTGTATAGACAATGAATGTCTGACTTCAAAACATCATCAGCATTACAAGTTATCTGTGACATTACTAAAATGTTACATTTGCTGAATAATGTCACTAAACAGTTTATACAAAATTATACAATTTCCATCATGTAATACTCATAATATGTGGCAATAATCATGTTTATTAACAAACATAACCTTTAAAAAGTGCATAGTGCATAGTGAAAATTGCTATTTATGCCTGACTGTCGACTTGCAAGCATGACAACGGATAGATAAGGTATATATAGATGAGACTGCATAGCCACAGATGGTGAATGGCGATGTAATACTGTACCTCAATAAAGTGTGCGTCACTACTACATAATTTTTTTTATATAGCTTTATAAACAGGGTACGTGGATGTATGCTTGCGCCTTTGTTTTGACGCACAGACTGCCTTCCTGCTGAGACGCGTTGGGTAGTGAACAGTTGTGTGCAGTGTTCACTGTAGTCTGAGGTTTTCCTTTTTGGAGTGCAGATCACGCTCCAGTTAGTTCTTCAACCACTGCTGGTTGTAGTCTGCTGAGCGTGTGTCACTGGCACATCCTTGAAATTTTTCTCTAATTGTTGCTGCTCCACTCTATTACAAATAAATAAAATCTATTAGTGTGACGCGCTTCCATCCGTATACAATACATTGGTTGCAAACACTATAGAAGTACACAAAGGGCCTTTCACACCTACTGAACAGTTGTGTGCAGTGTTCACTGCAGTCTCTGCGGAATAACCACACTTAGGCCTTATAACTTTTCAGACTTTCTTTATCAATCTACCAAGATGAAGAAGGCAGGGAGTAAGGCACGTGGTCGTGGAGTTTCTTCAGGGAGAGGACGTGGGGATTCTGTGGCTGCTGCGGCCCCCAGTGACACAGCATCCACCAGTTTTCCCCGGGCCGTGAGCGTTCCTTTATGCGCACTTTTGTAGGAGCTCGGAGTACCCCCCTGCTGCGGGAAGAACAAATTGAAGCCGTTGTTGTTTGGATCTCAGCCAATGCATCGACTTCAATTGCTTCCACCTCCTCTCAGGACCACAGCACTGTTGGGCAACCATCTGTCTCTTCACCGCCTGGCAAATTGCCCAGGCAGTCAGAGAGTTCTGTACAGGAGCCAGCTGAGTGTCTGCTTCTGTTCTCAGAATCTATTGGCTTGCAAACAGGGGCCCAGCCAAGCAGCATTCTGTAATGTGAAGAAGAGGGAGTATGCAGTGATGCGCAACAGCTGTGTCTCTCTGAATCTGAAGAGGCGGGTGAGACAGTGCCGATGGTCAGCACACCGCAGAACGCATCTGATGATGATGATGAGACCCAGGTGCCAGTTTCTGTTGAGCATGGTGCTGGCCAGACCACCCAACAGCAGGTGTTGGAAGAGGGTAGTGGAGATGATGAGGTCCAATACCCAACATGGCATGAAGAACAGGAAGGTGGTGGGAGCAGCTCAGAGGAATAATAATAATATTTATTTATATAGCGCCATCATATTCCGCAGCGCTTTACAGTTTAGCAGTTTCAGAACACAAGTCATAAGTAACAACGTTAACAATACAATAATTTAAGCTAAATAAGTCGCCCCTGCTCGTGACAGCTTACAATGTACAATGAGATGGGGGAGATACAAAGTATAGGTGTTTATATACAATGGTGCATTTACAATGATGTTCCAGCCATCTTAAGGGACTGAGGGATGGAGATAGTGAATGGGCTAGAGACACACACACACTTACACAGAATACATAGAATGACTTTGATTAGTGAATGTGATAGGCCGCTCTGAACAAATGTGTTTTGAGGGAGCGCCTGAAACCATGCAAATTGTGGATAGTCCTAATTTCTTGGGGTACAGCATTCCAGAGGATTGGCGTAGAGCAGGAGAAGTCTTGGAGTCGGGAGTGGGAGGTACGTATTAGTGCAGAGGTTAGTCGAAAGTCGTTTGCAGAGCGCAGCAGTCGGTTAGGCCGATAGATAGAAATGAGGGAGGAGATGTAGGAGGGGTGCTGCACTGTGGAGAGCTTTTGGGTGAGAACCAGTACTTTGGTTGAAAGCTGGGAGAGGCCTAGAGAAATGGTTAGTGATAGAAGGAAGATAGAGGAAGACATTGCCCCAATGGTACAAACAGGAGGGAGAGTTAGGCTGCAGACTCGGTTGCCTGTAGCCTCCAGTTTGGCACCTGTTCGGAGCAGTTGTCTTCCAAAAGTCAAAACGTGCGCTCCCAGGACTTGCACTGCGTGGTCCTTTTTTCACACACTTGCACATGATATTTGCTATGTGAAATGCAAGCTGTGTAATCAAAAATTAAAAATAGCTAAAAGTGTCAGTCACCTCAATACCACAAATATGTGGAAACATGTGCGGACAAAGCACGTAGTTGAGTTACAAAGACACACTGGAGATGTAGGCCAACCTACAGCAGCACCTACATCTTCAGGTTGTGTTGAAGCCTCTTCATCGAGCTCACACACAGCTGGTTATGCTTCCTCACAGGATCGCCATGGAAGAACCTCGGCCACTGTTGTCCAGAGACAAACTGTTATTCCACACACAGCAGCAAGTTCCCTGTCATCCTCACACTCCCAGGCCACAAAACAGCCAGCAGTAGCACAGGCATGGGATAAAAGACGGCCATACTCCGCAAACCATGCACGAGCACAGGCTCTGAATGCTGGCATTGCAAAACTCCTGTCCCTTGAAATGCTGTGATTCAGGCTGGTGGAGACAGACAGTTTCCGTAACTGAATATCATTGTCAATCCCACAATACAATGTGCCAAGCCGATTTCATTTCAGCAGGCAAGCCGTCCCTGGTCTGCAAAAGCATGTTGAGGGAAAAATTAAACATGCGCTACTAAAAGCCCTCAGTAGCAAGGTCCACCTGACCACCGATGCGTGGACCAGTACCCATTGTTATGATCTGCTACAACCAGTAAGGAAAGAAGGGAATTCTGTCCCTACAATACAACTAAGCTGAATCCCTACGATGTAACGGGGAACCTGATCCTGCGACCAGACCCGCTAAAGTCCTCATCTAGTGTGAACGAAGACCTATAGTTGCGAGGGAGTAATCCCTACAAGATCTAGGGACTGGGAGAAAAGGTGGACACCTCCTAACATAAATTGTAGCATGGATAATTAAACAGAAAAATAAATACTTTGTGATCCTAACATCAAGCAAAACTCACAGATTAAGGCACCTAAGCACCCGGCTAGCTTAACAGTAGATAATACAATGAAGTCAAGCAAAGCCAGAAGGGCGGAGCCAGACTAAATAGGGAAAAAAGGTCATGTGACCAGCAAACTGAAACAAAACCTAACAAGAGGGTTCTAACACCCATGGCCAGGGACAATACCTTTCCCTCACTGCCCATTGGGTCAATGTTGTGCAGCCGGGTACTGATCTTGCGAGTGGCACTGTACGTGTTCTGCCAACTCCAAGGATTGCAGGAATCAAGTCTGTACACATTGATTCCTCCTCCTATTCCAGTTCCTCAGAATCATCGCTGCAGGAGCCGTCACGGTCTACCTCCACATGGACCCGTGAACGTTTACCTGTTGCGACCGATATGAGCACAGCCATGTCCAAATGTCAACAGGCCATCCTGAAATTAATTTCCATGGGGAATCTTAGCCACACAGCGCAGGAGCTCTGTAATGCCATAAAGCAGGAGAGCGACGTGTGGTTTTTGGAAGAGAATCTACAGGCAGGCTTGGTAGTGTGTGACAATGGCCGAAATCTGGTGTCAGCTCTGGGCCTTGGCAACCTCACTCACATACCATGTCTGTCATATGTGCTCAACTTGGTCGTGCAGAGTTTTTTGAGGGACTATCCGGATCTTGATGCACTGCTGCACAAGGTCCGCCTAGAGTGCGCTCACTTGCGACGTTCCAGCATGGCCAGATCGCTGATTGCAGCTCTGCAACGCAGATTTCACCTTCATGAACATCGCATTATATGTGACGTACCCACCAGGTGGAATTCCTCGTTACATATGTTGGAGCGGTTGTGTGAGCAGCAGCCAACAGTAATGGAGTATCAGCTGCATCAGGCGCAGTCAACTCGCAATTTGCGGCGTTCACACTTCACCACTACTGAGTGGGCCTCTATAATAAGAATAATAATATTATTTATTTATATAGCGCCATAATATTCCGCAGTGCTTTACAGTTTAACAGTTTCAAAACAGAGTCATAAGTAACAACGTTAACAATACAATAATTAAAGCAAAATCAGCCGCCCCTGCTGGTGAAAGCTTACAATCTACAATGAGGTGTGGGAGATACAAAGTACAGGTGTTTATATACAATGGTGTTTTTACAATGATGGTCCAGCCATTTTAAGGAAGTGAGGGATGCATGGAGATAGTGAATGGGCTACACACACAGAATTACACATAGAATGACTTTGATTAGTGAATGTGATAGGCCACTGTGAACAAATGTGTTTTGAGGGAGCGCCTGAAACCATCCAAATTGCGGATAGTCCTAATTTCTTGGGGTAGAGCATTCCAGAGGATTGGCGCAGCGCGGGTGAAGTCTTGGAGTTGGGAGTGGGAGGTACGGATTAGTGCAGAGGTTAGTCGAAGGTCGTTTGCAGAGTGCAGCAGTCGGTTAGGCCGATAAATATAAATAAGGGAGGAGATGTAGGGGGGTGCTGCGCTGTGGAGAGCTATGTTGGTGAGAACCAGTAATTAGAATTGGATCCTATAATGAATGGGCAGCCACTGCCAGTGTAATGAGTGGCGAATAACTCTATGAAGGATATCTGCCACGTTTTGCGTGCGTTTGATGAGTCAACGCGGATGGCGAGTGCAGATGATGCACTAGTCAGCCTGACTGTCCCCCTTATCTGCCTGCTTCAAAAAACACTGCAAGCACTAAGGCATGAGGTTTTGGAAGAGGTGGAGGATGAGGAGTCACAAATTCCATCACCTTCTGGACAGTCAGCGCAACGTGGTTCCTCACAAAGGGCTGGAGGACTTTCAAAGTACCATGCTGTATCAACAATTGAACCTCCAGAGTCGCTGTCTATATTTTCATAACCATTACAAACTTTTAATGTATTTACAAAGCACATAATGTACATTTTTTGTCTATCCTTTTGTAATGCTATTGTGTTTCCATAAACTGATGTTACAGAATTATGATACAAAGTTTTTAAATTTTGAGTTTTAAATTTTGTAAATTTATATGTATTTGAAGGACTTTGTGAGGAGGATGAGGAGGAGTCAATGGAGGAGGAAGACATCGCTCCAGAGGGAGGTAGACAATGCTCTAGTCAGTATGTAGACCAAGGGTGGGGTGATGCACAGCAGGCGGAGATGACGCCTCTTGCAGGGGACAACGTTTCTTGGCCAGTTGGGAGTCTGCAGCACATGGTTGATTTCATGCTGCAGTGGCTGAGAAACGACCGCCGCATCGAACACATTCACACCACGTCTGATTATTGGGTGTACACCCTCCTAGACCCTCGCTACCGGGACAACTTACAAAGCCTCATCACACCGTTGAACCGGGAGCGTAAAATGCGGAAGTACCAAGACACACTGGTGCAATCCATAATGTTCTCCATTCCAGCCGAGAGCACTGCTGCTGCTACTGATTTACAAAGCAGCTCTGTGCGTCGAGGCAGTGGAGACAGCTCTGCAACAAGAGGGAGCACAAGCAGCGCCTCTGCACAGGGCAAGAACAGTATGTTCCAAATGTGTCGAAGTTTTGTGGCAGCGCCACCAATGTCTACACCATCCGAGACGGCTCCAGTCAGCAGGAGGCAACATTTCCGTAAGATGGTGACAGACTACATGTCTTGCCCTCTCAGTGTACTCCCAGATGGCTCTTCCCCATTCAAGTTTTGTGTCTCTAAGCTGGATACATGGCCAGAGCTTAGCCAGTATGCATTGGAGGTGCTGGCTTGATCTGCTGGCAGTGTATTATCGGAGCGCGTCTTTACTGCTGCAGGTGGTGTACTAACAGACCGTTGCATGCGACTATCCTACGATAATGTAGAACGGCTTACTTTTCTGAAAATGAACTAGGCATGGATCTCGCCTGAATTTGCCTGTCCGGTTTCAGATTAACTAACTGGTTGACAACGTTTTCCATGTCTCCTGTTATGTTCATCTTTCTACCACCTGAGCTATACTCCCTGGGCTACAACACTGCCAGTTGCTGCTCAGAAGTGTCGTGTCCACAGACCAATACACAAGCTATAGTGATAGTGGGGTTCAGTAACGCCTGCTGTTCCCCTGCTGTGTGTCCGGCAAAAATTACTGCTACCTACCTACACATGTTTAAAAAAACATGACATGTTAAAGTGGCTAGTGCTACACATAGATATCAGGCTACACCCTTATTTCTAAGCTGTAAACAAGTGAAACGTCAAATTTAAAACCATTCAATGATTAGTGTTGGTAACAAATCTGTAACTAAATAATTGTGACATATTATGGCAGATATCCACATGTCTAACACAAATGCTAACACAAAAGCATACTTATGCTATAGGGTACTGATGGTGAACCTTCTCACTCCATAACTTTGACCAATCCAACTCACATCATGCCTCAAATGCTGCAATGTTGGAAGTGCATAATGTGGGTTGAACTTTGACAACAGCTGCAGTGCGAAGGTTATCCTTCTGTGTTCTTGGCTTTTAAATAAAAGCATACAAGTAAATATAATAATACATTGTTGATTAAGGGACATGATGTACACCTGTAATATTGTGCAAACAATGGATGTAGGACTATTCCTCTTCAACATTACTTATATTTGTGTCATTTGAAAAAATACATATTTTAGTTAAAAATTAAAAACCCATGTTCAGTAGCTGTGAAAGGCCCGTTTGTGTACTTCTATATTGTTTGCAACCAATGTATTGTATACGGATGGAAGAGCGTCACACTAATAGATTAGATTTATTTTAAATGGAATGTAGCAGAACCAATTGGAGATAAATGAAAAGGATGAGCCACTGAGACACGCTCAGCAGAGTACAAGCAGCAGTGCTTGAACATGTAACTGGAGCGTGATCTGCACTCAAAAAAGTAAAAAACACAGACTGAAGTGAACACTGAAACACAACTGTCCACAATCTGTGAAAAGCTCCTTTCTGTACTTCTATAGTGTTTGCAACCAATGTATTGTATACGGATGGAAGCGCGTCACACTAATAGATTAGATTTATTTTAAATGGAATGTAGCAGAACCAATTGGAGATAAATGAAAAGGATGAGCCACTGAGACACGCTCAGCAGAGTACAAGCAGCAGTGCTTGAACATGTAACTGGAGCGTGATCTGCACTCAAAAAAGTAAAAAACACAGACTGAAGTGAACACTGAAACACAACTGTCCACAATCTGTGAAAAGCTCCTTTCTGTACTTCTATAGTGTTTGCAACCAATGTATTGTATACGGATGGAAGCGCGTCACACTAATAGATTAGATTTATTTTAAATGGAATGTAGCAGAACCAATTGGAGATAAATGAAAAGGATGAGCCACTGAGACACGCTCAGCAGAGTACAAGCAGCAGTGCTTGAACATGTAACTGGAGCGTGATCTGCACTCAAAAAGTAAAAAACACAGACTGAAGTGAACACTGAAACACAACTGTACACAATCTGTGAAAAGCTCCTTTCTGTACTTCTATAGTGTTTGCAAGTTGCAACCAATGTATTGTATACGGATGGAAGCGCGTCACACTAATAGATTAGATTTATTTTAAATGGAATGTAGCAGAACCAATTGGAGATAAATGAAAAGGATGAGCCACTGAGACACGCTCAGCAGAGTACAAGCAGCAGTGCTTGAACATGTAACTGGAGCGTGATCTGCACTCAAAAAAGTAAAAAACACAGACTGAAGTGAACACTGAAACACAACTGTCCACAATCTGTGAAAAGCTCCTTTCTGTACTTCTATAGTGTTTGCAACCAATGTATTGTATACGGATGGAAGCGCGTCACACTAATAGATTAGATTTATTTTAAATGGAATGTAGCAGAACCAATTGGAGATAAATGAAAAGGATGAGCCACTGAGACACGCTCAGCAGAGTACAAGCAGCAGTGCTTGAACATGTAACTGGAGCGTGATCTGCACTCAAAAAAGTAAAAAACACAGACTGAAGTGAACACTGAAACACAACTGTCCACAATCTGTGAAAAGCTCCTTTCTGTACTTCTATAGTGTTTGCAACCAATGTATTGTATACGGATGGAAGCACGTCACACTAATAGATTTGATTTTTTTTTCTAATATAATGGAGCTGCACCAATTCCACAAAATAAAAAAAAAAAAAAAAAAAAGAGTCAGTGACACGTGCAGATGCCTACAAACAGCGGTGGATGCAGAGCAAACTGCAGCGTCACCTGCACTGTCACACACACACCTTGCACAGAGCTGTTAAAACAACACTGGCAAAATGAAGCTTTACACAGCGGTTGGTAAACTAGCCTGCCTCAAGCACAGTAGTACACAAAATCGCAATATCTAACTGTCCCTCAGAGTGAGCAGAGTAGCGTTCTGTCCCTTACTGAGTTCACAGCACAGTGACGCTAAAATGGCGGCGGCGCCTTTTATAGTGCATTCTGACATCATTTCAGCAGCCAATCACAGCCATGCCATTAGTTAAGATGACCGCAGCATTACAGGATGTGCCCACACTTCGTAGGATTCCTCATTGGCTGACTAAAATCACATTGCCTCTCAAAGAATTATGGGAACTTCCGATTCCGGTATACGATATGGAAAAAGTATCGGAATTAAGTATCGGAATTCCGATAACGCGAATATCGGCCGATACCCGATACTTGCGGTATCGGAATGCTCAACACTAATTACCAGTCGTGTGAGCGTTACTCGAGAAATCAGTCCACAACATGGTCATGAAACCCCTGTCTCCAACGCCACTTCGGCTGTGTGTACCACGAACACCTCTTCCATGTTGCCCAGTACAGCTCCTGGTAGAACCTGCACCACTGCTTTGTGCTGGGAATGCCTCTAACAAATGGTTTACCAGAGTTGCTTGTTTGTTCACCAATATTAGCTTTAGGTTCTCCTATGGCATGATGTTCTGTAATTTGCCTTTACAGCGTGGATCAAGGATGCTGGCCAACCAGTAGTCATCATCCTTCATCATTTTGGCAATGCGGGGGTCCCTTTTTAGGATCCGCAAGACATAATCACATATGTGGGCCAATGTTCCAGGTGTCACTGATGCACTGCCAGTGGTGGGTGGAGGAGCACTTTCTGCCAAATCCACATCCCTCCAGTCACGCATAAACCCTGTACCTGACCTTGGCAAGCCAACATTTTCTCTTGCCCCCTAAGAAGCATCCTCCTCCCCAAAATAATCATCCCCCTCATCCTCCTCCTCTTCCTCTTCCACCTCGTCCAGGACAGTTCCCTGAGCAGACAATGCCTGACTGTCATCAAGGCTTCCCTCCTCCTCCTCCGCTGCAGACGCCTGATTCTTAATGTGCATCAAAGTTTGCATGAGCAGACGCATAAGTGGGATGCTCATGCTTCTGATGGCATCATCTGCACTTACCAGCCGTGTGCATTCCTCAGAACACTGAAGGACCTTACAGAGGTCTTTCAGCTTTGACCACTGTACACCCGACAACTCGTTGTCTGCCCTCAAACTGCCTGCCCGTGTATCCTCCCACAAATGCATTACAGCCTGCCTCTGTTCGCACAGCCTCTCAACCATGTGCATGGTGGAGTTCCACCTTGTTGCAACGTCTATGATTAGGCGGTGCTTGGGGAGGTGGAGCAATCTCTGCAGCCTCTGCATGCAACTGGAGTCTACAGGCGAGCGACGAATGTGCGAGCACAGTCTTTGCACCTTATGGAGCAGGGCTGGTAACACCGGATAATTATTTATGAAGCACTGCACCACCAGGTTCAAGGTGTGAGCCAGGCAAGGTATGCGTCTGAGTTTTGCCAGGGCTATGATTGCCACAAAATTATGGCCGTTATCACTGACTACCTTGCCAGGCTCAAGATGTGGACTGCCCAGCCATGACTCAGTTTCTTGCTGCAAGTAGTTGGCCAGTACCTCCACGGTGTGTCTGTTGTCACCCAAAGACATCATCTTTAAAACAGCCTGCTGACGCTTACCACTAGCTGTTCGATATTGGGACACCTCGTGTGCAACACTGGTGTTAGGCATTGGGCAACGGCAGGATCTGAACCTGGATCCAAGGAGTCTGTGGTCTCCCATCCAGACCCGGCCGAGGCAGATGCTGCTCAGCTTCGCCGTCGATCCCAACGCCAAGCCAATACCCAAGATGCACAAATAGTTACTCGGGTCTTTGTTCACAGTAGCCTTAAACCTAGGTTACGGAACAAGAAAAGGTTGTTGCAAGCCTAAGTCCGGAAATGCCTGCACTGAGCATGTCCGTGACATGGCGAGCCATGATTGGTGCTTAGTGTCAGCTGATCCTCTGACCTGGCATTGCCTGATTGGTCACGGATGATGTCATCGGTGATGCGATTGATGAGATGGCTGTGGGCGGAGCTTAGCCCTTAAATAGCTTATCTGGCAGTGCTCTTGTGTGGACGTATCAGAATCTGGGCTCCACGTGCTCTCTAGCTTTGCTCTCCGGGACCTTGCCAGAGTACGCTCGGCTTATTAGCTCAGGTCCTTCAGGCAGGTTCAGCTTATGCCAGGCAGGTAGCCAATGTCGCAGTCTTGCTACGAATATAGGGTAGCTATACACCCTGAGCAGACTGTGGGGCGTGTAACCTGAGAATCACCTGCCAGTTGAATAGAGAAGCTTGCTCAGTCCGGTCTCACACCTCCTGAAAGCACGCGGGCATCGCCACCAGCTGAATATTGAAGCTGCGCAGTCCGGACGTAACCCGGTTGGCAGCACGCAGGCATCGTCATCAGCTGAATAGTGAAGTTGCTCAGTCCGGTCACACACCTGCTGACAGCACGTACGCCTGGTGTTAGTCGCACGCACTTCCTAGCGGCTGGCACATAGCTTCTGTGTAGTCTAACAGGGCTATGTCTATACCAACTTGCAGCACATAGTGCTAACCCAATATCTGGCAAGTGGCTTCTGTGCCATTAACAGGGCTACTTCTACGCCAGTTGATAGCACATCTCCCGTGAAGTTAACGGAGAAAGTGCAAATGCTATATCTTGCTCAATGTGAAGTTCACAGGCAAGATCTTTATATTTTAGTTGTCAGTTATTACCCTCCTAACCAAAGGGTAATCGGCAGCAGTGAACATAAACTGCATCGCGGACCCCGTGTTCGGTTGCAATCCATTATACCCTAAAGTTATTGCAACCGAGCGCATAACAGTTTCTGACCGCACCAGGGTCTGGCCGATCACGGCTGACGACCAGCAGCTGCAGCGCTACGTTCAGCAACTAGGGGCCAGAATTAAGTCTCTGGAGCAGGCCGTTCCAGTTGCTGATCTCACTGCAGTAGATACTCAGGCGGCCGCATAAGCAGCAAATCTCGTAAGCTCTGCTGCTGTGCAAGCTGCGGTAGCTGCTTAAGTGTCATTACCGCATTTTGCTCTGCCGGAAAAATTTTCTGAGGACAGTAAATCCTGCAGAGGATTCATTAATCAGTGCTCAATTCAGCTAGAGATGATGGAGGCATGGTTCCCCTCTGAAAGGGCTAAAGTGGGTTTTGTCATCTTATTACTTACCCGCAAGGCCTTGGAGTGGGCTACTCCTCTGTGGGAACGGAGTGACCTGGTAGTGGCCAATGTAGGTCTCTTTCTTAGAACCCTAAAAAGTGTGTTCCTCGGTCCTCAGGTCACACATGATACAGCTCTTAAGCTGCTCACATTAGTGCAGAGTTCGACCACCGCCAGTCATTATGCCGTTCAGTTCAGGACATTAGCGGCAGAACTGGATTGGTCTGAACCGTCACTAATACCGGTGTTCTGGAAGGGTTTGGCTTGGCATATAAAAGATGCTCTAGCCACCAGGGAGATTCCAACCTCCCTGGAAGAGTTAATGACCCTTGCCAACCGTATTGACTTACGTCATGCAGAAAGCAAGTTGGAGCTGAAGGTCTCTAAACCTCGGTTTCCATTGGCACCGTCATTTTCCAAATTGACTTCCAAATCCATGGTTCTGGACACGTAACCGGAGCCAATGGACATTTCTCAGACCAGGAAATGGTCTCCTCATTCCTGTCCTACGCGTCTCTTGGTGTACCCCAATAATAAGGGTTCCAAGCGGGCGGGAGAACGAGAGTGTCTAACCACCATCGGAGGAGGTGTGTTAGACTCAGAGACTTCTTCCTCCAGACTTGCCTATATCGTGACGTTGCTCTTCGGAACAACCATGGTTGATGCCAAGGCGGTGGTGGATTCTGGGGCCGATGGCAATTTTTTGTCATCAACCTTTGCCCAGAAGCACTCCGTTCCTATGGAATTACTGTCCAGACCCATAAACATCAGTGTAGTTAATGGTTCCATGTTAGACACCCAAATCACCCACCGGTCTATCCCCTCACCATGTCGGTTCCTCAGGGTCACCGGGAGGATATCTCGTTTCTTATCCTTCCTGGAGGATTGAATGAGGTGCTATTGGGTCTTCCGTGGTTACGTTCTCACAACCCACATATAAACTGGAACACGGGGACAGTTTATTCATGGGGTGAGAGATGTACAACCCAGTGTATGGTGGCATCAAATTGGAAGGTGGTCTTAGACCCACCGGCCGATCTAGAGACACTTCCAGAGCAATATTGGAGCTATGCCGATGTGTTCTCGAAAAAGGCTGCAGAGACCTTGCCTGCCCACCGACCGTATGATTGCGCCATAGATGTGATCCCCGGACCAGAGCCTCCTCGCGGTAGGGTTTATCCCCTGTCTGTCCCTGAGACCCAGGCTATGTCTGATTACATCAAGGAGAACCTAGCCTGAAGGTTTATCAGGAAATCGGTCTCTCCTGCTGGCGCGGGGTTCTTCTTTGTTCAGAAGAAAGGAGGTGACCTACGTCCATGTATTGATTACAGGGGATTAAACGCAATCACCATCAAGAACAAATATCCCCTGCCCCTGATCTCTGAATTGTTCGACAGGCTGCAAGGGGCTAAAATTTTCATGAAATTAGACCTGCGTGGGGCCTATAACCTCATACGAATCCGTGAGGGCGATGAGTGGAAGACGGCCTTTAATACTCGTGATGGCCACTACGAGTACCTCGTCATGCCCTTCTGTTTATGCAATGCCCCCACCGTCTTTCAGGATTTCGTCAATGATATCTTTCGAGTTCTGCTGCTGTCCTCCGTGGTAGGATATCTTGACGATATCCTGATCTTTTCCCCGGACCTCTCCACACACAGAGAGGATGTGCGCAGAGTTTTTGAGTGTTTGCGCACAAATTATCTGTATTGCAATCTGGAGAAATGCCAGTTTGAACAGGAGTCTTTACCATTCTTGGGGTACATTGTATCCAGTAAGGGCTTGGCCATGGATCCCCAAAAGTTGGTAGCCATACAGAATTGGCAGGAGCCCCATTCTCTGAAGGCGGTGTAGCGCTTTATGGGGTTCATCAATCATTATCAGCAATTTATACCACATTTTTCTACACTGGTGGCTCCTTTGGCCGCGCTAACCAAGAAAGGTGCCAACCCAAAAAACTGGTCTAAAGAGACATCTGAGGCTTTCCGGGAGATCAAGTCTTATTTCTCTAAAGCTACCATCTTACATCGGCCAGATGTCAATAAGCCATTCTATTTGGAGGTCGACGCATCCTCTGTAGGGGCAGGTGCTGTCCTTTCCCAAAAGAAGACCATGTTTCTTCTTCTCCAAGACCTTTTCTCCAGCGGAGAGGAATTATACTATTGGGGATAAAGAGTTACAGGCAATAAAATTGGCTTTTGTTGAATGGAGGCATCTTTTGGAGGGAGCTGAACATCCATTTGTGGTGTATTCTGACCATAAAAACCTCTCATACCTGCAGACGGCACAGTGTCTCAACCCAAGGCAGGCTCGGTGGTCCCTCTTTTTTGCCCAATTCAATTTCACCATTAATTTTTTAAAAAGGGGAGAAGGATCCTCGGGCGGATGCTCTGTCTCGGTCTATGGATACGACGGAGGACGATGACGAGCCCAGGCTTATCGTTCCTCCTGAGACTATGCGAACAGTGGCACTGGTGATTCTAGACCAGGTTCCACCCGGGAAGACGTTTGTTCCTCTGAATCTACAAAATGAGGTGCTCTCATGGGCACATGCCTCTAAGAATGGAGGTCATTTTGAAATTAAACGCACCACTGAGTTCCTCCAACGCTCGTATTGGTGGCCTCGGTTGTCCCAGGACGTTAAAGAATACGTCCAAGCATGTATCTCCTGCACGATAAATAAATTGTCTTATCAGAGTCCGGCGGTTCTTCTTCATCCGTTACCCGTGCAGGATAGACCATAGGAGATGATTGGGATGGATTTTGTGGTTGAGTTACCTAAATCCTGGGGTAATACGACCATATCGGTGGTTTCTGACCATTTTTCAAAGATGGTTCACCTGGTACCTCTTCCTAGGGTTCCTTCTTCCCGGGTACTGGCATCATTATTTATCCGTCACGTTTTCCGTCTGCATGGGATGCCTGATAGTATTTTTTGTGACCGAGGTCCTCAGTTAACCTCTCGGTTTTGGAGAGAATTGTGTAATTTGTGTAGCATTGAACTGAACCTCTCTACTGCCTATCACCCGGAGACCAACGGCCTGGTGGACCGTACTAATCAGACGCTAGTGACATACTTGCGTCATTTCATTTCTGCCAATCATAACAATTGGACAACTTTGCTTCCTTGGGCATAGTTTGCTCTAAATAATACAGTGGCAGATTCCACAGGTCAGACTCCTTTCCTGTTGAACAATGGTCAGCACCTGCGTGTGCCAGTTCCTATGCCAGTTAACTCTGGGGAGCCTGGGGTCAGAGATTGGGCTGTGGAGGCGCGGAACGTCTGGGATCAGACGCAGGAAGCATTATTGGCCTCCAAAAATTGGATGAGACAGTCGGCTGACACTCATCGTCATCCAGGTCCCGTTTTCTCTTCGGGCGACAGGGTCTGGCTCGCGGCTCGTAATATTAGAGGTCGCGGGGAATCGGCTAAATTCGCCCCTCGGTTTATTGGTCCTTTTAAAATTCTGGCCCAAGTAAATCCCGTGGGGTACCGTCTGCAATTGCCCCGCCACTTGAGGATACATGATACATTCCATGTGTCACTCCTGAAACCCGTTCGCCTGATGAAATTCTCGGAAGCTCAGCAAGCCTCTGACACCGGGGGTAAGGATTTCGGGGTAGAGACGATTGTGGGGTCTAAGGTGGTGCACGGCAAAAAATTTTATTTGGTACACTGGAGGGATTGCGGTTCTGAGGATCGCACTTGGGAGCCCGTGGACCATATTCATGCTCCCTACTCATTAAGGAATATGAGCGTCAAGTGGTGGGGATGTTAGAGAGGGGATAATGTTAAGCATCGGGCCATGGCAGGATCTGAACTTGGATCCGAGGAGTCTGTGGTCTCTCATCCAGACCCGGCCGAGGCAGATGCTGCTCAGCTTCGCTGTCAATCCCAATGCCTAGCCAATACCCTAGAGGCACAAATAGTTACACAAGTCTTTGTTCACAGTAGCCTTAAACCCATGTTACGGAACAAGAAAAGGCTGTTGCAAGCCTAAGTCTGGAAATACCTGCACTGAGCATGTCCGTGACATGGCGAGCCATGATTGGTGCTTAGTGTCAGCTGATCCTCTGACCTGGCATCGCCTGATTGGTCACAGATGATGTCATCGGTAATGAGATTGACGAGATGGCTGGGGGCGGAGCTTAGCTCTTAAATAGCTTGTCTGGCCACGGCGCGGCGTGGTCAGATCATACTAAATAGGCAGTGCTCATGTGTGGACGTACCAGAATCTGGGCTCCACGAGCTCTCTAGCTTTGCTCTCCGGGACCTTGCCAGAGTACGCTCGGCTTATTAGCTCAGGTCCTTCAGGCAGGTAGCCAATGTCGCAGTCTTGCTACGAATAAAGGGTAGCTATACACCCTGAGCAGACTGTGGGGCGTGTAATCTGGGCATCACCTGCCAGTTGAACAGAGAAGCTTGCTCAGTCCGGTCTCACACCAGCTGACAGCATGCGGGCATCACCACCAGCTGAATATTGAAGCTGCGCAGTCCGGACGTAACCCGGTTGGCAGCACACGGGCTTCGCCATCAGCTGAATAGTGAAGTTGCTCAGTCCGGTCTGACAGCACGTACGCCTGGCGTTAGTCGCACGCACTTCCTAGCGGCTGGCACGTAGCTTCTGTGTAGTCTGACAGGGCTATGTCTACACCAGCTTGCAGCACATAGTGGTAACGCAATATCTGGCAAGTGACTTCTGTGCCATTAACAGGACTACTTCTACGCCAGTTGATAGCACATCTCCCGTGAAGTTAACGGAGAAAGTGCAAATGCTATATCTTGCTCAATGTGAAGTTCACAGGCAAGATCTTTATATTTTAGTTGTCAGTTATTACCCTCCTAACCAAAGGGTGTTCAGCAGCAGTGAACATAAACTGCATCGCGGACCCCGTGTTCGGTTGCAATCCATTATACCTTAACAACTGGCAGCTGCGGATGGAGTGCTCGTGCGACTGCGCCCTGTTGACGAGCTTTCACTTCTGGGGGAGGAGGAGGAGGGTCAAACGCCTACAGCCAACTGTTGCCTATACCGTGGGCTAGGCAGCACTGTCCCACCACCGCTGTACCCTGTGGACCCTGCATCCACCACATTCACCCAGTGCACAGTGATGGACACGTAACGGCCCTGGCCATGCCTACTGGCCCATGCATCTGTTGTGAGGTGCACCTTTCCACTCACTGATTGTTTGAGTGCATGGACAATGCTGTCTTTCACATGCAGGTGGAGGGCAGGGATGGCTTTTCTAGAAAAGAAGTGCCGACTGGGTAGGTCATAGCGTGGGACAGCGTAGGCCATGAGCTCTCAGAACGCTGCGCTTTCAACCAAACTGAAGGGCATCATCTTTATTGAGATCAGTTTGGCAATGTAGGCATTCAAAGCCAGTGAGGTTTTGTAGTCGGTCCTCGCTTGCAAGTGCATGGTGTTTACATGTCTAAGCATGCAACTGGTATTGAAATGTCCGTGATTTTTCCCTCGGCTAAAAGTCCTTCCGCACTTTTTACAGATAACCTTTGCCTCATCAATAGGATTTTGGTCAAAAAAGTGCCACACTGAACTCTTCCTACTATGGGAAAACTTTTCAGGGCTTGCACGCTGTGCTAATTTGACCGTCTGGCCAAGCTGTCCTGCAACTCTTTTTGTTTTTTTAACACATTTTTGGACTGCTACGGACCTGCCAGATAACCGCAGCTGCGATGTCGATGCCTGCTGCGGATCCTCCTCCTCTTCTGAGCTATTGCCAGCGGCACCCTCTTCCCCCAATGGATGCCAATCCGGGTCAACAACTGGGTCATCCATCACCTCCTTTTCAATTTCATCTGCACCTTTCTGTGTCACTGTGTAAGGTGGTATAGTATGCCGGAAAGGGCACCTGAGTTTCATCAGGGTCAGATTCTGGTTCAGCAGACTGCGAGGGCAATGCAGTGCTCTGAGTGAATGTACCAGCAGAATCATATAGCAGTGGCTGTGCATCAGTGCACTCCATGTCAGATTCATCTTGGACTGGGGAATTCAGGATTTGACTTGATAACTCAGGCAAGGTATGTGAAAAGAGCTTCATGGAGTAATCTGAAGTGTGGCATGCCGCATCCTTCAATTTTGGTGGGGGTGAAGGACACAAGGAAAGGTGTTGTTCCTGACCAGGAGCCTGCACTGATGACTCAGTGCTTGCAGTTTTTGAAACTTCAGAAGAGGAGACGATAGAGCTGGAGTCTGTTTCGGCAAAGTAAGCCAAAACCTGTTCCTGATGCTTCGTCTTTAAAAGTGGTTTACCTACTCCCAGAAAAGGGAGCCTTCCAGGCCTTCTGAAGCCAGACTATGACGCAGGCTCAACACCTCCTGCCTTAGGTGCTATTGTGCTTTTGGCACTACCAGCAGATGCACCACCATCAGTACCAGCTGGCCCCCCGCCCACGTCCGCGGCCTCTTCCACCATACTTCCTCATGTTTAGGAAAATGTACCAAAAATAACAGCAGATATATGGTACTGTATGAGAAGCGTACACCTGTATACGGTGTAGGGGAAAATTTAAATCTCTGTATTTATTTCCGGAGTCACACACAGACGCTTACTCAGTATGGATTTAACCGTAATACCAGCAGATATATGGTACTGTATGAGGAGAGTACAGCTGTATACGGTGTAGTGGAAAATTTAAATCTCCCTATTTATTTCCGGAGTCACACACAGACGCTCACTCAGTATGGATTTGACCGTGATACCAGCAGATATACGGTACTGTATGAGAAGCATACAGCTGTATACGGTGTAGGGGAAAATTTAAATCTCCCTATTTATTTTTGGAGTCACACACAGACTCTCACTCAGTATGGATTTGACCGTAATACCAGCAGATATACGGTACTGTATGAGGAGCGTACAGCTGTATACGGTGTAGGAGAAAATTTAAATCTCCCTATTTATTTCCGGAGTCACACACAGATAGTCAGCAAGTATTTGTCCATGATACCAGCCGGTACACGGTAGTGTGTGAGGAGCGTACAGCTCTATACGGTGTGGGAAAAAATTAACGCTCGGTAACTGCAGAAAAAAAGAATAAAAGTATTAGTGCTGTGTAAAAAGCAGTCTGCACAGCAGTGTACGCACAGTAATACAGCTAGCAGGCAGCCTAATAACTAGCGCTGCTGCACACAAGAAAATCCTCCCCAGTCACTGCTCACTTACTGTACAGCACAATTACTATCAGCACAAACACAGAAGAACTTCTCTTTACAGCCTCTCGTTGCCCACAGTGTACGTCCTTGCTCATTGGCTGAAAAAAGGCACCTGAAAGCATTCTGTGAAATACGACTTTGGCTCTCGTTTCGACGACCGCATGTCCGAACTTACGCTATGGTCGGGTTTCGGTTGACGAAACTCGACTTTGGCTAAAGTCGGTGACTTTTGAATCTGACTGACCAGTTTTGATCAACTCTACCAGCAAGACAATGATCCTAAACACACATCCAATTTAGTGAAAAATTGGGTTGCAAGGAAAAATGTTTGCACGTTGCAATTGCCAAGGCAATCTTCCAATTTAATCCCTACAGAGTACCTTTGCGATGACTTAAGGCAATGATTTGTGGCCCATACCCATAGCAATAAGAATTAATTGTTTGCCGATTTGCAAATGGAATGGAGCAAGATCCCACAGAATGTCTTGTATACCTTAGTGGCATCAATGCCCTTTTGGTGTGGTGCAGTAATTAAAGCAAGAAGTTATGGTATAAAATACTAAGATATGTCATTGTAAACATTGAATTACTTTCTATGCTGTAATCAAAAATAGTATATGCAAAAGTTTTGACAGTCAGTTTTCTTTAATTATGTTACCATACCTGTATCCTAAAGCATTTTGGTTAAAATTAAAGTCTTGCATGATGACAACTTCATGCACTTTCAATTCATCACCAGGAAAATGGCATCACAACAACCAGACAAAAGAAATCACACTTTAAAAAAAATACAAAACTTTTCGTTACCACTGTATGTTACATTCGCCTCTTTGTCATGTTGCCAAAAATATGTCTCTCATATCTGTCATATCTATGTCATTCATGAAAACCTCAATATTCATAACTGGGCTCTAACTTAAGCAGTCTACTTGCCTTTCAGTTCACGTTGAGGCTAAAGATGATACATTTTCTCTACCGGCCTTAAATATATCATATCATGTCATCTATATATTTGAGTGGATTCGATGGCTCAGTGGTTAGCACTGCAGCCTTGCAACGCTGGGGTCCTTAGGTCAAATCCCACCAAGGACAACATCTGCAAGGAGTTTGTGTGTTCTCCCCATGTTTGCGTGGGTTTCCTCCGGGTACTCCTGTTTCCTCCCACATTCCAAAGACATGTGAAAAACATTGCAAAAAAGCAGCAAATACATTGAAAGAATTAACATGCTACAGATTTACAAAAAGATCCAGTTCATAAATTAATTGAGGAAAAACAACTAGCGTGTGCATGAGATTTCTAAAATCTCTTATATTTCACTGGCATTGTAAAACGCACCTTATTTGCATGAAAACAAAATGCTGCATGTGAGCACAGTCTAAATGTACAGTAAGTTATCCAGCTTATATCTATTCTAGGCTTCATGTACTTTCAGGTTTAAATTCCACCATTTTTATATTTCTGAGTAGGAAAGCTAGCATCATAATACTCCTTCCTTGTAAACCCCCAAATATTTATTCTTTTTTTCCTTGCAACTGAAATACGATTAGGAGAGCACTCTAAATAGTTTTGTTAGACTGCAAACTGAAAAACATAATAAAGAGGAAAATAAACTTAATCCAAGACTATTATATGAAAGAAACGTTATTTGTTTGGTCTGTGCCTTTGAAAGTCATTTCATTAGATTGTATCAGTTAAGCTAAAACACATGACCCTTCCTCTTATGACATGAAAGAAACCACTTAGATTTTTTGTACACTCATGTGAAAATATTCTTAATGGATCTTTGAGTGCCAGATACATGACAAGTGCATCACATGCATCTCAGGCAATGGAATCTAGTCAATATTCAGGAATTTATATCATTGGAGGCCAGAATAGTAACTCCTTATTCCAGCTACCAGAGTTAGACAATGGTGTGTTTTGGATGGCAGAGTCTATTCTGAAAATCTACTTTAGCATTAATAACAATATTACTGTGGAGAAACAGGGAGTCGGTGGGCGCCCAAGTCTGCATGGACCAGGGATCGCCCCATCTAACGCCTGCTCTCCCATTAAACGTGGGCATAATGCTACTCAGACAACGCAGGGTGAGGTTAAAACAGTGTGGCAATACTTTATTGAACTACAACCCACAATAGCAAACAGAAGAGTCTGAGCAATTACCCCCAAGATGGTGCACATTACAGGGTCTCACCCTTCTGCTGATTCACTGGGATAATGATAGATGTTATGTCAGAGCTCCCAGGGTCGCTATTCTACCTGTGATACACACACAGAGAGGAGGTAACGACAAGCATAGGGAGATGACTGAGAACAGTCCATAGAGTCCATACAAGGTCCAAAGCCAGTTGACACGAGAGTCACCACCTGACGTATCCGACCGTCTCCATGGAACCAAGCGACCAGCAAGTCCCAAACCTGGCTTTCTCCAAACACATCCATGGTTCAGCAATGGTCCCTGGATCAGATATGTATCCTTCCAACCGGAGCCAAAAACCCCTAGGTTGTTTCCTATAGAATCATAGATCTGTGTCCCTCGTGATGGTGCCATGATGAATTGGCTACAGTCCTGTCTCTCGTCCGTTGAGTGTTTTGCAGAATATCCGACTGGTAGCTCTGTGTGATGAGATCTCTGAGTCTTTTTATACATGAGGCATGTAAGCTATTTTTAGAATTGCCCAGTGTCCTTCAGTCCACCCTTACGTTCTTTCTCTCTCTACTTTCGAAGTCAACAAACTTGTTCAGAATACAATGCACAATTAGCATATAAGTACACTTCAATAGACAAAGATAAACACACACTATGTTATATGGTATATCAGCTTACAAATCACTAGTACAGCCTTACACAAACAAAAGTCTGTGTTCTTGACCAACCAGAAATCAACACTTACATCCAAAAGCAAATATACAGATAAAAAGTTAATTCTTCTTGGTTTGCAAAACATAGTCGTCTGGGTAATTAAGATTGGTTTCTTCACAATTACTTGTTGATAGCGCCAACTTATTCTGCAACAGAAAAGATGAACATTTAAGTAAATATACAAACAGCGCTTTTCTATGTTTCAGTCTTCCGGTGGTGTGAAAACTGTCCTTACAGGCTTGTTCAATGTGTGCATGGCTCATGTGTTTGTATTCAATTGGTTTCTTGTTTTTTTGCAAGATTAGGGAGGTTTTCCGCCCCTCCTTTGTGAGCCATGCACATAAAAGCCCTTCTCTGCAGTGTGTCCACATTGGACATTACCTTTCTGAATCCTGCTCATATAGGTACTATACACATGACCAGGTTTTTAAATACATCAGTTAGGGATTAAACACAGTAGTCAGGGACTGCTTTGATACGGGTATACCTTGACGTTTGGTAGAGCGGCTTAGCATACATTTTTTGCAAAAAGCGTATCAACCAAATACCCTTTGTTTTATCATCTTTTTACTAGTACTTGCTCTTTACTGTTACTTTTTTACAACAAAGTATTTTTATACATTTGTTTTACTGTGCTTTTTTATGTTTTAGTCTTCTAGTGGTGTGAACACTGTCCCTACAGGTTTGTTCACTGTGTGCATGGCTCATGTATTTGTATTCCATTGGTTTCTTGTTGTTTTGCAAGATTAGGGAGGTTTTCCGCCCCTCCTTTGTGAGCCATGCACATAAAGGCCGTTCTCTGCAGCATGTCCACGTTGGATATTACCTTTCTGAATCCTGCTCATATAGGTACTATACACATGACCAGGTTTTTAAATACATCAGTTTGGGATTAAACACATTAGTCAGGGACTGCTGTGATACGGGTATACCTTGACATTTGGTAGAGTGGCTTAGTTTACATTTTTTGCAAAAAAAGTATCAACCAAATACCCTGTGTTTTATCATCTTTTTACCACCACTTGCGGTTTACTGTTACTTTTTTACAACCGAGTATTTTTATACGTTTGTTTTACTGTGCTTTTCTTTGTTTCAGTCTTCCGGTGGTGTGAACACTTTCCCTACAGGCTTGTTCACTGTGTGCATGGCTCATGTGTTTGTATTCAATTGGTTTCTTGTTTTTTTGCAAGATTAGGGAGGTTTTCCGCCCCTCCATTGTGAGCCATGCACATAAAGGCCGTTCTCTGCAGTGTGTCTACATTGGACATTACTTTTCTGAATCCTGCTCATATAGGTACTATACACATGACCAGGTTTTTAAATACATCAGTTAGGGATTAAACACATTAGTCAGGGACTGCTCTGATACGGGTATACCTTGACGTTTGGTAGAGCTGCCTAGTATACATTTTTTTCCAAAAAATGTATCAACCAAATACCCTGTGTTTTATCATCTTTTTACTAGCACTTGCTGTTTACTGTTAGTTTTTTACAACAGAGTATTTTATAAGTTTGTTTTACTGTGCTTTTCTATGTTTGGCGTACGCAAATATGACAAATATAAAAAAAAAATTAAAAAATCTACTAACAATATTGTTCTGTTACCTGAATTTCCCTATATTGGGAAACTGATGGACTCAATTCTTCTCGTCATTGAAAGTTATTTACAGAATTTCCACTGTGCTGTCACTTGTACTGCATAATGCAATACAACAATATTGCAGGATATAGAGAAAATCTTGATCTTTTATGCAGTTGAGACTATGGATGACCTTCACAGGATGTCCGAAATAACTGTGATGGGCCTCATGGCTACACCATTGGGTCCTGAGTTCAAATCCCTACAATGACAACATCTGCGAAGAGTTTGTATGTGCTCCCCAAGTTTGCACAAGTTTCTAGACTTTAAAGACATACTGATAGGGTATTTAGATTGTGAGCCCCAATGGGGACAGTGCTAATAATGTCTCCAAAGTGCTGTGGAAGTGCAAGTGATCAAAAAATCGCAAGCTAAAGTCCCCTAAGAGGACTAAAACATAATGTGAAAAATAAAGAAAAAACTACTGTGCAATGTCTCCATTTTTCTATAATCGTGAGTATCATCTTAGTTTAAGTTCCTTTTCAATCTCAAAAGTCGATACTTCAGAAGTTTATAGAATAGTTATAAACATTATTAGCTATAATACATTTTATACCGACTCCAACGCCGACTCCGATTCCACCAAAATGGACACCGACTCCACGACGCTGACTCCATATCCCTGGGAGGAAATAAATGTATTTACTAAGTCACTTTATTTCCCTTGCATTTGCACACTGTATGCTTTAAATGACTATTCATAAATATTTCGGCACATCTTACTTTACAAAGATTTTGAATTCCCACATACTAAGTATGCAAAAAGAATACCAGTAGCTGTTAGTTGAGAGTGTATTTGTACTGTTTGTCGCCAAACTTATCTTTTGCCTTTGGCAGGTTTTGCTGCATAAGTGTCCCTTCAAAGAATTATTGTCTTTGTGTATATATAAATGAGTGTAAACTAGGGAAAGAATGAATAAGCTCCATAAAAACCTTATAATGATATCCAGGTTAAAATCCTGGAAAACTATCATTCTCAGTTAACTCAATGCAAGTTTTGTAGAAAAATTTAACTTTTATTCTTTTTTTTAGGAACAGATCATAATCAATTCACTCTTTTAGGACAGGGTATTATGAACTATAATTAATATTTGCTATTGTTTGTGCTAATAAAAACAAATAAGATAAATGTGCCTACTGTGTTTGTTGGGCCTTTATTTAGATATCAGATTCACAGATTAAAATTACGTATACAGGTCTCTGGGTCCATGAAAATTGTGGACAGCTCATGGATAGCAAAAGCAGGCTTTCTCCTCTTCGCTTTTAACATTGGAATGGGTAGGAGAAGCTTTGTAATGTAGTTATATTTTCATATGTGGAAATCACTGAAGAAATACTGGTGGTAAAAACAGAAACATTGGTGTAACACTGATGAAAATCAGATACAAAACATTGGTGAAGCTTGGTCCATTATTTTGCATATGAGCAAATCACAGATGTTTGAATTAAGCCTAAGTCTGCAAGGTTTTCTACATGAACCTGAAAGAGTATAGCAAACACCCGACAAATAAAACTGAGATTAATCTACAACGCTAAGGAACTTTTAAGAGAGTGGTACTGGATCAATGGGTTGGACTTAGAGGGGTTTTCAAGCACTTTTTTTTAAACTATCCACAGGGATAAGATCTTTGTGAAATAAAGAAATGTGTAACTTACCCTTTAGTACCCACTTTATCTCAGTGCCACTGCTTAAGAGGTCTCCAGTGGGATTGAAAGTAATGAAATCCCATTCATTCAGTCACCTAATCCATTGGCTGCATTGATTATACAAGTATGCAAAATTTGGATTTATGAAAATTGTTTATGAAAATCTTTGCTTTAGGCAAAAATGTACACAATATTATATATAAAAATTTATTGAACATTCATTCTGCAACTTTATTGGAAATTAATTTTTGCGTTGTTTCCTTTTCTCTTCAAAGCTTCTCGATACTTTTTCTCTTATAGAAGAATTGCAGATCTTCTCTGTGAAGCATCCAGCAGTAGTCCCCTATTATGTTCATGTTCCATCTACCTTGGTATCGTCATTCCATCTTCTTGATTTCCTGATAAAATATTTTTCCTTGCTCTTCGCTAAAAGCACCATGGTTTTCAGGAAAGCAGTCCAAATGGGAATGTAAAACATGTAGCTTCAAATTCATCAGGCAACCCAAGGCTTTGTAAAGTCTCAGCATTTTCTCATGGAAAGACTAAAAGTTTGGATCTTTGTGGTTGCTTAGACATTTCTTCACAACTTATTTAAAATAATCCCAAGCCTTTGTCACAATAGCTTTAATTTATGTTTCAAACACGTCATCCTTCATGAGTTTCCAAATATCCGGACCCACAAAAGTACTTTCCTTTAGTTTTGCTTTGGACAGTCCGTGAAACTTGGTACACGGTACTTAAAAGTCTCTCTTTTTTTCAGTGTAGCTTTCACAAACTGCTTCATCAGTCAAAGCTTAATGTGGGGTGGTGGCAGGAGAACTTTACTGGGATCATCTATACCTTCCACAACTATGTTCTTCAGTCCAGGTTGTTCTTGTTGGCCATTCTCACAAAAGCATAGGTACTTTGTGTATTGTGGTAATACGACTCACTATGCTTCTTAAATAGGCAGACACAGGAACTGTTTCTATTTAAAGTCCGCCTAGTTTATTGAAATCCTCATAAACCACATCACCAGAAAATGTGAATACACTATTTGTCTGGCAGAAGGAAAAACATAAAGTAACAAGTCCATGCAATAGTGTTGGTTAGCCCACCTGGCTTAGATGCCAGCATCCATGTTCCTTTACAAAGGACATTGAATCCAGGAGACCTGCAATCTCCATACTTCCAGCTTTCCTTAACACAAAAGCATCTCTCCAGAGCTTGCACCTTTAGACCTACTCACACTCAAATGCTCTAGAAAGCTGTATATTTATCTCCTGGACTCCTGCAACTCTACAGGTGTTCAATCATCCTAGCACTAAACATGGCTGATTAACTCCTCTTATAACTCAGTGTGCATGATGAATTTTCTTAGGTATATATTACAGAAGCTAAAACCTCAGTGCTACACATCTCCCCTCTAGTACTTTTACGCAATACACTAGAGCACCTTGAGTGTCTTGAGAATAGTATGGAAGGATTTCCGTTTTTTCTCTGCTTCTGTATCGTGAAAACACATTTCTAACCAAACTAATGACACTAAAATCATTCCCAAAATGTCATCCAAAAGGGTTAAAGTATGGTGCAAATAAAGGCCTATGGAGTGAGAGTTTGTGAAAAAAATTTACGTGATGGATTTTTTTCGATATTTTTACTGAGTTCAATGATTGAAAATATATAAAAATCATCTCTTACTTTTCAAAGGATTTTACCCTTGCGGACCTATGTTATTGATCCACTGGCTGCATGTTCAGATGATTCATCATCATTTATGCTCCTGGCAGATACTGTGTTATGGACTCACTTGGTGAAATGGATCTGCTAACCCCTAAGGTGGGTTCAGTAACATGCACTGGAGACATTCAGGCAACAGGACTTGTCAGGCAACAAGTGGAAGAGTGAAGGCAAGTCCAGCTGGAAATGTAGGATGGCACTTTTATTACTATGTAGAAACCAAATTGGTAAAGACAAATAGGAAAACATAATCTTTGATGTCCTGAAATGAGTGCATGGACAGCACCAAAGGAGAACATATCATTGGTGAAACCTGTGCAGTCACACAGAAATAACACTACCCACTTCCACCTCCAAACCAACAAGCAGCTTCTATCACATATACATAAATGGGTGTATTATGATAATCTGTTTAACTACGAAAGGCCCATAAATGGTTCTTGCACAGAGGCCATTTTCTGTCTGTCCATCCCTGGACAGAACCTTGGAACAGCAGAGTTGAGTAGGCAGTCAGATAAATTGAAGAAGTACAGTTGAATGTGCAGATAGCATTCAGAGAGAGCAGAGCTGAGCAGTTAATCAGATCACCTTATTGTAGAAGAGTTAGATGTGTATTAGCACTCAGAAGCAGCAGAGCTGAGTAGGCAATTAGTCCCTTGTAGTAGGAGAACTTGAAGTATAGGAATAGCTGAGCTGCTTAGACAATTAGGCACATGGTTGAAGCAGAGTTGAGTAGAATGTGTGTTTAGACTACTGGAAATGGCTTGGTTGTAGTTTGAGCTTGGCACCTTTATACTCATGTGGCCCAGAGCTGCCTCAACTAGAGTTGAGCGATACTTTCCGATATCCAAAAGTATCGGAATCGGAATGGTATCGCCGATACACAAAAAATATCGGCGATACCCGATACCGATACCGGAAGTCCCATGTAAGTCTATGGGAACAAAATATCGAAATAAAAAAACCCATTCTTGCCTTGTAGGTTAATTGTACATGAAGGAAAACAACAAAGAGTAATGTAGAATGTATTGGGGGAGGTTGAGGAGACATTAAAGGCATAGATGTTTAACCCAATCCAATGGAATAGCATTAATTTTTTTTTTTAGGAAATACGTTCGGATTGACGAACAAATTGACAATGTTGTTAACCTTTTTTCTATTTTGTCAAATATGTCTGTTTCACAACTTCCATGGTCTTCACCTTTTTAACTTTTCACACACTTTCTCCTTCATAATCTTCAGCAGCATCATCTTTCTCATCAAATTATTCTTCATCTTCACCTTCTTAATCTTCTAAAACTTCTTGCTATTCATCTTTTTGTTAACATTACTTATATTGTTCTTATTAAACAGTTATTATTCTTCATATTCTACTTCTTCATCTTCTTCCTATTCATCCTTTTCATCATATTCTTATTTGTGACAGACATTCCTGTACTTGTAATCTGTAAAACTCTGAATTTTCATCCTTCCGTTCTTGCTGTCACGAAAGATTTTAATTACAACAGTATTTGTCCGCGTTCAGTTTAGCCTGCAGCAGCATCAGGCATTTTCCAGGGGCACCACGAGGAGGAACGGACTCACCCCCATACACTGCTTAGTCTTCTTCTGCTTAGAATTTAGAGCATATATTTTGCTCTTCATTTTGGTCTTATACTTAATGTTCTTCTGCTTTTTGATCTTCTGCTTATTGTTCTTCTGTCTCTTGTTCTGTATCTTGTAGTTTGTCTTAACCTTCTTTGTCCTGTTGGTGATGGTACAAAAGCCAATGGAAGTAACGAGGACCAGCTGACTGTGCTGGAACCCGGAGGGTCAGCAGAAGGAAAAGAGCCAATGGCACAACCGAGGACCAGCTGACGTTACTGGGACAGGGTTACTAAGCAGGAGGTACCTGTGCTCCAAAGCACTACCAAGGACCAGCAGACGTTGCTGGAACACGGATACCGACATGGAGGCACCTAGGCCAAAGGCACTGGGAGAACCAGCTGACGGTACTGGAACCCGGATGGGTAGCAGAAGGTACAAGAGCCAATGAAAGTAACGAGGACCAGCTGACTGTGCTGGAACCGGAGGGTCAGCAGAAGGAAAAGAGCCAATGGCACAACCGAGGACCAGCTGACGTTACTGGGACAGGGTTACTAAGCAGGAGGTACCTGTGCTCCAAAGCACTACCAAGACCAGCAGACGTTGCTGGAACTCGGATACCGACATGGAGGCACCTAGGCCAAAGGTACTGCGGAGAACCAGCTGACGGTACTGGAACCCGGATGGGTAGCAGAAGGTACCCATGGAAATTAAAGTTGAGGCAGCAGGACTGTTTGCCGTTCACACAGCAGGGGAACAGCTGACATTACTGAACCCCAGTAACACAGGAGCAAGTGTAGACTGTGCTAACAGCACTTCCGAGAAACAACTGGCGGTGTTGTAACCCAGGGATGAGAAGAGAACATGGTGGAGGCAGCAGGACTGTTTGCCGTTCACACAGCAGGGGAACAGCTGACATTACTGAACCCCAGTAACACAGGAGCAAGTGTAGACTGTGCTAACAGCACTTCCGAGAAACAACTGGCGGTGTTGTAACCCAGGGATGAGAAGAGAACAGGGTGGAGGCAGCAGGACTGTTTGCGTTCACACAGCAGGGGAACAGCTGACATTACTGAACCCCAGTAACACAGGAGCAAGTGTAGACTGTGCTAACAGCACTTCCGAGAAACAACTGGCGGTGTTGTAACCCAGGGATGAGAAGAGAACATGGTGGAGGCAGCAGGACTTTTTGCCGTTCACACAGCAGGGGAACAGCTGACATTACTGAACGCCAGTAACACAGGAGCAAGTGTAGACTGTGCTAACAGCACTTCCGAGAAACAACTGGCGGTGTTGTAACCCAGGGATGAGAAGAGAACATGGTGGAGGCAGCAGGACTTTTTGCCGTTCACACAGCAGGGGAACAGCTGACATTACTGAACCCCAGTAACACAGGAGCAAGTGTTCACTGTGCTAACAGCACTTCCGAGAAACAACTGGCGGTGTTGTAACCCAGGGATGAGAAGAGAACATGGTGGAGGCAGCAGGACTGTTTGCCGTTCACACAGCAGGGGAACAGCTGACATTACTGAACCCAGTAACACAGGAGCAAGTGTAGACTGTGCTAACAGCACTTCCGAGAAACAACTGGCGGTGTTGTAACCCAGGGATGAGAAGAGAACAGGGTGGAGGCAGCAGGACTGTTTGCCGTTCACACAGCAGGGGAACAGCTGACATTACTGAACCCCAGTAACACAGGAGCAAGTGTAGACTGTGCTAACAGCACTTCCGAGAAACAACTGGCGGTGTTGTAACCCAGGGATGAGAAGAGAACATGGTGGAGGCAGCAGGACTTTTTGCCGTTCACACAGCAGGGGAACAGCTGACATTACTGAACCCCAGTAACACGGGAGCAAGTGTAGACTGTGCTAACAGCACTTCCAAGCAACAACTGGCGGTGTTGGAGCCCAGGGTCAAGGAGGATGTTTAAATACTAGATGAAGTATTTTCCTTGTTACGTGTCAATTAAAAATGTCTATACTCCAAACAAGAGAAATATAACCTTTAGTACCATAAGATGATGATTTTACTTTAAAAAATATATGTAAATTAATAATTGACAAACATAAACGCATACATTAACATGTTGAAAAGCAATGCAAACCACAATAAAAATAGGTTAAATAATCTGCTATACGGTTTTAAATAAAAGCATACAAGTACATATCAGAATCCATTAATGATGGATAAGTAACAGTATGTACACCATTTTCATTTGCTGAATAATATCACTAAAAAGTTTTTAAAATATCTAAAATTTCCATCATGTAATACTGATAATATGTGCCAATCATTTATATTAACAAAAAAAACCTTTAAAAAGTGCATAGTGAAAACAGCTATTTATGCCTGACTGTGGACTTGCAAGCATGACAACGGATAGATAAGGTATATATAGATGACACTGCATAGCCACAGATGGTGAATGGCGATGTAATACTGTACCTCAATAAAGTGTGTGTTACTAAGTACTACATCCTTATTTTTATATAGCTTTATAAAAGGGTACGTGCATGTATGCTTGCGCCTTTGTTTGGACGCACAGACTGGCTTCCTGCTGTGACGCGTTGGGTATTGGAGCGTCTGTGCGTCTTATGACGCAGACTAACATTCACGGTGCGCATCGTTCATCATCGCAAGCGTACCGACAACACAAAGGCGTTGTCATGACTGCTTTACTCAGTAAACATGCACCTATGATGAAACATACACGCATGTGCCCTATTACATAACAAGCTACAAGAAAAATGCGTGTGAGGTGTGACACAGCTGTTTTGTTAAGGTACAGTATTATATCGACATTGTACAGGTGTCGCTATTCAGTCTGATAAATAGATATCATTCACCTATTCTATCAGTTGTCGTTCTTTCAGCACCACTTACAGGTATATATTTTGCTATTGTGACTATGCACTATTGACTTTACCAAGGTAATGCATGATTTTTGTTAGCGATTATCATGTTTACATGAAGGACCTTTATGATATGGGCTGTTAACTTTCTAATCAAATATGTATTTTTTAAAATGACACAAATATAAGTAATGTTGAAGAGGACTATTCCTACATGCATTGTTTGCACAATATTACAGGTGTACATCACGTCCCTTAATCAACATTGGATATTATATTTACTTGTATGCTTTTATTTCAAAGGCAAGAACACTGAAGTATAACCTTCGCACTGCAGCAGTTGTCAAAGTTCAACCCACATTATGCACTTCCAACATTGCAGTATTTGAGTCATCATGATGTGAGTTGGATTTGTCTAAGCTATGGAGTGACAAGGTTGACCATCAGTATCCTATAGCATAAGTAGGCTTTTGTGTTTGCATTTGTTTTCGACATGTGCATATCTGTAATAATATGTCACAATTATTTTGTTACAGATTTGTGACAAAGACAAATCATTTTATGGTTTGAAAGTTGACGTTTCAAATGTTTACAGCTTAGAAATCATGGTGTAGCCTCATATCTATGTGTAGCACTAGACACTTTGAGATGTAATTTTTTTTTTTCACCATGATTAGGTAGCTAGCAGTAATTTTTGCCGGACACACAGCAGGGGAACAGCAGGCGTTACTGAACCCCACAAACACATCAGCGATTGTTTTCATCTGTGCATCTAACACTTCTGAGCAGCAACTGGCGCTTTGAAGCCCAGGGTCAAGGAGGGTGTAGGCAGAGGCCTAGTATGAGACGTTTGAAGTTGAAGTTGTAGTTAGCAGCAGTAATTTTTGCCAGACACACAGCAGGGGAACAGCAGGCGTTACTGAACCCCACAAACACATCAGCGATTGTTTTCATCTGTGCATCTAACACTTCTGAGCAGCAACTGGCGCTGTTGAAGCCCAGGGTCAAGGAGGGTGTAGGCAGAGGCCTAGTATGAGACGTTTGAAGTTGAAGTTGTAGTTAGCAGCAGTAATTTTTGCCAGACACACAGCAGGGGAACAGCAGGCGTTACTGAACCCCACAAACACATCAGCGATTGTTTTCATCTGTGCATCTAACACTTCTGAGCAGCAACTGGCGCTGTTGAAGCCCAGGGTCAAGGAGGGTGTAGGCAGAGGCCTAGTATGAACGTTTGAAGTTGAAGTTGTAGTTAGCAGCAGTAATTTTTGCCAGACACACAGCAGGGGAACAGCAGGCGTTACTGAACCCCACAAACACATCAGCGATTGTTTTCATCTGTGCATCTAACACTTCTGAGCAGCAACTGGCGCTGTTGAAGCCCAGGGTCAAGGAGGGTGTAGGCAGAGGCCTAGTATGAGACGTTTGAAGTTGAAGTTGTAGTTAGCAGCAGTAATTTTTGCCAGACACACAGCAGGGGAACAGCAGGCGTTACTGAACCCCACAAACACATCAGCGATTGTTTTCATCTGTGCATCTAACACTTCTGAGCAGCAACTGGCGCTGTTGAAGCCCAGGGTCAAGGAGGGTGTAGGCATAAAATATTGAGTTATTGCCTTGTTACGTGGCCATTGCAAATGTATGTACTTCAAACAAGAATAAATGAAGTTTTACTACAACAATAAAATGATAAATTTCAATTACAAGAATAGAAAAATATTTATACTTGACAGTCCTCTGTGGTTGATAACGTTTAATGGCTAACTGAAAATATGGTAACAAATTCAAAGCTTTCGAGACTACTCAGGTGTCTTCATCAGGCTAAGAGTAAAGCCAAAAATGAAGAATCACATATTTCTACACACAACAGGACACAGGAATAGCTAAGACAAGTGAGGGAGGGACAAGTGAGGGGAGACCGGCAACAAAAAGGAGAACAAGGATGAATTATCAGCGCCACACAATCACAGATAAATTAATGAATTTACCTGTGGCAAAAGACTTTTGTATGCCCGGTCATAGCATCATGGATATGGAATTACTGGTATTAAAATATAACTTCAAATATGAGAAACGTACAAAGGTTTCAGAATATAAGCTCATCATGACCTTTGACACTGTTAGTGATGGAATGAATAGATCACATGGATTTATGTCATTCTATATCAATTAAGGAATCTGCGTCTATGCCCTTGCAGGGTCATGAAAACCCAAAAAAAATACGCCAATGAGAGGGCAATCAAACTTTCTATCCTTATCTAGGAACTGTTCCAATATTTATGTTCATCCCTGTGAGATAATGACAGTTCTGATACACGTCACTTACTTGTCTTACCTATTGCACTATTCCTGTGTCCTGTTGTGTATAGAAATATGTGATGCTTAATTTTTTTAGTTAGTCTTTCCCTGATGAAGAGACGTGAGTAGCCTTGAAAGCTTGCAATTTGTTTCCATCTTTTCAGTTATCCATTAAAAGGTATCAACCACTGCTGACTCTGAAGTCTAAATATTTTTCTATCTACTGGCTAACACGGTACAAAGATACACATGTTTTCTAATTTCAAGAAGGAAAAATAAAGAAAATACAAATATAAACGCATATATGCACATGCCAAAAATAAATGGAACAACACAACACCCAAAAAATTGGTAACAAAATATAGTGTTGTAAATTTAAGAATAAAAGTCAATTTTTTTTTTTATGAATAATGCTTAAGGAACGCTATGTTAAACCATAACATAGTGAAGACAATGGATTTTGTAATAGTCACTCATCATCATCATCGCAAATTTTATGTGACAGTCACAGACATTTCAATTATTTAAGTTCATAAAATCGTAACTTTCTATAGCATGTATGACATGTCCAGCATGGACTCATCAATGTGATTGATGACACAATAATGTACAATAAAAAATAACCATTTAAAAAAACATTAGGCATTGTTTGTCACAATTTAAGTGTGTGCCTGCAAGTGTAGGTGAAACAAAGGCTACGGATAGCAAAGGTATATTCTATGTCTGTATCAGACAGTGGACAGCCTCTGATGGGTAATGCCGATGTTATACTGTACGTCAATAAAGTCTGCGGCTGAAATCATGCATTTTTTGCTTGTAGAGTGTTGAAGAGGGTAAAAGAATGTCTGGTTGCGCAAAGCTTTATCCGTCAACACTACCTTCCTACTGTCACGCGTAGGGTAGGGTAGCGTGTGGCAATTAGCTGACTATCAAATGTGAGGTTAGGCTGCGTTATTGCGCACTAGGGACGCAAAAAAAATACAGCAGTAATAATTTAATGTGTAATACTCCACCTATGACAAACCAAAAAATTACGTTCCCTCTTTAACAATGTACAAGACTAACAAGCCTAATGGTTGACGCTGACTTAATTGAGATACAGTATTACATCAACATTGTCCATGAGTAACTATGCACTGTGATACCTATATACCAGTATTAATTTATATCTCTTGTGGTTGTTTCAACAGCACTTGCAGGTATAACTACTATTGTCAGTATGCATGATGCACTTTCTAGATGTAATAATTTATTATTGGACATTATTACCATGTTTACATGCTGGCCATTTCATATATGGTGTTTGAAGTTACAGTTGGCATCAGTATGTGTATTTTATAATGTCTGTCATAAATAAAACTCGTGATGATGATGATGAGGATTTAATGATTCGTACATCCATTGAGTGCATTATCTTACAGGTACAGATAAAGTTCCTTAAAAAGCATTAATTCATAAGTCTGAAATGTACTTTTATGCATTAATTTCAAAATGTGAAGAGTAGACTATGTTTTATTTTTTGTTACCATTTCTAATAGACATGTGCAGATATGCGCTGTGATGACAAATTATTATTTGTCCATATTTGTCATAAAAATTTATCATTCTAGGCCTGCAAAACTTCACAATTTCATGTTTTCAGCATAACAAGCAGGGTGACGGCTCTTCCCTATTTGGAGCATGTTGGTCATGTGTTTTTCTGTCCATGTGTCGGGAACAGGACACTTCTTGCCGTTGACACAGCAGGGGAACAGCTGGCGTTACTGAACCCCACTAACAGTAGAGCTTGTGTTTTGTTCTGTGGACACGACACTTCTGAGCAGCAACTGGCAGTGTTGGAGCCCAGGGAGTAGAGTTCAGGTGGTAGAAAGATGAACATAACAGGAGACATGGATAACGTTGCGAACCAGTTATTTAATCTGAAAACGGACAGACAAATTCTGCCGAGATCCATGCCTTGTTCATTTTCAGAAAAGTAAGCCGGTCTACATTATCGGAGGATAGTCGCATGCGACGGTCTGTTAGTACACCACCTGCAGCACTAAAGACGCGCTCCGATAATACACTGGCAGCAGGGCAAGCCAGCACCTCCAATGCATACTGGCTAAGCTCTGGCCATGTATCCAGCTTAGAGACCCAAAACTTGAATGGGGAAGAGCCATCTGGGAGTACACTGAGAGGCAAAGCCAAGTAGTCTGTCACCATCTGACGGATACGTTGCCTCCCGCTGACTGGAGCCCTCTCGGATGGTGTAGACATTTGTGGCGCTGCCACAAAACTTTGCCACATTTTTAACATACTGGTCTTTCCCTGTGCAGAGGCACTGCGTGTGCTCCCTCTTGTTGCAGAGCTCTCTACACTGCCTCGACGCACAGAGCTGCTTTGTAAAGCAGTAGCAGCAGCAGTGCTCTCGGCAGTAAGGTAGAACATTAGGGATTGCACCAGTGTGTCTTGGTACTCCCGCATTTTACGCTCCCGGTTCAACGGTGTGATGAGGCTTTTGACGTTGTCCCGGTAGCGAGGGTCTAGGAGGGTGTACACCCAATAATCAGACGTCGTGAGAATGTGGGCGATGCGGCGGTCGTTTCTTAGGCACTGCAGCATGAAATCAACCATGTGCTGCAGACTCCCAACTGGCAAAGAAACGCTGTCCTCTGCAAGAGGCGTTATCTCTGCCTGCTCTGCATCACCCCACCCTCGCTCTACATACTGACTAGAGCGTTGTGTACCTCCCTCTGGAGCGATGTCTTCCTCCTCCATTGACTCCTCCTCCTCATCCTCCTCACAAAGTGAGCCCTGCCCAGCCCTTTGTGAGGAACCACGTTGCGCTGACTTTCCAGAAGGTGATGGAATTTGTGACTCCTCATCCTCCACCTCTTCCAAAACCTCATCCCTTATTGCTTGCAGTGTTTTTTGAAGCAGGCAGATAAGGGGGACAGTCAGGCTGACTAGTGCATCATCTGCACTCGCCATCCGCGTTGACTCATCAAACGCACGCAAAACGTGGCACATGTCCTTCATAGTGGCCCACTCATTAATGGTGAAGTGTGGACGGCGCAAATTGCGTGTTGATTGCGCCTGATGCAGCTGATACTCCATAACTGCTGGCTGCTGCTCACACAACCGCTCCAACATATGTAACGTTGAATTCCACCTGGTGGATACGTCACATATGATGCGATGTTCAGGAAGGCGCAATCTGCGTTGCAGAGCTGCAATGCGCGATCTGGCCATGCTGGAACGTCGCAAGTGAGCGCACTCTAGGCGGACCTTGTGCAGCAGTGCATCAAGATCCGGATAGTCCCTCAAAAAACTCTGCACGACCAAGTTGAGCACATGTGCCAGACATGGTATGTGAGTGAGGTTGCCAAGGCCCAGAGCTGCCACCAGATTTCGGCCATTGTCACACACTACCAAGCCTGGCTGGAGATTCGCTGGCAAAAACCACACGTCGCTCTCCTGCTTGATGGCATTCCAGACCTCCTGCGCTGTGTGGCTTCGATTCCCCATGGGAATTAATTTCAGAACGGCCTGTTGCCGTTTGGCCACGGCTGTGCTCATATCGGTCGCATCAGGTAAGCGTCCACGGGTCCATGTGGAGGTAGACCGTGACGGCTCCTGCAGCGATGATTCTGAGGAACTGGAGTAGGAGGAGGAGTCAATGTGGACAGACTTGATTCCGGCAATCCTTGGAGTTGGCAGAACACGTACAGCGCCACTCGCAAGATCTGTACCCGGCTCCACAACATTCACCCAATGGGCAGTGAGTGAAAGGTATCGTCCCTGGCCATGGGTACTGGTCCACGCATCGGTGGTCAGGTGGACCTTGCTACTGACGGCGTTTAGTAGCGCATGTTTAATTTTTGCCTCAACATGCTTTTGCAGACCAGGGACGGCTTGCCTGCTGAAATAAAATCGGCTGGGCACATTGTATTGTGGGACTGCCAATGCCATTAATTCACGGAAACTGTCAGTCTCCACCAGCCTGAATGACAGCATTTCAAGGGACAGGAGTTTTGCAATGCCAGCATTCAGAGCCTGTGCTCGTGGATGGTTTGCCGAGTATGGCCGTCTTTTATCCCATGCCTGTGCTACCGATGGCTGTTTTGTGGCCTGGGTGTGTGAGGATGACAGGGAACTTGCAGCTGTGGGTGGAATAACACTGTGTCTCTGGACAACAGTGACAGAGGTTCTTCCATGGCGATCCTTTGAGGAAGCCGAACCAGCTGTGTGTGAACTGGAGGAAGAGGCTCCAACAGGAGCTGAAGATGTAGGTGCTGCTGTAGGTTGGCCTACATCTCCAGTGTGTCTTTGTAACTCAACAAAGTGCTTTGACCGCACATGTTTCCACATATTTGTTGTATTAAGGTTACTGACACTTTTACCTCTTTTAATTTTTTGATTACACAGCTTGCATTTTACATAGCAAATATCATCTGCAACTGTATCAAAAAAGGACCACGCAGAGCAAGTCCTGGGAGCGCCCGGTTTGGCTGTTGTAAGAGAACTGCTCCGAACGGGTGCCAAACTGGAGGCTACAGGCAAGCGAGTCTGCAGCCTACCTCTCCCTACTGTTTGGACCATTGGTGCAATCTCTTCCTCAGAGCTGCTCCCCCACCTTCCTGTTCCTCACGCCATGTTGGGTCTTGGACCTCATCATCTCCACCACTACCCTCTTCCAACACCTGCTGTTGTTGGGTGGTCTGGCCAGCACCATGCTCAACAGAAACTGGCAACTGAGTCTCATCATCATCAGATGCGTTCTGCGGTGTGCTGACCATCGGCACTGGCTCACCCGCCTCTTCAGATTCAGAGAGACACAGCTGTTGCGCATCACTGCATACTGCCTCTTCTTCACATTCCAGAATGCTGCTTGGCTGGGCCCCTGTTTCCAAGCCAACAGATTCTGAGAACAGAAGCAGAGACTCAGCTGGCTCCTGTACAGAGCTCTCTGACTGCCTGGGCAATTTGGCAGGCGGTGAAGAGACTGATGGTTGTTCAACAGTGCTGTGGTCCTGAGAGGAGGTGGAAGCTATTGAAGTCGATGCATTGGCTGCCATCCAACCAACAACGGCTTCAATTTGTTCTTCACGCAGCAGGGGGGTACGCTGAGCTCCTACAAAAGTGCGCATAAAGGAACGCTCACGGGGAAAACTGGTGGATGCTGTGTCACTGGGTGCGGCAGCAGCCACAGAATCCCCACGTCCTCTCCCTGCTGCAAATCCACGGCCTCGACCTGAACGACCACGTGCCTTCTCACTGACTTCTTCAATCTGGTAGATTGATAAAGAAGTCAGAAAAGTTAGGCCTAAGTTGTTAATCCTCACAGACTACAGTGAACCTGCAGACAACTGTTCAGTATCTGTGAAAGGCCCCTTTGTGTACTTCTATAGTGTTTGCAACCAATGTATTGTATACGGATGGAAGCGCGTCACACTAATAGATTAGATTTTTTTCCACTAAAATGGAGCAGCACCAATTAGAGAAAAATGTGAAGGATGAGGCAGTGACACACGCTCAGCAGACTACAACCGGCAGTGGTTGAAGTACAAACTGGAGCGTAATCTGCACTCACAAAATGAAAAGCTCACAGACTACAGTGAACACTGAAACACAACTGTTCTGTAGCTGTTAAAGGCCCCTTTGTGTACTTCTATAGTGTTTGCAACCAATGTATTGTATACGGATGGAAGCGCGTCACACTAATAGATTAGATTTTTTTCCACTAAAATGGAGCAGCACCAATTAGAGAAAAATGTGAAGGATGAGGCAGTGACACACGCTCAGCAGACTACAACCGGCAGTGGTTGAAGTACAAACTGGAGCGTAATTTGCACTCACAAAATGAAAAGCTCACAGACTACAGTGAACACTGAAACACAACTATTCACTATCTGTGAAAAGCTCCTTTGTGTACTTCTATAGTGTTTGCAACCAATGTATTGTATACGGATGGAAGCGCGTCACACTAATAGATTAGATTTTTTTCCACTAAAATGGAGCAGCACCAATTAGAGAAAAATGTGAAGGATGAGGCAGTGACACACGCTCAGCAGACTACAACCAGCAGTGGTTGAAGAACTAACTGGAGCGTGATCTGCACTCAAAAAATCAAAACCTCACAGACTGCAGTGAACACTGAAACACAACTATTCACTATCTGTGAAAAGCTCCTTTGTGTACTTCTATAGTGTTTGCAACCAATGTATTGTATACGGATGGAAGCACGTCACACTAATAGATTTGATTTTTTTCTAATATAATGGAGCTGCACCAATTCCACTAAATAAAATAAAAAAAAAAAGAGTCAGTGACACGTGCAGATGCCTACAAACAGCGGTGGATGCAGAGCAAACTGCAGCGTCACCTGCACTGTCACACACACACCTTGCACAGAGCTGTTAAAACAACACTGGCAAAATGAAGCTTTACACAGCGGTTGGTAAACTAGCCTGCCTCAAGCACAGTAGTACACAAAATCGCAATATCTAACTGTCCCTCAGAGTCAGCACAGCAGCGTTCTGTCCCTTACTGAGTTCACAGCACAGTGACGCTAAAATGGCTGCGGCGCCTTTTATAGTGCATTCTGACATCATTTCAGCAGCCAATCACAGCCATGCCATTAGTTAAGATGACCGCAGCATTACAGGATGTGCCCACACTTCGTAGGATTCCTCATTGGCTGACTAAAATCACATTGCCTCTCAAAGAATTATGGGAACTTCCGATTCCGGTATACGATATTGAAAAAGTATCGGAATTAAGTATCGGAATTCCGATAACGCGAATATCGGCCGATACCCGATACTTGCGGTATCGGAATGCTCAACACTAGCCTCAACAACTTTAAAAGTTCTTGGCTGAAGAAATTCGAGGGATACGTAGGGTTATGCTAGTAATCTGATTTTCCTAGAACAGAGGGAACCAGAATCTGGCACTGGAGTATGAAAAGGTGATAAACAGACTACTGGAATGGCAAGGTTTCAACAGGTAACATTTATTTTTTTCTTTTATTAAGATGTCTTCCTTCTGACAAGTTTTCTAAAAGTGGTGACAATCTCTTTAATAATTTGATTCTGTTGATGCAGACAAACCAGAAAAGGGAGACTCCTAAAATTCATCTTATGGGCACTAAACAATAGTAAGAAGGTTGGGTAGGGCATAATTTCTCTATATATTTTTTAGTTGAATCTGAACCGTGCAACAAAATGGGATTAAATGAAATTATGAGACTAAGAGATGCATTGCCTGCTATATTTTTTATTTAATTTATTTTATTGTGTTGCTGTTGGTGAATTTTTTGTTTAATGTTTCTTTTCTATAGTTTAATAACATTCTCTAAAGCACTGTCTTCAGTACTGTCTTAAATTAGCAAATTCGAAAATTTTTAACTGAATGCAATTTGAACTGGTCTATTGTTGAAGATTTTAGCCATACCAACAATAACTTTTTTGAATGAGGACCAATTATTTAGACAGTAGGTCTAAAACCTATAGAAATCATCTGTTGTTACTGTGAGTAGCTGTGCATGGATATTGCATTGGACCACTGTTATCATGGGGGACTTGCTGCATCTTGTTATGTATTTGTGTCTGGACTTTGATTGTTTTTTGTCATTTTTTTCAGTGACCTGTACAAATTTAGCAATCCATAATTTGTCAGAAGTCATGCAACATGGCTTTTTTAATAAAATAGTTTGCCATCTGACAACTTAAGAATTAGTACATCTGTGTACATGCTATTATCTCATCAAATACTTGTATAATACCTACTACATTATCAATTTTCAATGAAGTTTCACTGTGTATTATTTTGTTATTTATGGTGTTACAAAGGACTGCAGAAAAATGTGCCTTTAATTTTGGGTGCCATTGCTTTCACGAGGAAGGGGAATGTAGCTGGATGTGGTCAGCAGAAAAGGGCATGGTCTGAAATGGGCATGGTTTACCGTATTTTTCGGACTATAAGATGCATTTGACCATAAGACGCACCCCAGAATTTCAGAAGGAAAATAGGGAAAAAAAATAATGTGTCAAATGGGGGTCTGTCTTACAGTCCGAATTCAGCTTACCAGCGAAGGGATCAGCACAGGTAGAGGAGTGGTCACAGGGGTCGTTCTGTGGTCCAGGCTGGTGCGGTGGTGGTGCTCTGTGTTGCAGGGGTGCTCTGTGGGGTGGCTGTGCTCTGTGGGGTGGCTGTGCTCTGTGGGGTGGTTGTGCATTGTGGGGTCGCAATATACGGTACTTACAAATCCGGTGGCCGCGGTCCTGTGGCGGCGGTCCCGATGCAGGCTCCCTCTGCTCTGTGGTGTGGTGGTGTTCGGGCTCAGTAGTGTGGTGGCAGCAGGGCTCTGTGCTGCTTGGGGGGCTCTGCCGGCATTTCGTCATAGCCGGAAAGCCCACCGCAGCTCCGCTACTGCGACGCAGTGGCCTCCTGAAAGATGGCCAGCAACGGCCTCCGGAAAGATGGCCACTGGAGGCGGCGCATGCTCAGATTCAGATCTCGGCTGCGAGATCTTGTCCCGAGATCTCGGGAGATGAAATCTCGGGAAGAGATCTCGTTGCCAAGATTTGAATTTGAGTATGCGGCGGCCATCTTTCAGGAGGCCACTGCGTCGCAGTAGCGGAGCTGCGGGCGGCTTTCCGGCTATGACGAAATGCCGGCGGAGCCCCCCACGCAGCACACAGCCTCGCTGCCGCCACACTACAGAGCCCGGACACCACCGCACCACAGAGCAGAGGGAGGCTGCATCGGGGGGCTTTCCGGCAATGACGAAATGCCGGCGGAGCCCCCCACGCAGCACAGAGCCCCGCTGCCACCACACTACAGAGCCCGGACACCATCGCACCACAGAGCAGAGGGAAGCTGCATCGGGACCGCCGCCATGGGACCGCGGCCACAGGATTTGTAAGTATATTGCAACCATAAGACGCACCCCCATTTTCCCCCAAAATTTTTTGGGAAAAAAGTGTGTCTTATGGTCCAAAAAATACGGTAACTCATGCAAACAGTAACCTGCTTTTAACACTAGAAGTCCCAGAAATTTCGAGCTCCCCTGAAGTCCCGAAAGAGGGTCAAATGACCCTTAGTCCAAACTGACAACTCTGATGGCTCCAATTAGCATCCTTTCATTTGTAAATGTGGCTGTTGCATGAGGAATCTGTAGGGGGCAATTGTGTTGTGTTGATCCACCTCAACAAAGGTCTTGTAAGAGAGTGTAAACAAAAGAATGTAAGCTGCTCCTGAGTGTGTCTGCCCACCCCCCAGCTGCTTTGTTGTGCGGGGCATATGCATAATTGCTAACCTTAGCAAATTTGCATGCAGCCTTTTGTGCTGTGGGGATAAATAGGTGACTGCTTCACCTATTTTGTTCACAAGAAACAAAATGCAGAGAAGCCACACCACTCAACAGGCATTGGAACTGATCCTGAGCAACACCAACCCTTCTGACTTAGATGGAGAAACATAGTCCTTCAACTGGATTCGGACTCTGAGCTGTCCTCAGGTTAGATTTTTCAAATTACCTATTTTTATTTCCTGACTATCTTTTTTATTTAGAACCCAAACAAAATGTTAATTTGAAATTATTTATCTTGCAGATGAGGAGACTCCTCCTCTACCAAAAAAGAGAGCTCGGTCGGCGAGTGAGCTGACAGAGACCGCAAAAGATGGCACAGTGTGGCGTGAAATACAAGTGGGGAAACGTCTCCATTTCACCCCAATAAAACCGTACCCTACAGATGGAGAGCCAAGTGCTAAGGCCAGACGAAGTGTCCGGAGTCGCCTTCAGAACTTCCTCTGTTTTATCACTCTTGACATGCTTCGTAGCATTCAAGAATGGACTACTCAACATGCACATCACAGGTGGATTGGTTCATTGGGTCTCCCAGAACTAATGGCATTTATTTCAGTCATTATCTCGCGGGGGGTGACCAAGGTTCCATCACTACGTGACAGCTGGTCAGCAAACCTGGCAAACCCAAGGACCATTGCAACTATGACCCGAAACCGCTTCCAAGACATCATGCAACACCTATGCTTTGATCACATGTTCATACGCAGTGAGCGAGTGGAGACCGATAAGTTTGCTGCAATCTCCGATGTGTGGAGATCGTTTGTCACCAACTGCATCGCATCCTACAACCCTGGCCGACACATCACTATTGATGAACAGCTTTTCCATCAAAGACTCGCTGCTGTTTTCTGCAATACATTGCAACAAAACCAGACAAGTTTGGCATCAAGTTTTGGGTGGCTTGGGACTTGAAATCAAAGTACATCTGTAATGTCCTCCCATATCTTGGCAAGGACCGCAGTCGTCCCAGCGGGGAGAGACTGTCCGAAACTGTTGTGATGAGGCTGATGGAACCATTCATGGACAAGGGCAGAACTGAACAAAATTTCTTTACATCATTGTCACTTGCACAACGACTGCTTAGCCGGAAAACCACTATCCTTGGCACAGTCAACAAGAGTCGCCGGGAAATTCCTCAATCCGCTAGACAGATGGATTTCACTGAATTCACTACTCAGTTGTTTTCAACCACTGGTGCCACACTGACAGTGTATGCACCCAAATGAAAGAAGGCCGTCTACATTCTCAGCAGCATGCACAGCGTGGTTGAGACTGAGGATACTAACAAAAGGAAGCCAAACATGGTCACACAATACAACCACACAAAATGCGGTGTGGATGTAATGGACCAAATGGTGCGGAAGTACAGCGTGCGTGCAGGAACAAGGAGATGGCCAGTCGCCGTGTTCTACAACATGATTGACATGGCAGCACTGAATGCTCATGTTCTTTATCAGAAATGCACTGGGGTGCAGGAGAGACGGGTGGACTTCCTGGTTGAGCTTGTAAAAGAGTTAGGTGGCTCTCATGTGACTGAAAAGAAGGCACGCAAGGAGAAACTCCTTCGGCAACAACCTTCCACACCCAGCCCTGGCAAAAGGGCGAAGTGTCAGGTCAACCATCGATGCACGAACAATTGTGCAACTGAGAGATGTGTTGACTGCTACAAATACACTTGTGGCAAATGTACCAGGGACATACCCAGGCAGTGCCAGGTATGTTCCGACGGTGCAGACAGACTGAGTGAGTGCTGAAATGCTAGTCACACAAGAAAGACATGCCACTTACACACACACACGCAGCCCCCACTGCAGCCTATTGTAAATATGTGTGGAATTGTTTTATTCCTTGTATTTTTTTTATTATTTTTATAACAAAAATAAAAAGCATCCTTTGATGCGTGCTCCTTTACTCCCCTACTCCCATGTATTTGTCTTTACCCTTTCCCCCCCTCCCTTCTTCCCACTTCTCCCTCAACATCCCTCCCTGTTGTATAATTTGATGATATTGTTTTCTTGTTCACTGTCTTGTCACATTTGTTTGGCCATGCCCTTATACACTGCTCATCTTGAAAATGTGACTATTGTTTGATGTTGGTGTGAAATAACCCTTTATTGAAAATGAAAATAAAAAAAAATAAAAAGCATGGAAACAAATAACAGTTGTTCTTTTGTATATTTTTGACACAGAAATTTCAGTCCTCTTGTGTGAATTTCCGCGAAAAAAAATCGCATGAAAAAAATCGCAGCCCATTCAAGTCAATTGGTGCGACAAAAAAATCGCAAAAAATCGCAGCTACTTGCGATTTTTTTGCGATCTGTCTCAGTGGTCATATAGATCACTTCTCTGGGATTTTTTTGGCATGAAAAATATCGCAAAAAAAAAATCACAGGAAAATCGCTCCTATGAAAAAAATCGCACGAATAAAATCGCAGGTGTGCTTGGTGCCATTGAAATACATTTTTGGCAAATCGCAGAAAAAAATCACGTCGCATTGCGATGCGATTTTAGCGCAATTTTTTTTCACTAGTGTGCTTGAGGCCTTAGACACAAATGCTTCTGGTCATTACTCACAGCTGTACCTTGCTCTAAAATTTCTAATTCTCTATTTAAAATATATAAAAAATGATTCATTGTTTCAGTGTTTTTTTGCTCAAATAAAACTAAACTAAATACAATATGTATAGTCTTTATATTATCAAATACAATAAACTGAATAGAACTAACTAGAAACTAAATGGCTAAACTCAATGGAAAACAACAACCTCCTGTGGTGCGACAGTAATGGCCTTAATTACAGAACAAAAGACGGTGATTATAGGATGTTAGCTAAAATCCTTCCTTCATTCGACCCGTCTCTGGGTTCCAAAGGTAGAAATGTTAAATGACCCCTCTTTGGGACTTCTAGTGCTAAAGCTTTGAAAATTTGAATCCCATGGTCTGAAAATGACTTTTTTTCCCTTACACAAGAAGGGAAACTCAAAGCAGATCAGAGTGTGTGGAGAGGGCTCAGGTCAAGAGATGAGTCTGCTCCAGAAACAGTATGTTACACAGTTATGTAAATAAATGAAAAATCAGCTCACCCCTGAGGCGTAGTTCCAGTCCAGGATAGAAGCACAGGAATCCTGCTGCTGCATAGCACTTAACAACTTGAACAGTATGAAAATGGATCCAGCTCACACACCAGGGTGTTGATAAAAATCTTTCATTCAGTGTTCACACCAGGGTTCAAGAACATGTTTGTTCAAAATGCGTATGTTTTTTTTTATACATCACCCCCTATTTTATATTTGCAATGTTGTCTGAGACGTCCCAAATGATGTTGCATCATTTTAAAAAGAATTTTTCTAAATAAAGCTGAATAAAAGATTTTTTATCAACACCTGGTGTGTGAGCTGGATCCATTTTCATACTGTTCAAGATGTTACACAGTTAGCATCATTCTCTAATAGTTGTGCTCCGAATGCTTCTGTTAACTATTTATATGCTGCTCTCAATTTCTGACTGTGACATTTAAATAGAGCAGTTGCATGCACTTACGTTTCCCATCGACCCCTGTAACTATAAAAATTATATTTTTTTGCTACAGGCTTATATTGCTCTGCAAGTAGGGCACCATTTAAATTTTTCACCTTAGACAGCAGTAAAGCTACAATGGAACCTTTGAACCTTTGACTCTACTTATAGTCGACCCTGTGTTGGCGTTTTTATCTGGCGTTTAACAAAAACGCCGGATAAAAACTGATGGAAGAACTGACCTCTTTGGTTGCTAATGATCATTCCCAGCACACCAGTAGTTGTTCCGCACAAGTGTATATGTCTGTCCAGAAGGTGGATCACGTAATGCTGTGATCCAGCCCCAGATCAGTGCCGGAAGATAAATGGGTAAATAGTAGTGTTGAGCGATACTGCTCGATATCTAAAAATATCGGATTGGAATGGTATCGCCGATATCACTAAATATCGTCGATATCCGATTCCGATACCGGAAGTCCCATGTAAGTCTATGGGAACAAAATATCGCAACTAAAAAAACACTTTCTTTCCTTGTAAACACAAAATATACACACTTAGAATACATATATATACATGTCATTGTGACATATATATATATATATACATATATTTATAGTTTATTCACTTCTACATAGTAAAATAGCCTCTGATTCAATTGCCGGGTAAAGCCGGCATTTGTGAAAAGACAGAAGCACCCGAGGGTCCAGTCGCCACAGAGATGTTGCATTGCACCCAGCGAACAGGATTCAGAAGCTCGCTATAAGTGAGTCCTGTGTGCCTTAATTGAACTGTTTTTTTGCTTGAGAATTGCAAAAATCATCATAGACTGTATTTGCCATTTTTCCGTCATATCTGCGCCACGAGGCACAGGTGAAGAATAAGGGGGTGCTCTCGTGGGCGTACACTCACTCCGTGGCGCGAAAACGATGTCCGCACACTCTAAATGTTACTGCAATGTAAGATCGTGCCCCACAGCTCTGGAGTTCCGCCTCCTCATCCTCCTCAGAGGCGTAAACGAACGCGAAGGTCCCGCCTCCCTACAAAAGATGTCGCCTCTCCTGATGCTAATGACACATGTGACTTTGCTGAGATGGCGAATGGACGTGAGCAGAAGTGGGAAGGGATGGAGGAGTCAGAGCTCTCCCCCCACGGAAGCGACCCGATCGCCACGGAGCCACCGTTTGGCACCCGGCCTGGAAACCCTCCTACGCTGGAAGAAGCGGAGGATACCCTGAGAGACCTGGCCCGGCACCGGGAGGAGGTCGCCAGGATGGAAGCGAGCTGGCGGGCCCTAAAACTACAATTGGAGCGGCGCCAATCCCTCTTATCCCCTGAAGTGTCTGTACCGGAAGGTGAGGCACCCGTTCCAGTAGAGGAGGCCGTGCGGGCATCCCAGCCCTTGCAATCTGAACCGGTTGCCAGTATCTCAGTGGAGGCACCCGTTCCAGTACAGGAGGCCGTGGGGCATCCCAGCCCTTGCAATCTGAACCGGTTGCCAGTATCTCAGTGGAGGCACCCGTTCCAGTACAGGAGGCCGTGCGGGCATCCCAGCCCTTGCAATCTGAACCGGTTGCCAGTATCTCAGTGGAGGCACCCGTTCCAGTACAGAAGGCCGTGCGGGCATCCCAGCCCTTGCAATCTGAACCGGTTGCCAGTATCTCAGTGGAGGCACCCGTTCCAGTACAGAAGGCCGTGCGGGCATCCCAGCCCTTGCAATCTGAACCGGTTGCCAGTATCTCAGTGGAGGCACCCGTTCCAGTACAGAAGGCCGTGCGGGCATCCCAGCCCTTGCAATCTGAACCGGTTGCCAGTATCACAGTGGAGGCACCCGTTCCTGCAGAAAACGCCGCACCAGCACCCCAGATCCCGCTGTCTGCCCCCGTCGCTGAGGCAGAAGAAGCGTCACCCGTCCTCATGGAGGAGGCCGCGCAGGCACCAGAGCTCTACCTGCCTGTACCGGAGCCCCGACCGTCATCTGTTCCAGAGCCGGCTGCTTCCACCACAGGTGAGCGCCGCCAGGACTGGCGGGCGCCAGGAGAGCTGCCGCAAACCGTACATCATAAGCTGGCGTTTGATGGTGGAGACATGGAGATGCTGGTGGAGGAGAATTACAACCGGCGTCAGGAGGAAGAGTGGAGACGTCGGGAGCGGGAAGCAGAGCGACAAAGGGAGCAGCGAGAATCCCAAAAGCTTCGGCAATGTCACCTGGAGAAGGACCTGGCAGAGAAGGCACGTATGAGAAAGGATAAAAGTACGGTGAGGGAGCCGCGGCGTAAGGGTGCAGTACGGAACTTTAAGTTAAAAGGTGGTTGGGGCTTCATCCAGGAGCCTGGACTTTATTTAGAAGTTTTTGTAACCCGGCGGGACGTGGAGGCTCACCTCCCAGAAGGACACCCGGGGAGGGACCTGTTGCCAGGAGACTTGGTGACTTACACCCGACACTGGGGTTACAATGGATGGTCGCCCTAAATGTTACCAGGTGCGACCCCTACTCCCCAGAGTGTCAGGAAACTGACAGACCCTATGAGCCTTCAGCCTCCCCAACCAGGCCTCTGCACAAGTGCCCACCCCACGCCGTAAATCTCCCCAGCCTCCCTCAGTGGTCTCCTCAGCAGCCCCAGCTATGGACATGATAATGATAGCTGGCCCGTACCCGGCGCCTGTTAGGCCCCCTGGGGTTCGTACAGTCCGGGACATAGGGTTCCAGACCCGGAGGGAGACGAAAGAGGTGGCCACACAGACCCAGATAGCAGGGCACAACGTCACTGTACAGGCCACACAACGTCATCAGGTCTGGGTGGACCCTCCTGTCATGGATGTTTGGCAAGCTCCAGAACAGTACCAGGTGGTACCTGGAAGAGGCCAGCCAAAGAAGTCTAAATAACCCGGACAGGGTCTCTGTATGTAAATAGTTAAATTATTGATGTACCCGGACGGGTGAATGTTCATAAAAATAAGTTTATTGTTGCCTTAATATACCCATGTTGGGTAATGGTTTGATGTACCCGGATGGGTGAATGTTCAGAAGAACAAGTTTATTTTTGCCTTAATATACCCATGTTGGGTAATGATTTGATGTACCCGGACGGGTGAATGTTCAGAAGAACAAGTTTATTGTTGCCTTAATATACCCAGGTTGGGTAATGGTGTTTCACTGTAATGAAAATGTTGAACTTTGAAGCCATGAACTGTACTGGCTCGCAAACTTTTCTGTAAATAGTTGGCACTTCGGTGCTCCATCTTGGTTTTACAAAAAACTTTACTGTGCACAATTTTCAACTACCTCAGAAACTAAAAACCCGTTTGGTGTGGCCGAAAGTGAGGTCTGCTCAAGGAAAGTCTTGCAGCCCACCCAAGACCACAGTTGGAGGTTTGGAGCGGGTCCTCCACAAGCACAAGTAAAGGACACTGTGAAGTTACCCTGTGGGGGTAGTCCTAAGAAGTCTCCACGAACTTCGGCACTAATGCTTTTTAGCACTTTTGTTAATATGTATTTATTAACACACATGTATAACACATATCAAGGGTATGAACAGTAACAAAACATGTCACATAATTATAAGCCATTTGCACTTTTGTAATGTTATTATTAAAAATTTTATTATGCAACGTTTAACTTGAAGTGTTTCCTACTTTCTTACTACGTCGCATAGTCCACTCTGCTACATCACTTTGCACCATTGCTCTATCTCACATCTATCTGCCCTGGAAGGATAGCGTGTTACCTGTAGAAGACTTTTCATCTACCTGCACTACACCATCCCTTCCAGAGGACCTGCACAGCAGCGCTGGACACCCTGACCAGGTACTACAGGTGGCGTCACGACAAACTACACGAACATTCTATCATCCCCTGGAAATATCCCACATTCCAGTGATCGCCCAGGTCACGGACCGAGCTGTGCTACTCGTGACATCCCCCATAGAAGTCGACGTGATCGGTGCCGAGTACCCCAAAACCCCTGTCTCTGTGCGACTCAACTTCCCTCACTGTGCTGGCACTTTACATTTACAATGCCTCTGTGTTTTTTTTTTGGGGGGGTGGGGAACATTCAGACTTTTGCTATGGGGCCCCATGATTTATATGTACGCCCCTGCTGCTGAGGAATGGTATTTAAGGCTGTTAAGGAGCCAACATACATGGACCTTGCCAGCCTGATAATACCAGGCCACAGCAGTTTGCTTAACTTGGTTGGTTAACAAAAATAGGGATCCCCTCAAAAAAAAAAGGCGTAGGGGTCCCCCTATTTGTGTTAACCAGCCAAGTAAAATGCAGACTGCTGCCGCCTGGTATTAAAAGACTGTCAAGGCCCATGGATTTTGACCCTCAACAGCCTGATAATACCAGGCTACAGCAGCCCCACATTTGGCGCATCAAAAGATGTGCCAATTGTGGCACTTTACCCGGCTCTTCCTACTGCCCTGTAGCGGTGGCAAGTGGGGTAATAAGGGGTTAATGTCACCGTTGATTGCACGGTGACAATAAGTCCCGGTTAATAATGGAGAGGTGTCAATAAGACACCGATCCATTATTAATCCCAAAGTTTTTAAATGTATAAAAAAAAGACACAGCAAGAAAAAAGTATTTTAATGAAATAAAAGAGACAACACAGTTTTCATTTCTTTTATTATACTCTCATTCCTGCGACGCCATCGATCTCCTGTAAAAAAAGGAAAAAAACAAACCAACAGTATACCACCTGTCCGACGCAGTCCATAGTAACGAGTGTCCCACGACGATCCAGCTCTGCTACATCGCAATGACAGGCAGAGCCTGTCATCTCGACGCAGCACAGCTGATTACCTGCTTCCCCGGTGGTGACGTCATCGGACTGACTGCTTTACGGCCAGGATTACCCAGCAGTCACTGCAGTTATCGCGAGAAACTGCATGTGACCGCCGGGGAAAGATGATGGCGGCCATGAAGCAGTCCAGCCCGTGACCGCCGGCGATCTTCTGCCAGGTAAGTGCCGCTGACTCCTGACAGACCCGACCGACGGACACTGACAGTGACAGTGACAATCCCGATTCCGGTATCCGATAAGACGAAAATATCGGAACTAAGTATCGAAAGGCCGATAGAGCTAATATCGGCCGATACCCGATACTTGCGGTATCGTATCGCTCAACACTAGTAAACAGAGGTAAAATCTGATGGCAACTGAAGCATTTTTGTATCAGCTATGATCCAGCTGAGTTGCAACAGGCTCAGAAAACTGAGCCTGATGCAACATATACATGTGAACTAGCCTAAGGGATATATTTTTTAAGTTTCAGTCTGCGTAGGTTGCTTCTCCATGAAACATGAATAATAGAACTGATCTATTTCCCTTATTATTGTGACATTCACATATTCTGCATACATCTGTTTGACATTTAGTTGAATGTCTCACCTGGCAGTTGCATTTTATTTTCAAGAGAAAAAAATTTGGGGAATTATTTTTTTTTACTTTTATATTATTCAATTTTATTTTTCACTTAACGCTCTACATTGTAAAATTATGTTTATTATATCTGCTTACAAGCCTGCACATTTACAATGAATTCTAAACAATAAAAGGAAAAAAAACTGCTTCCATGAGGATGGGAATTTAGAATTAACTTTATGTACCTTTTATAGTTCATGCTTACTTTTCCAAAAAATAAAATGTTGATGTATATTATAACTCTTTCTAATGTTTCAAGCTCAGTACATACAAGATGCAGTATAATTTATAAACATTATACGAAGACTACCCGTGATTCCCCTAGTGTTTACGCTGAGGATTTTTTATGTCTTTTGAAGATTTCATGAACTGCAAATATAAGTTGAATCTTGTAAAATAAAAGCATGTAACCCACTTTTTCTTTAAGTACAGCATACAAAACGCTGTCAATGGTGCTTAGATATTTTCAAAATCTTTTACTATAAACTGCAATTCATATTAAAAGTCGCTTGGAAAGTCACATTTTTGTGATAGAGAGTTGTGCCAAAATTTTAGGACTTATGAAATTTTCTTGACAGTTTTGCCAAGTTTCACCAAAATGGACACAACGGGGGCATGACTGAGAATGGCAACATAGTTGACATAGTTGTATGAAGGCCTGTTTTTTAATTTACACAATTAATTTTACCATACTATGTGTTAGGGGTTGAGTTCCCGCTTCTGCACAAGGGGAATCTCGAGCCATCCCGGCTGCGGTCTCCCATTCGTCTCCAGCAGCCGTGGACTCTGCTCAGCTTAGACGTCGGTCCCAGCGTCTCGCCTGGTCTAACAGTGTGCAGAGGATTACTGCTGCCTCTCCAGGCTCTGCTATTGTGGCCAGTACTGGTTAGCGGTGAGCAGACGTCTTTAGGACAAAGTCCTTGTTTTCCCCTTCTGGGCATGCCCGGGGTGAGATCTCTCATTGGAGATCAGGGGTCACATGCTCAGGTACTGCAGCAGCTCCTATTGGTCCGCCAGGAAGGTCCTGTGACCACTGGTGTTCTGGAACAGTTTCACTGGTCCTTGTTTCTGGCAGGTCCTGTAGCTGTTACTATAAAAGGGTGGCATGGCTGGGCCGCCATGCGCTAGTATCAATTGCATTATGTGCTTTGCGCCAGTGTGATCATGCACACATGTGGTTAGGGCTCGGCTGAAATAAGCCTCTAGAATACCGGCACCTCCAGTGAGGAGATTTGAGTGCAAGTGGTTAGGGCTTGGCTGAAATAAGCCCCTAGAATACCGGCTTCTCCGGTGAGGAGATTGCTTGATTGCGTTGCTGTCTTCATGATCACGGACTGCTATCCGCACAGCAGTTATCTGTGTATCCCTGTGGTGTTAACAGGACACAGTCTTTTTCTCAGCGGCTCTGTGACGCAACAGGGTTCGCTTTATAACGCTGGTTCAGCGCCCTAGGTTTTACTTTACGGCTCACTGAAGCTAAGTGAGTTTGCACCTATCGCCATATAGCATTCCCGTTAGCGGCTCTGGGGATTAACAGAGATCGCACTTACTGCCACAACGCGCTACGGCGCTTATTTTAGCGACTCTGTGGGATAACAGAGTTCGCTACTTTCGCCATCTTACTAGCAGCGGGCTTCGTCTGCACGGTGGACCCCGGGCTGCGAACGCACCTCTCTACTATATCTATTAGTAATACTAGCGCCAGGGTCTGGCTAGTAAAATGGCGGATGACCAGCGTCTACTGTGGGACATCCAGCAGCTGGAGGGTAGGTTGGCGGCTCTTGAGCGCACAACCTCAGCTGTGGATGTTACCGCAGTCGCTGTTCAGGCTGCTAGTGTGGCTGCAGCCAGTGTGTCCACTGCCACCTCTACCCCCACAATATCCCACCTCCCACTTCCAGACAAGTTTGCTGGTGACAGCAAGCAATGTCGGGGATTCGTGAGTCAGTGCTCTATACAGCTCGAGCTTCTGGCTGCACGTTTCCCCATGGATCGGGCACAAGTGGGCTTTGTAATATCTCTTCTGTCGGGCAGAGCGTTGGAGTGGGCCACCCCGCTGTGGGAGCGTGACGACCGTGTGATGCGGAGTGCTCCTCGTTTTCTGGAGGCTCTAAAAAAGGTATTTCTAGGACCTCAGGTTACCCACGATGTGGCGTTCCAACTTCTGGCAAGTTCACAGGGTTTGTCCTTGGTCAGCTGTTTTGCTGTCCAATTTCGGACTCTGTCCTCGGAGTTGGACTGGCCGGACAAAGTCCTATTCCCGTGTTTTAAAGAGGACTAGCGGGCCATGTGAAAGACGCCTTGGCTACCAGGGAGATTCCCGCCACACTGGAGAAGCTTATCGCCATATCTACCCGCATCAACCTCTGTTTTCACGAGCGGAGGTTGGAGCGGTCCCAGTGTAGGCAGAGGTTCCGGCTGGCTCCCACCTTCGCCAGACCTCTAGAATCTTCCAGCCAGACATCCGACTCCCATGAGGCCATGGAGGTTTCTCGAGCGGGACCTAAGTCCCGGGCCTCTCGATTACCCATGGTCTGTAACATCTGCCAGCAGTTAGGACATTATGCCAACAAATGTCCACAGCGGTCGGGAAAACGGTCGCATCCAGTGACCTTGGGAGGAGGTTCAATAGACACTACGGCATTTTCCACCAAGTTGTCCTTTAAGGGGACAATTACTGTAGGTCCATCCACGCTCACCGCCGAGCTCTGTGTGGATTCTGGAGCCGAGGGGAATTTCATGTCCTCTACATTTGCTCTCCACCACACTATACCTCTGGTGATGCTCGCCAAACCGGTGACTGTGCGAGTAGTGAATGGATCAACTCTGCCCTCACAAATCACCCACCAGACTATCTCTCTCACTTTATCTATGTCCCCTTCCCATCAGGAGAGTATTTCTTTTCTTGTCCTGCCAGAGGGAATAGACGAGGTGTTGCTGGGAGTACCTTGGCTCCATTACCACTCTCCCCATATTGAGTGGTCCTCTGGGAGGATGCTGGGTTGGGGTGATTCATGTAGAGGCAGGTGTATCAGGGAGTGCGTTCAGGTCACCACCACAGAGATACCCGTAGATCTCACTTCTCTTCCTCAGTGTTATTGGTCATATGCAGACGTTTTCTCCAAGAAGGCGGCGGAGACTCTTCCACCTCATCGCCCCTACGACTGTCCTATTGATCTCTTGCCTGGAGCAGAACCTCCTCGGGGGAGAGTCTACCCCCTCTCGCTTCCTGAGACGGAGGCCATGTCCCAGTATATTCAGGAGAATCTGGCAAGAGGGTTCATTAGGAAGTCGGTGTCACCAGCAGGGGTGGGGTTTTTCTTTGTGCAAAAGAAGAAAGGAGAATTACATTCATGCATTGATTACAGGGGTCTTAACGCCATCACCGTCAAGAATAAGTACCCGTTGCCCCTAATCTCTGAGCTCTTTGATAGGCTCCGAGGAGCAAGAGTATTTACCAAGCTTGATCTACGTGGTGCCTATAACCTAATTCGCAGCCGTGAGGGGGACGAGTGGAAGACAGCTTTTAATACCAGGGATGGGCATTATGAATACCTGGTGATGCCCTTCGGGCTCTGTAATGCTCCCGCTGTTTTCCAAGACTTTGTCAATGATATCTTCCGGGATATGCTCTCCACCTCTGTAGTAGTCTATCTGGATGATATTCTCATCTTTTCACCAGATATAGACTCTCACCAGAGGGATGTCAATAAAGTCTTCGACCTCTTACTGGCAAACTCCCTCTATGCCAAGCTGGAGAAATGTGTGTTTGAGCAGGAGTCCTTACCTTTCCTGGGCTATATCATCTCTGCCCAGGGATTGGCTATGGATCCTGCAAAACTACAGGCTGTAATGGACTGGCAAGAACCCCATTCTCTTAAAGCGGTGCAGTGCTTTATGGGGTTCATTAATTATTATCGCCAGTTCATTCCCCATTTCTCGACTGTGGTAGCTCCCTTGGTAGCCCTCACCAAGAAGGGAGCAAATCCCAAGTTGTAGTCTGAGGAGGTCTCCAAGGCGTTCTCTTCCATCAAGTCTCATTTTGCCAGTGCTCCCATATTACATCGCCCTGATGTTGATAAGCCGTTTATTTTAGAGGTGGACGCCTCTTCTGTTGGTGCTGGAGCAGTCCTTTATTAAAAGGATGCTCAAGGTCGGAAGCATTCCTGCTTCTTCTTTTCTAAGACCTTTACACCAGCAGAGAGGAATTATTCCATCGGGGACAGGGAGTTGCTGGCTATGAAGTTGGCCTTCTCTGAGTGGAGACATCTTTTGGAGGGGGCTCGTTTTCCCTTCCAAGTCTTCACCGACCACAAAAACTTGGTATATTTGCAAACGGCTCAGCGGCTAAATTCTCGCCAGGCCAGATGGTCCCTATTCTTCTCTCGGTTCCACTTCACCCTCTATTTTGTCTCCGGTGAGAAGAATGTTCAGGCCGACGCTCTCTCTCGCTCCTTAGTGTCATCAGAGGAGGAGGATGAGGAGCTCGGCTTATTGTCCCCGAAGAGAGCCTGAGAACTGTAGCCCCGGTTTCGCTAGAGTCTGTGCCTCCGGGCAAGACTTTTGTGCCCACTAATTTGCGACCGGATGTACTCTCTTGGGCACACTCGTCCAGGGTGGGTGGACACTTTGGGGCAAAGAGGACAACTGAGTTATTGGCGAGGACATACTGGTGGCCACATATGGTCCGTGACGTCAGGAAGTATGTTCCGGCGTGTGTCTCCTTGCGCCAGGAACAAGTCCCCTCGACAATGGCCAGCTGGGTTACTTTTTCCTTTGCTGGTGACAGACAGGCCCTGGGAGATGGTTGGGATTGACTTTGTGGTGGGCTTACCCAAGTCTCGGGGTTGCACTATCATTTGGGTGATCACCGACCACTTCTCCAAAATGGTGCACTTAGTGCCGCTACCACGGTTACCTTCTGCACGGGCCTTGGCAGCATTATTTATTAGACACATCTTCCGTCTACACGGTATGCCAGACAAGATTGTCAGCGATCAAGGTCCCCAATTTGCGTCTCGGTTCTGGAGAGAGTTGTGTCATCTACTCTGCATTGAGTTGAACCTCTCCTCTGCATATCATCCCGAGACGAATGGGTTAGTAGAGAGGGCCAACCAGACCTTGGTCACCTACTTGCGACATTTTGTCTCTGCCAGGCAGGATGACTGGGCATCCTTGCTCCCGTGGGCAGAGTTCACGCTAAACAATGCTGTGGCTGACTCCACCGGACAGACCCCATTCCTCTTAAATTACGGTCAGCATCCGCGGGTACCAGTGCCCATGCCCGTGGCTTCCACCGACTCCAGGGTGGCAGACTGGGCTGTGGAGGCACGGGACATATGGGACCGCACCCAGGATGCCATTCAGGCTTCCAAGGAAAGGATGAGGTCTTCTGCCGATGCCCATCGGCGTCCCGCTCCGACATTTGCTCCTGGCGACCTAGTGTGGCTCTCCGCCCGAAACATCAGGCTACGGGTGGAATCCACTAAGTTGGCACCCCGCTATTTGGGTCCCTTCAAGGTTCTCGAGCAGGTGAACCCTGTGGTTTACCGTTTGGCCCTTCCGCCTCGCCTTGGTATCTCTGACACCTTCCATGTGTCCCTCCTAAAACCCGTGGTCATCTCCCGGTTGCCTGAGTCATCTGCCGGGATGTTGGGTTCGTCTTCGGATGATTACGAGGTGAACACCATTGTAGGGTGCAAGGTGGTACGGGCAAAAAATTTTTTTGGGTGGATTGGAGGGGTTATGGGCATGAGGATAGGTTCTGGGAGCCATGCTCCACAGCTCATCGCTGCCTTTGAGCGTAGCGAGGCCCAGAGAAGGGGGGCCCTAGGATGGGGGGTAATGTTAGGAGTCGAGTTCCCGCTTCTGCACAAGGGGACTCTCGAGCCATCCCGGCTGCGGTCTCCCATTTGTCTCAGCCGCAGTGGACTCTGCTCAGCTTAGACGTCGGTCCCAGCGTCTCTCCCTGTCTAACAGTGTGCAGAGTATTACTGCTGCCTCTCCAGGCTCTGCTATTGTGGCCAGTACTGGTTAGCGGCGAGCAGACGTCTTTAGGACAAAGTCCTTGTTTTCCCTTTCTGAGCATGCCCAGGGTGAGATCTCTCATTGGAGATCAGGGGTCACATGCTTAGGTACTGCAGCAGCTCCTATTGGTCCGCCAGGAAGGTCCTGTGACTACTGGTGTTCTGGAACAGTTTAATTGGTCCTTGTTTCTGGCAGGTCCTGTAGCTGTTACTATAAAAGGGTGGCATGGCTGGGCCGCCATGCGCTAGTATCAATTGCATTATGTGCTTTGCGCCAGTGTGATCATGCACGCATGTGGTTAGGGCTCGGCTGAAATAAGCCCCTAGAATAACGGCACCTCCGGTGAGGAGATTTGAGTGCAAGTGGTTAGGGCTTGGCTGAAATAAGCCCCTAGAATACCTGCTTCCCCGGTGAGGAGATTGCTTGATTGCATTGCTGTCTTCATGATCACGGACTGCTATCCTCACAGCAGTTATCTGTGTATCCCTGTGGTGTTAACAGGACACAGTCTTTTTCTCAGCGGCTCTGTGACGCAACAGGGTTCGCTTTATAACGCTGGTTCAGCGCCCTATCGTTTTACTTTGCAGCTCACTGAAGCTAAGTGAGTTCGCACCTATCGCCATATAGCGCTGTGGCATTCCCGTTAGCGGCTCTGGGGATTAACAGAGTTCGCACTTACTGCCACAGCGCGCTACGGCGTTTTTTTTAGCGACTCTGCGGGATAACAGAGTTCGCTACTTTCGCCATCTTACTAGCAGCGGGCTTCGCCTGCACGGTGGACTCCGGGCTGCGAACGCACCTCTCTACGATATCTATTAGGTGCGTTCCGCAGACCCTAACACTATGTACTGGATTTTTGAAAAAAAAAATTATAGTGCATTGAATTAGACAAAAAAAAGAAAAATTTTTTTTCAACAAAGTTTTTTGAGTGCATTCACGGTTATTGTGTGGTAAAAATGGCCTTGTAAAACCAAATTCCATCATTTGAACCTGGGATCATCTGATTTCTTGCTCCTTATACTGCAATAATTACTAGAGATGAGCGAACATTCCAAGGTTCAGTTCGCTTTGCCGAACATCCCGATGTTCGGCTTGTCTAGAAAATTAGAAAAATGGCTCACAGAAATTGCTTATGCCACTTATACTGCTGCTGCTAATGTTTTTGCAGTGACGCCTTGACGTCACTGCAAAAACACCTAGAACTGCGATACACACCGTGTGCATCACTGTTGACTTGGAGTAAACCACTCTTAAGATTGTCTACCAGCATGTTTTGATACTCCAGTATGCGCGCATCATCCTCTGCTTCCTCCTTTTCCTATTCAAAGGGTGCAGCAGCATGTAGATGACCGGAATAATTGTGCTGACTATGGCATCATCAGAGCTAACCATCTTAGTAGCCATTTTGAAACTGTGCAGAAGGGTGCAAAGGTCCTTCATCTTTGCTCACTTTGCAAGCGTGATTTACTTCACAAGTCAATGACTTGCAGGGTGTGGTAGTCGGAAATGAGCACACAGCGACCGTGCTTTCTGCAGCAGTGCATCTAGGCCAGAGAAATTGCTGTACTACCAGGTTGAGGATGTGAGACATATGAGACATGCAAGTCATGTGTGAGAGGTTGCCCCGCCATAGGGCCGCCACCAGGTTTGCACCATTATTGCACCCGGAGTTCCCTGTCTCCAGGTTCAGTGGAGACGGCCATTGCTCTAACTTGGGCTGGGTAGTTGTCCACAACTGTGTAACTGCGAACTCCAAGGCATATTCATTTTAACACTGCCTGATTGTGGTGAGCCATGACTGTGCAGGACAGAGGTGGGGAGATTCTCTCAATTATGTTGGAATGCGTATATCATTAAAGGAGGGGTTGAGGGCGCAGGTGGAAGCCTTTGAAGAGATGGAGGAGCCAGAAGAAGTGGAGGAAGTGTTAGATACAGAAGTTTGTCCATCAAGCCTTGGGATTCCAAGACTTCTGGAGCAGCCCCTTGACCACCTGCCCCCACAGCCACCAGAGTCACCCAGTGTCCAGTCAGCGAGATGTAACTCCCCTGCCCATATTTGCTTGTCCAGGTGTCAGTGGTGAAATGTACCCTGGCAGCATAGATTTTTTCAGGGAACGGGTGATGTTGCTTGTGACATGCTGGTGTAGCACAGGCACAGCTTTCTAAGAGAAGTAATGGTGACTGGGCAACTACTACTGGGGGACTGCAGTGCCCATCAACTTTTGGAAACCATCTGTATCCATCAGGCGGAAAGGCAGCATTTCCTTGGTCAACAATTTGTAGATGGTGGAGTTCAAGTTCTTAGCTTTAGCAGGTGTAGGAGGAAACATTCTTTTATGTGATCATAACTGCGGAACTGAGGGCTGCTGCTGTGCTGAGAGAGGGTTGAGTAGGGTGAACAGGACAACTGCTGGATTGTGAGTGAGGTGCAGGTGGAAATTTTATAGTGGATTGAGAAAGATTTTTTGTGCTCTGTGAAACATAAGCAGCACCTCCACTCATCTCAACTATAGGGGGTAAACAAGTGGAGTTTCTACTGTGGTCGATGTGGTTGATGGGAAGGCCGGTGGTTGGCGAGGCCCACTAGTCTGCATTTTAGCACAGTGAGATTTCCAGACTAAGAAACGTTGATTGCACATGTGCTGATTCATGCATTCAGTAGTCAAATTACTGTATTTTTGCCTATACTGTTTCTTTTTTTGCAAATATGGCAGATAATGAGTTGGGTCACCATTTGTGGTCTCAAAAAATGCCCAGGCTAGGCAACCCTTGCTGCCCCTGCGAACTGCAGATTTGTGATCGGTGCTGGCCAAAGCCATAGTTGTGGATGCAGTGCTTGTTGTGGTTGCATAACCCCGTGTCTCTGAGACAATCTGCAGCATAACTTCTTCATTTTCCTCCTCCTCCACCTCCTCTATTGAGCTATTCAGCTGAGTGCCTCTGGGTTCACACCAAGTGGGATCTACAACTTCATCGTCATCCTCTCAGTTATTCTACTCTTCGCCATGAGAGTCAACCTCCTCCTGCCCTGACAACACAGTACAGCCATTGGGCATCTCTGGTATCTGAGTCTCATCAGGATCAACTCCACTCCCGGTGGTTAACGTCTGTGATGAAGGTCTTGAATCTACTCGGACCCTACTTAGTCCAGCTCCAGATCCAACATGAAAAAATTTTGTGCATCGGTGCAGATGCTTTTCTCCTCTGGATTCTGTGAATCTTTGGAGCAGACCTCTGATGCCCATGGAATAGAATAAGTAAACAGCTCTGCAGAACTGCCCATCTGTGGTTCCCCACAGTCAGTTGAGCTTTTGGAAATGTGTGACGTGGGGAGAAACAAGGATGATTGAGATGCCACCTCTGAGTATTGTACTGTGTGATGTTAAGGTGGACGAAGAGGAGGAGAGGCCTCTTGATGCAGAACTTGCCAATCACTGGAGCACCTAGATAAGCAAATAGGACCTCCTGGATGAACCCCAATATTAGGCCTAATGATTTTTCAGAGGAAATTGGCCCTCTTGATTCCTCACTGCAACACAGTTTCATGCCAAACGATTTGGAAAAGCAAATAGGGCCTCCTGGCTGAACCCCAAAATTAGGATTAATGATTTTTAAGAGCAAATGGGAGTAGTATAGGAGTTCCATTATTCGTCAAACTCAATCTGACAGGTCGTCACGCCCCCTATGATTTAATCCGTCTCCCTGTGATTTGATCTGTCTGGGAAATCAGGACTGCTGAATCTGGGAAGTTCTATCAAAGTGATTCATGAATTTATTCGTCTCTATTTATATTTTATCCATCTCCTTGTGGATTTGATCATTCTGTGTGTGGGGGAAAGTTGTATCAAGGCGAATCTTGATTTTATAAGGCTCTTTTTGTGGGGGCACTTTTAAGTCCACCAGTAAATGTATGTAAAAAGTGCTTCATGAATTTATGTAAATGTATGTAAAGGGATTTTATCTGAGTGTCTGCTTCACTCAATGTAAAGTTATATCTTAGCAGGCTATGTACAGACTAAAAGGAGTTTATTCTACAGTATTATCCAGTATATAAGTTTTTCCACATAGAGAATTAAAGATAGGATACGTATTAGCAGGAGTGCACCACTGATATGTTGTGACATGTCCAGTAAACTACAATTGAGAGAAGCTCGCATCTTAACAAGCTATTTATATATGGTAATTCACTTGATAGAAATTACGCATAGTAATTAGCCCTGTATTGTGTATAGCCAGGCATACTCAGCTTAGCCCTGACATGTCCTGGCATGCCCGGACAAGTCCTAGTCCTTTAAATGCTCATATTATGAAATGGTCACATTATGAAATGGTCATATTATGTATATGGCCGTGTTACAATATTACACACGCAAATGTTTTATTCGTATTTTTAAAAAAGCAATGACACGTATTGTAAAGCAAGGTTACAAGATTTTATTGCATTAAATAAATACATCTCAAAGACATTTCAAGCATTTAAAAGTACATACAGAATGATATAAAAAGTGTCACATGCACAATTAACAAATCGCATCACACATTTCAAGCTCAGCTGTTATTTTAAACAGTTACCATACCGATATTGTAGCGAATCAAGGTGTATTAAATTGAATGCTTACACGATTCCAGCAACTTGATGACAAATTCAGAGCAAATTTGTTATTTTGGGAGAGACCTAGGCCTATTTTTAACGATGCTAACCCCCTCAGATATGAAAGACAGGCAGCTCTTTTTGAAGAAAACTGTCACTGTGGTGATTTTTTCTAGCCTTCATCAGTGTAGCCGTTAGGATACACGGACCCCTACAACTCATCCCTATAGTGTAGTTTAATGTAGGGGGCAAACAGATTATCGCTGGTGTTTGGAAAATACCATATTTCATAGATGGTGGTGATCTGCTGAATCAGTTTTAAACATTTCACGCCACTCATGCACCCACAGCACACTTATGGTGTACCCGCACCGCTGCAGCTAGTGCTTTTTAGCTAAAAAGGCATGATATAACTGCACGCAGGTGATGTTTGTGACCTTATTTGCAACATTTTCATTATAGCACGACGGACAGCCGTGGAAAAAACAACCCTGAAATTCAAAAACTATGTGCTGGCCGTTAACATACGCATAGGCATCTAGAAAATATTGAGCGAGTTGCTTCACAAACCCTCTCAAGGCGTGCTGTATGCCAATGTTCTCGGTATGCGCTGGCCTATTTTGGTACATGCCCATTCCTACGCAGCGATTTTGACCACCATGCAACAAAAATCGGGTACAAACTTTTTAGCATAGCGGTGTTTCTGACTCTCAGCTGCTATTTTAATAGTTACCATACGAATATTGTAGCGAACCAAGATGTATTAAATTGATTACTAACACGATTCCAGCAACTTGATGACAAATTCAGAGCAAATTCGTTATTTCGGGACGGGTCCCGGCCTATTTTGGCACATGCTCCACTTTACTCTGATTCAACGCGATATATTCAAGCGTATTGTAAAGCTAGGCTATTTTAAAGATTCCAGCAACTTGATGGCAAATTCAGAGCAAATTCGTTATTTCAGGGACGCGTGTACTGGCCTATTTCGGTACATGCCCACTCCTACGCAGCGATTTTGACCACCATGCAGCAAAAATCGGGTACAAACTTTTTAGCATAGCTGTGTTTCTGACTCTCAGCTGCTATTTTAATAGTTACCATACGAATATTGTAGCGAATCAAGATGTATTAAATTGATTACTAACACGATTCCGGCAACTTGATGACAAATTCACAACAAATTCGTTATTTTGGGAGAGGCCTAGGCCTATTTTTTTAACGATGCTAACCCCCTCAGACATGAAAGACAGGCAGCGCTTTTTCAAGAAAACTGTCACTGTGGTGCTTTTCTCTAGCCTTCATCAGTGTAGCCGCTAGGATACACGGGCCCCTACAGCTCAGCCCTATAGTGTAGTTTAATGTAGGGGGCAAACAGATCATCGCTGGTGTTTGGAAAATACCATATTTCATAGATGGTGGTGAACTGCTGAATCATTTTTAAACATTTCACGCCACTCATGCACCCACAGCACACTTATGGTGTACCCGCACCGCTGCAGCTAGCGCTTTTTAGCTAAAAAGGCATGATATAACTGCCCGCAGGTGATGTTTGTGACCTTATTTGCATCATTTTCATTATAGCACGACGGACTGCCGTGGAAAAAACAACCCTGAAATTCAAAAACTATGTGCTGTCCGTTAACATACGCATAGTCATCTAGAAAATATTGAGCGAGTTGCTTCACAAACCTCTCAAGGCATGCTGAATGCCAATGTTCTCGGTATGCGCTACATACATGACCCGCTGTATAGCCTGGGATGAGCAGCGTTCTTGCTGCACAGGCCTATTTTTAAAGATGCTATGCCCCCTCAGATATAAAAGACAGGCATGTTGGGACGTGTCCCGGCCTATTTTGGCACATGCCCACCCCTATGCATCGATATTAAGCACCGTTCAACAAAAAATCAGGTACAAACTTTTTAGCATAGCTATGTTTCTGACTCTCATGCCGTGCCAGAAAGGCCTATTTTGGCACAGGCCCACGCCTATGCAACGATTTTGACCAGCATTCAACAAAAAATTGCGTGCAAACTTTTTAGCATACCTGTGTTTCTGACTCCCATGCCGTACCAGAAAGCCCTATTTTGGCACAGGCCCACACCTATGCAGTGATTTTGACCAGCATTCAACAAAAAATTGGGTACAAACTTTTTAACATACATGTGTTTCGGACTCTCATGCCATACCAGAAGCACCCAGTGCCATGTACTGTAGCCCATAATATTTCACATCGGGTATGGGACCTACATAGCTTTGTTTTCTCAGGTATTAAAAAAGTGTGGAAAACTGAAAATCCCGAGGCCTGAGGTAATTTAGTGAGCTTCATGGGGATAAAAATTAGCGAGACTATGAACCTTATAGACAAATCGGGTAACGTCACACACAAGACCACAACACCTCGGGCTATCACATTTACCGGTAGTTTTCAAAAACCACTGCCTTAACAATAAAGTAAGAATCGTGGCGACCTGCATTGTGGGCTATAAATGTATACCCTGAAAATTTACCGTTGGTAAAGAACAGTAAAAAGTCGTGCATACAACTATCATCCTCAAACTCCCAGCGCTATCACAAACACTATTACCTACAGAGGCGGCCCCGCGAGAATTTCTGGATGTGTGTATCAAGATGCTCCCTGCTTTGACCGATTGTTTGCTCGTGAATGCTGACATTTTCAGGGTCATCATAGTTCTGTAAATGCGCTGGGAGCTCGTGTATCGGCCCCTAGGGTGTAATGCGTGAGCATTTTAATTATTTTTCAATTCATAACCATACGTTCTCAGGCAGATAGGTTTATTTCACAGAAGTTGACTGTACATTGCATAATTTTGTTTAAAAGCGCACAGTTCTGCGATAATGTCGGGTGTTGGACACGCACTTATCAGTCTTTCATACGTGTCGCAGAAAGATTTTAGTCTGTTCTGCGCGAGTTTATTATGCACGTACTGTGCAGACATGTCAAGAAACATTTTGGCGTGTTCAGCAGTCCATACGGGTGTTGGTGTGTAAGGTGATCGACCATCATCCTTCTGCTTCTTACTTACACGACGGCGCGATACCGCGCGTTTCTTTGGCGCTAATGCACCCGGCTGAATTGGCAGCTGCTGCTTCCGCGTTGCTATTTGCAGATTCTGTAGCTTGACACAGACGTGTATTCTTAAGCCTACTACTCTTAGTATTCCCGGGGTGTGCGGCTGGCGCGTCGCTTTCTTCACGATTTGCGGCACACCTGAGTGAAAGAGGTTCCGTTCTCACCTCCGCTCTGTTCTCAAATCCATAATTGCGCTGTTGCAAAACTCGCGAATGACGCTCCTCCGTAACTAAAGAAAAGACACGTGGTGTAGTTAACCGCTAAGCGGGCGAGATATAGGAAGAGCTACAGGCCCCACTTTACTCTGATTCAACGCGATATTTGTAAAGTTACCAGCACCGATTATCTGTGAAACCGATGCATGATTGTTTGTATAAGTACACTATAGAGCGGCCTAGACATATATACTTACAAGTATCCCCCGGGTGCTGGTCTACAGAGAATGCTGAATTAACAGACATCTCGCTGCTCGGCGCCGCCGTATGGGGCTGTTTTCTCCCTCAAACTGCAACCTCACGGGCGATACTTTAGCAGCTGTAAATAAAATATAACATACATGAATGCGCAAAACACTCACAAAGCTAACTTGACACACGTAAATAAAATATATCTACTAGTTACCGCAGAAATTTTTATCTGCATGTATAAGTACACTATAGAGCTGCGTAGACATATATGCTTACAAGTATGAGACGTGTAGTGTACTTCAGAGATTGGTGAATTAAACGGTGTGGAGTTGCTCGGTCGTTGTCGTATGGGGCTGTTTTCTTTTTCAAGCTGCAGCCTCCTGCACGCTAGTTCAACAGCTGTAAATAAAACATAACTATTAGTCGCCTCAGAAATGATATCTACACGGCCCACACGCACAAAGCTAAATTCGCAAAGCTAGCGTAACGCGCGTAAATAAAATATATCCACTAGTTATCGGTGGGGGACGCAGGGTACAGAGGATACAAACACATATCAACCGTGTTTCAAGGACCCGCTACCTTTTCTATTCCAGCGCCGTGTGCTGCCGTGTGCTTAGCGAATCACTCCATCTTTTAGGAGCGTAGGGTATCGCGCGAGTTAGAGGATTATAGTCCGGTTCTACGAACTCGACATCTGAATCCTGGGGATCCCCCACGATCTCAACATCGGAATCGCGATGCTCGAGCGGCTCAGCTGCCACAGTGTTTTCAACCGCCCAGTCCGCTTGGAGGCGAAGTGTATCTGTATGAGAAAATGTATTTAATTACCCGTCTAGATACATAGGTTTAAAACATCTGATATAGCTATAGGTTTCTTGCCTGTGACAGACTGGTGAGAGCTGGAGGCTCGTCGCCCGCTAGCAGAGTTGCCATCCTCTAACAGGTTGGCCTGCACTACTACAACTTATCAACGCAGCGTATATAACTACAGGTTTATATTATTAAAACATGTCTAGCTAGCGACCATGTCAGCTAAAATAAAATTAACTGTATGGATTTTAGCGGCAGTCTATGTTAATTATTAATATTAATAGTAGGCGTTATAAATTTACAGCTACAGGGTAATGATGGTGGGGGATCGGGCGTGAAATATTGCTTCTCTAATATTGCTTCAACGCGGTTAGCCGCCATGATCCCTCTGTAAAACATGAATGGGATGTTTTTTTCTGCCCCTAGCGTGGGGGCATTGACAGAGGGCGGGTTCTCTCTGCTAGTCCTAATAAATACAAGCCGGTCTCAATCAATACAACTCGCACTTGTAAGGGTTCGCACCTCACAGGACACACGGCAGATCTTTAGAGCTAAAGTGAGTATTTTTATGTTCGTGAATATCCACGTTTGTTTCAATTATATTTAAGTTTGGTAGTATCTGCATGAACAGGTTAGCCGTGTTTTCATACTTGATCTTTATTTGCTTTAATTCAATAGCGGACCCTTTTTATTCAAGATGGAGTCCAGATATTCTCGCGGTCAATATTCTGCTTTGCTTTCACCAGAACAATCGGGTAAGTTTTACACCGTTATAGTGTACGCCGTATTGTCTCGGGCTGTCTGAGTCTGCGCTTTGTATATATATTGTAAGCTTTTCAGGGGATATAGCTCTGGGATCGCCGTCCGGGTAGACGGAGTGGCACGGAAACAGTTCATTCACAGACAGCAGTTCTGGTAAAAACTGGCCGCAACCAGTTTTATTAAAGTCCACAGCAAACAGAACATAAGCAAAACCAAATCATAAACATAAGCCCTGGGCTTGTCCAGCCACTTACTATACTTAGATAGATTTCCCTCTCTATCCGGGTCCAGACTCTAACAGCCTGTCCCCAAAACAACACATATGTTCAGTAGTTACCAGCATGGAGTTTCACAGAGTCTCCTCCTTGTGTCTGAAGGCGTATCCAACGTCCAGACTTGAGAGAGCTCCCCTCCTATTCAGCAGCTATCCGCATGGATTCTCACAGAGACTACTCCTGTGTCCGGGGTACATCGAGCACCCAGACTAAGACAGCTCATACTCCTGGAGACTCCTTCTTGTGCCTGGACTCCTTGTCCAGACTAAGCGAGCTCTCTGTCTGTGTTTGCTGACACCTACTTCTGGTCTCCTAATTAACAGCTGAGTGGTTTCAGGCCTGAGCTGCAAGTGTGTACTGAATGCAAGGTGTAGTGACCTTTCTCTACCACTAGGTTTACAAAGCCATACATTTCCCTTATACCAGTCAGCAAAGTATCTAGGTGAAATGTACACCCCATTCAACACACATACTCTCACTGTCTCACATATCCCCTCCTCTTCTCCAGACCGGAGGGCTGGTCATCCAGACCGGAGGGCTGGTCAACAATCCAAAAGAGACAGTGAACTCTGGACCAGTCATGGCCCTCATCAGCTTCATCTTCACTACTGTCATCTGTATCTTCACCTGAGCCATAGCCAACATCAGCTTTCTCTTCATCTGAAGCATCCGCACTACCCTGTACCCTCCCAGGCCTATGCTCTCTGCGGGCCTCGGGTATCCTGCACGGTTTCATCTTGACCTTAGGGCCGGGCTCATTTTCGATATAGTGCCTGGCCAGAGAAGTACGACCCGGCACATCAGAACACTTCTGCTGACTCTTCCTCAGAAACTCACGTACCTCCTGTCCTTGGTCCACTGACCATGTGTCACCAACTATCACAGAAGGTATAGGGGGTTTTTCACTATTCTCTAGTTCCCCTTGAACCCTCTTTAGCACATCTATTTTCTTGAATATCGGTTGACTCATAAAGTGTATTTCACAGACCTTAAGCTCCTCTGCCATGGTTTCTGACCATTTTAAGCTACACTGTTCAAATGATTGGGACTGTAGAAGGAGCTGATCGTTTTTCTTTTGCAGTACACATAATTCATCCGCTAAGTCTCCAGCTGAATTGTAATGTTCTACCGTGACAACAGCATTCTTATATAGAGCCTTAGACTTATTGAGCAGCATTTGCTCTTGCAACGAAGAGATTCCCTGTATCCTTCCTTTTACTTCATTGACCTTCTCACGAAGATGCTCATGGCTTTCATCACACTCCTTCATCACAGTTTGGAGTTTTTTCTGAGAAGTCATCAATTCATCTGGTACCTGTTGGACATCTTTTATGTCTTCGGCCCCTTCTTCAGGCTCTTCTGGTAGAACATGCTCAGAAGCCCTACCGTCAGTCTTACATTCTACCTCTTCAGTCACATCATTATGGTCTCCAATATTTCCATTTATTCCGGCTTTCAAGTTCTCCTTGATAGCTGCATCTGTATACTCAGAACCCGCCGGATTCTTCTCTTCCACCACGTTCTGCATCCCATCTGAGCTCCCGTGTGTCTGCAGCGGCAACGGAGTGACACATCGCTTTTCCCATCTGTTGGGACGTGGCTCCGATGTAGACTCCATGAAAGTGCGCTTGAGCTCACCAATGCCAGCCTGATGTCTCAAAATCTCATCTTGTGATTTATCCAGATCCTTGGTGTCACTCGGGAACACCGCTGGGGCTCCGGGCGCCGAACTTCCAGCCTGAGCTTCACGAGTTGCAGCTACTGATCCGAACCGTAACCCGTCCACGCCGCTGTCTTCGGCAGAAACAGATTCCTGGACAGAGTCAGTCCCCATATCTTCAGTCTTGTTCCTCACAGCTTCACTTGAGACCTCAGCTTCTGATGAGGCATCTGGCTTGGCGACTACCACTTCTATGGCTCCTTCCAGCTCTGCAGCATCTCCCTCAGAGTCCCTGGCATGATGCAGATCCACACCACACGTCGACAACTTCCCACTTCCAACAGCCTCCACTTGTGCTGTGTTCAGTCTCAGAGTCCTGCCTTCAAAGCTCAGCTCTCCTCCTTTCACCTTAGTCTTCGCCAGGGAACCGGCCAACTGTAAAACATCTTCAGATGCCATCTTCTGTCCGGCTGTAAGGTCAGCATCAGCTTTCTTCTCAGGACTCTCAACCTCCTCTGCTACCATGCCTTCCTCATTTGCACTGGTTGCTTTATTGTCATCAGATGATTCACTATCACTACCACTATCCCTGTCTGACCCCTTTTTCTCAGCCACATCCGGCTCACTTTCAGGGTTATACAATTCATTCTCATTCTCATCCTGCTCACTTTCAGGGTTATACAATTCATTCTCATTCACATCCTGCTCACTTTCAGGGTTATACACTTCATTTTCATTCACATCCTGTTCACTGTCAGGGTTATACAATTCATTCTCATTCACATCTTGATCTGGAACCTTAGTTAACATGTCATCCACAACATTAACTTCACCATCTGGTCCCTGGTTTCCCTCAGGTGGTCCCTCAAGTATGTGACTATGTGACAACCTCAGCACTATACTTCCATATAGCTCAGGTACCAGGAGCTGGCTCACGACCTCTCCCTGGACTTCAGTGTCCCTATACAACAGGTTATTGTTTATGGCAACATGAGGAAACCTCTCCTCAGAGCCAGGCTCTTGGGAAACCTCATTTAGAACATTTATATTTTCCTGGGCCGTTTTAAGAGAGGGGTCTCGCCACTGCTCACTCTCAAAATTGTCACAGGACACAGGTAAGTCAGGGACACTCTGTTCCCGAGAACCACCATCCTCGTCTCCCAACATCACCTGCAAAGGAATTTCATCACTATCACAGTCATCATTATTATCAATATCATTATCATGATTATGATCAGTATCATCATCACTATCATGATCATCATCATTATTATTATCAGCATCAGCATCATTATCATGGTCATCATCATTATCATGATCATCATCATCATTATCATTATCATCATCATCATCATCATTATCACATAAGTTTAACGGCCCACTAGCATTGTGTTCCGCCCCTCGGGACTGCGCACCCTCAGTAGGAGCTTCATCACACTGTCCATCAGAAACATTTTTCCCCCAGAGATCCTTAGACCGGGGAAAGTCATTACCCAATATAACGGGGTGCACTAGGTTCTTCACTACCCCCACTTCACATGAAACCTCCCCGCGTTTGGGAATCAAGTCCACGACAGTCTCTGGGTAGACTTTGGTGTCTCCATGGACGCACACCACACTCAGGTGTTTATCAGGGATAAAGTCCCTATCAATCAGGCTGTCCCATACGGAAGTCACTGGACTCTCTGAGTCCAAGAGGGCCTGTGCTGGGCAGTCATTTACAACCACCGGGGACCCCTGTGGTCCAGTCTCTTCGGCTGAGGTGGACACACACACAGGCTCTGCGCAGGGAGAGAGGGATCCGCCAACATCACAACACATAGGCTCCCCCTCTATTGGACAGTTGGCTGCAATTTCACGACATCTCCAACACTGTCCATCACACTTTCCCACCCATATGTCCCCTCGGGCCTGAACCCGCTTATCAGCACACCCATGTCCCCAACAGCTGGAACGCTCTTACCGGGAGAGTTCGGCGTCCAGGAACTCTGAAGTGACGACCTCTCAGACGGCTGGTCACGGAGGCAGCCTTTGGTAGCGGAGGCCCTCTCCCTCAGGCTGACCAGACGAGTGGCGTCCTGGTGGTCTCGTTGTTCGACCTCCGGCTGTACCTCAGGAGGACGTGCGCGGGTGTAGCGGTCCACTATTCACCCCCTTTCCCCCATGAGCAGGGTTGCCGACGGCAAACTCCCAACTGCATCTCCAGTCATGGACTCCTCTGGCACGGACTGCCACCGTAACACCCAGCCGGGCAAGAATCTCCGCTTTCAGCTTGGCATAGTCTTGGCTGTCCTGCTCGCTCAGGTCAGCATAGGCCCTTTGGGGTTCTCCAATCAGATAGGGTGCGACCATCATGGCCCATTCAGATAGTGGCAGATTCTCCTTCTCTGCCAGTCCCTCAAACATAGTGAGATATGCCTCCACATCGTCACGAGGCGTAATCTTTTTCAGGGTCCGTCTTACCGCCTTCTTTACAGCGGACAATGCAGGTGACTTTGCAACATTACTTTGGGACGATGCGCTGCAAGTCTTTTGTAGTGCTGCAACCTGCTCAAAAAACAACCGGTTATTCTCCTGCTGCTGCTGCAGGAATTGCTGCTGGGCCTGCTGCATGTGCTGCTGGTGCTGCAGGCGCTGCCGCTCCATGCTCTGCTGCATGCTCCGCTGGGCCTGGACCAGGTACTCAACGAGCTCCTCCATACTGCCGGACTTATCTGTCTCAACCACGGCAGTCTTATGTTGCACATTAACTTGCGCCATTTGTTCAAACAGCGCCTCCATGCTGTCATCCATGCTGTCAGACTTCTCTGTCTCAACAACGGCAGTCTTCACTCAAGACATACACACTCCACAGTCTTTTCCACAGAAAATTAAGCTTTGCTGTGCAGACACTCTTTTTTTTTTCTCTGCAAACTCTATTAGGGCCACTGTCTCTTTAAGACTGCTCCAACAGACGTTTCTCCTTTATTGACACACTTTTTTTTTTTTTTCTTTCTCTGCTGCTGCTTCAACAGACTTCACCTTTTATTGCTGTCTCTCGCCACTGTGCTGCACGCACATTCCAGCACCAATTGTAAGCTTTTCAGGGGATATAGCTCTGGGATCGCCGTCCGGGTAGACGGAGTGGCACGGAAACAGTTCATTCACAGACAGCAGTTCTGGTAAAAACTGGCCGCAACCAGTTTTATTAAAGTCCACAGCAAACAGAACATAAGCAAAACCAAATCATAAACATAAGCCCTGGGCTTGTCCAGCCACTTACTATACTTAGATAGATTTCCCTCTCTATCCGGGTCCAGACTCTAACAGCCTGTCCCCAAAACAACACATATATTCAGTAGTAACCAGCATGGAGTTTCACAGAGTCTCCTCCTTGTGTCTGAAGGCATATCCAACGTCCAGACTTGAGAGAGCTCCCCTCCTATTCAGCAGCTATCCGCATGGATTCTCACAGAGACTACTCCTGTGTCCGGGGTACATCGAGCACCCAGACTGAGACAGCTCATACTCCTGGAGACTCCTTCTTGTGCCTGGACTCCTTGTCCAGACTAAGCGAGCTCTCTGTCTGTGTTCGCTGACACCTACTTCTGGTCTCCTAATTAACAGCTGAGTGGTTTCAGGCCTGAGCTGCAAGTGTGTACTGAATGCAAGGTGTAGTGACCTTTCTCTACCACTAGGTTTACAAAGCCATACATTTCCCTTATACCAGTCAGCAAAGTATCTAGGTGAAATGTACACCCCATTCAACACACATACTCTCACTGTCTCACAATATATAAATGATATATTTCATTCTTTCTTATTTAAGAAGAGGGAGTCCATTCAGGCTACTCCTACGAGAACCGGCTCATTACGCCGAACCTGTTAGAGGATGGCAACTCTGCTAGCGGGCGACGAGCCTCCAGCTCTCACCAGTCTGTCACAGGCAAGAAACCTATAGCTATATCAGATGTTTTAAACCTATGTATCTAGACGGGTAATTAAATACATTTCTCTACAGATACACTTCGCCTCCAAGCGGACTGGGCGGTTGAAAACACTGTGGCGGCTGAGCCGCTCGAGCATCGCGATTCCAATGTTGAGATCGTGGGGGATCCCCAGGATTCAGATGTCGAGTTCGTAGAACCGGACTATAATCCTCTAACTCGCGCGATACCCTACGCTCCTAAAAGATGGAGTGATTCGCTAAGCACACGGCGCTGGAATAGAAAAGGTAGCGGGTCCTTGAAACACGGTTGATATGTGTTTGTATCCTCTGTACCTGCGTCCCCCACCGATAACTAGTGGATATATTTTATTTACGCGCGTTACGCTAGCTTTGCGAATTTAGCTTTGTGCGTGTGGGCCGTGTAGATATAATTTCTGAGGCGACTAATAGTTATATTTTATTTACAGCTGTTAAACTAGCGTGCAGGAGGCTGCAGCTTGAAAAAGAAAACAGCCCCATACGACAACGACCGAGCAACTCCACACCGTTTAATTCACCAATCTCTGAAGTACACTACACGTCTCATACTTGTAAGCATATATGTCTACGCAGCTCTATAGTGTACTTATACATGCAGATAAAAATTTCTGCGGTAACTAGTAGATATATTTTATTTACGTGTGTCAAGTTAGCTTTGTGAGTGTTTTGCGCATTCATGTATGTTATATTTTATTTACAGCTGCTAAAGTATCGCCCGTGAGGTTGCAGTTTGAGGGAGAAAACAGCCCCATACGGCGGCGCCGAGCAGCGAGATGTCTGTTAATTCAGCATTCTCTGTAGACCAGCACCCGGGGGATACTTGTAAGTATATATGTCTAGGCCGCTCTATAGTGTACTTATACAAACAATCATGCATCGGTTTCACAGATAATCGGTGCTGGTAGCTTTACAAATATCGCTTTGAATCAGAGTAAAGTGGGGCCTGTAGCTCTTCCTATATCTCGCCCGCTTAGTGGTTAACTACACCACGTGTCTTTTCTTTAGTTACGGAGGAGCGTCATTCGCGAGTTTTGCAACAGCGCAATTATGGATTTGAGAACAGAGCGGAGGTGAGAACGGAACCTCTTTCACTCAGGTGTGCCGCAAATCGTGAAGAAAGCGACGCGCCAGCCGCACACCCGGGAATACTGAGAGTAGTAGGCTTAAGAATACACGTTTGTGTCAAGCTACAGAATCTGCAAATAGCAACGCGGAAGCAGCAGCTGCCAATTCAGCCGGTGCATTAGCGCCAAAGAAACGCGCGGTATCGCGCCGTCGTGTAAGTAAGAAGCAGAAGGATGATGGTCGATCACCTTACACACCAACACTAAGCACTTTAGTTTAATGGATGTAGCTTTCATGCTGCATATTATTTGTCACATAGACAGTGTAACAACCCTGCTGGCATGACTGCATGGCCTCCCATCTCCCGCACACCAACATACTCACTGCTCCAGGTGTTGCTGCAATTTCTGTCTGCTGTCAGCACCATGCTTTGTGCCTCTTGTCTCCTATCTGTTCTGTGCATGTTTCCTGGCTGTGTGTATAGGGGGGCGGCGCCTGAACTCTCTGGTTCTTATAGAGTCAAGGGTGCAACTGTCTAATTTGTCCCTGACCAATTACCATGAGTCCTCTAGTTTTTAAGTGCAACTCCACCCTGTGGATCTTGCCTGTGCAATATGTTAATTCAGTTAGTGTTTTGCTACTGAGATGCCAGGTCTTACTCTGTGTTCCTCTTTGGAGGCTTCACTCCTAGCTTTGTCTTGTACCTGTCTGACTGCCCTCCAGGAGGCAGAATATCCTGGTCTCTGTTTTTTTGCTTCTGACCTTATCTTGCACTTGTCCTTTCCGCCCTCCAGGAGGCAGTATATCCTGGTCACTGTGTCTTTGTCCATGTACCTTGTCTCGTGTCATTACCTTGTCTGAACTCTGTCCTACCACTGTCTCTTAGTCTTCTTGTCTGCGGTTTCTTTCCCTGCTGTGTCTTGCCTTGTGTTCTCTCTGCTTCACTCCTGCAGCTGCAGAACCTCTTGCTGCAGCTTCTCACCGCATATCTTGCGGTTACGCTCTGCTTCACTCCGGCAGCTGCAGAACCTCTTGCTGCAGCTCCTCTCCGCATACCTTGCGGTTCCGCTTTGCTTTGCTCCTGCCGCTGCAGAACCACTTGCTGATCTATAGCCCTTCTCCGCAGCCTTGCGGTTCTCCTCCTGTGCGAACAGGTCTCTACCTGTTTCTTCATATACCATTCCTTGCAGTCAGTATCAGCACCTGCATTTTCTGTGTGAACAGGTTTCTACCCTGTGTCTCAGGCGTGCCTACCACCCTGTGTCTCAGCCGTGCCTGCCAGCCCTGTGTCTCAGCCATGCCTGCTAGCCTTGTGTCTCAGCCGTGCCTGCCAGCCTTGTGTCTGAGCCGTGCCTGCCAGCCCTGTGTCTCAGCTGTGCCTGCCAGCCCTGTGTCTCAGCCTTGCCTGCCAGTCCTGTATCTCAGCTGTGCCTGCCAGCCCTGAGTCTCAGCCATGCCTGCCAGCCCTGTGTCTCAGCCGTGCCAGCCAGCCCTGTGTCTTAGCAATGCCATCGTCTCCCCAAGTGGGATAAGCAGCCACAACCAGAAACCACCCTGGAGTGGCACCTGGCAGCTGCCTGCCGCACAAGCCTGACCTCACCATCAGAGGCTCCAGTGAAGACCGAGGCAGCTGTCCTAGTCACGCCCCTTCCAGGGTAGTCTGGTTGTGGCACAGTGGGGCCACAATCCCATGGCTCACGCCCATCAGTCAGGGCGTGAGCGTGACAGACAGTAATTAGTAGCACCTTTAGCACTAGGCACTTTAATGCACTGAAACTGGGCCATAAACCAATATGAATTGGCACCTGTGATGTCAAATTAATGATCCAGTGTGAATGTTATATGGACAGTGTTTATTATTAATTGTTTAATGGTGCTGCAATAATTGTATATGTCTCATCTTGACTAGTCCTTGTATCTTGTTTTACCCTATATATTTTCTGTTTGATTGTGTTTAAATAAATATTTTGATAATGGTTTGATTTACCTTTGCCTCTTTTTCCTGGTATACATGGAGGATATGATAATTTATAAAGACTACCAGCAGTAGCTTTTTGTCACTGGTGTCTTAACATCAGCTCAGCAATAGACAGTCCAAGTGCAAATACTGTAAAGTATGTGGGTGCATCAGGTTACAGCTCTGTATCAGTAACCAAACAGTGCAAGGATGGCCACTGACACCAGGGTCAAAACCAGGGAGATGGCCAATGCCACGGATGGTGAGGAGGAGGTGGAAGTCGATGTTGCTCAAACAGAGGGGGAGTTCAGCTCAGGCTCCCCAAGGAGCCCTTCGCCGGCGTACAGTCCCACAGTGGGATGCTCACCACCTGCCAATCTCCTAGTCAGGCAGGCTAGGATGAACTCCTACAAGCGGCCTTGACCAGTCTCCTGGCTGGCGACAAGGCAACCTACGATACGCTCATGGCAGAACATTGCGAGGAAACTGAAGAACGTCAATGGGAACGTGAATGAATGCTTCAGCTCCAACTCCAGCTGCAGACCCCAGCCCATGCAGGTCCCCTGAGATCCGTATCCTGTAGCTAAGGGTAGAGGACTTCCCTCTACTGGACAAAGGAGAGGACTTGGACACTTTGTTGCTGGCATTTGAAAAAACTTGCTGTCAGTACCATCTGCCTGAGGACCAGTGGGGTTGGCTCTTAACCCTCATCTCAGTGGTAAGGCCCTGAAATTCTTTGGGTACCTGCCCAGTGAGACCAAGGATATCAAGAAGGCTCTGGTCCAGCAGTTTAACTTGACCGCTGAGATGTACCGGAAGAAGCTCCAGAGTATGCAGCGGGTTCCTGCAGACAACTGGGCCGATCACATGAATGCCCTACTGAGAGCAGCTGAAGGAGCTCATTGCAACTGAACAGTTTTTGTGGAACTGCCGGGAGGACCTCCGGGTGGTCTGGGACCAAGGACGGCTGTACCGGGTAATGGTCCAGTGAGGTTCACCGGAGATATTGCCCAGGGACCGACAGTTGGTGGTATCCTATCCATTCAGGTCACAGTTGTTTCAGATTGCGCATGAGATTCCGATGACTGGACACCTAGGGGTCACCAAGACCAAGTCCAGGCTAACCCAGCATTTCTACTGGGCCAATGTGACTGCTTACAAGCCATTTGTGCTACATCTGTTAGAGGATGGAGAAGGCAGGCTGACACCCCAAAACCCCACTGGTAACTCTGCCCATCATTGAAGAGCCTTTCAGGGGAGTGGCTGTGGATATGGTTGGTCTGATGCCCACTCCAGCAGCTCCTGGAAATTCTTCATACTGATGGTAGTAGACTATGTCACTCAGTACCCCGAAGCGGTAGCCTTGTCGTCAAGGTTTTTTGAGATTTATCGCCAAACCTCCAGGGGAGAAAGTTTAGGTTCAGCCCAGAGGGCAGAAGGGGAGTGACCCAAAGGGTTAAATGCTTGTGTGAAACATATCCTATTGTTTTTTTCTCTGATAGGTCACAGCGACACATCGTGTGAGGACAAGTTGCACACAGAAGAGGACTACAACCTTCAAATGTGGTAGCCCCTCCCTGCAAGCCAGACCTTTCATCTAACTGGTAAATGACCATATGTTCTACTTATACCATTTATCCTACCACTATTTTATTTGCATGTCTGACCATTATATATGTATAACCATTGTGTATGTATAGTGCATTGTCTAGTATACCCTTATAGCGATTAAATATATAATTTAATCTTGAGCTGCTCTTTCATCTTGATCCATGAATCCACACGTACGTTTCTCGGCCTAATCTCACATGTTGCTGGGGGCTGGTTCCTGGCCCGATATATCCCTGTTAACGGACCAGGCGTATATCACTGGTGCTAGTGAAAGGGGCCTCTCAGCCTGTCAGGTTTGTGGATGCCACATCAGTGACTGCGTGGGCCACCTTCTCTCACTCACTGTGCCTCCCTGGGCCCGTATGGGCAGGGGGGTGTGCAGCACACCAGAGTCCGGTTGCCACGGTGACATTGCCTCCCTCTAAGGGGCGATGTCATGCCTGGAGGCAGCGGCGTCCCAATGCCAGGTAACACAGTGTACCTGTCAATTCCTGCTCCAGGCCAGAAAGGGGAGCTTCCTTATAAATTCTGGCCAGCAGGTGGGGTTAGTGAGTCAGAAAGAAGTCAGCTGAGAGTAAACAGGAGAGTTGTCATGCTGTGCAAAGGAGTACTGCTGCCTTTCTGGGTTCTGCCATTATAGCCAGTACTGGTCAGCAGCGAGCAGACATCTGTGGGACTAAGTCCTGTGTTTCCCCTTCTGAGCATGCCCAGGGTAAGATCTCTCATTGGAGATCAGGGGTCACATGCTCAGGTACTGCAGCAACTCCCATTGGTCCTCTTGGAAGGTCCTGAGCCTGCTCGAGTTCTGTGGCAGTCTCCCATTGGTCCTTCTGGGAAGGTCCCGAAGTTGCTGCAGCTATAAAAGGGTTGCATGGCCGCACGGCCATGCGCTAGTATCAATTCTGTTATATGCTTTGCGCCAGTGTGGTCATGTACGCATGCGGTTAGGGCTCGGCTGAAATAAGCCCCTAGAATACCGGCTACCCCGGTGAGGAGTTGGTTGTTTGCGTTACTGTCTGCATGACCACGGACTGCTATCCGCTCTGCAGTTATCTGTGTACTCCTGTGGGGCTAACAGGACACAGTCTCTACCACAGCGACTTTATGGAGTAACAAAGTTCGCTCATACCGCCATATAGTGCCACGGCATCTATGTCAGTGGCTCTGTGGAGTAACAGAGTTCACTCATACCGCCATATAGTGCCATCTTACTAGCAGCAGGCTCTGCCTGCAAGGTGGACCCCGGGCTGCAAACGCACCTTTTATTTATATTTATTTGGTGCGTTCCGCCAGACCTAACATAATACTAGCGCCAGGGTCTGCTAGTAAAATGGCGGACGACCAGCATCTACAGTGGAACATCCACATCAAAACACATCAAAACTGACCGACACATCCAAAAATAGACCCAATGTGATTTCAGTCTAGAGAGAGGATTCATATGTTCCCATGCAGACAGACTTTTCTCAGCGAGGATTGGCATTAGTTAGGACCTGATATACGAGAAGAGCCTTAACGTAGCTATCAGGTACACATAATTTGGCCATCTTATTTGCTAAGACTTCTCAATTTTTCATATTTCTAAGGCAGTAATGCAATTCATTTTTCATGTTTCGTGTTTGCAAGCTATGGCGCTACAGTGTGCTACCTTTTTTTCTTGTATGTGCATGAGTTGGTGACTCTAGGTTTAGCACCTGTTCACATTGGGTCTATTTTTGGATGTGCCGGTCAGTTTTTTGATGTGTGTTCATTTACCTTCTGCTTGAGCACTCCACCTGCTGGTCACAGGCGTTTTAATTATATCAGGGCCATTACCCCTCCACAGAGATGTAGATTTCAGTCTAGAGAGAGGATTCATATGTTCCCATGCAGACAGACTTTTCTCAGCGAGGATTGGCATTAGTTAGGACCTGATATACGAGAAGAGCCTTAACGTGGCTATCAGGTACGCATAATTTGGCCATCTTATGCGCCAAGACTTCTCAATTTTTCATATTTCTAAGGCAGTGATGCAATTCATTTTTCATGTTTCGTGTTTGCAAGCTATGGCGCTACAGTGTGCTACCTTTTTTTCTTGTTTGTACAGCGGAACATCCAGCAGCTGGAGGGTTGGTTGGCAGCCCTTAAGCGCCCAACCTCAGCTGTGGACGTTACCGCAGTCGCTGTTCAGGCTGCTAGCGTGGCTGAAGCCAGTTTGTCCACTGCCACCTCTGTCCCTACATTATCCCACCTCCCGCTTCCAGACAAGTTTGCTGGTGACAGCAAGCAATGTCGGGGATTCGTGAGTCGGTGCTCTATACAGCTCGAGCTTCTGGCTGCACGTTTCCTCACGGATCGGGCACAAGTGGGTTTTGTAATATCTCTCCTGTCGGGCAGAGCCTTGGAGTGGGCCACGCCGCTGTGGGAGCGTGACGACCGTGTGGTGCGGAGTGCTCCTCGTTTTCTGAAGGCTCTAAAAAAGGTCTTTCTAGGACCTCAGGTCACCCACGATACGGCGCTCCAACTGCTGGCAAGTTCACAGCTGTTTTGCTGTCCAATTTCGGACTCTGGCCTCGGAGTAAGAGTGGCCAAATAAAGTCCTCATTCCCGTGTTTTGGAGAGGACTGGCGGGCCATGTGAAAGATGCCTTGGCTACCAGGGAGATTCACACCACACTGGAGAAGCTTATCGCCATATCTACCCGCATCGACCTCCGTTTTCATGAGCAGAGGCTGGAGCGGGTCCCAGTGTAGGCAGATGTTCCGGCTGGCTCCCACCTTCGCCAGACCTCTAGAATCTTTCAATCAGGCGTCCGACTCCCTTGAGGCCATGGAGGTTTCTCGAGCGGGACCTAAGTCCCGGTCCGCTCGAGTAACCGTGGTTTGTAACATCTGCCAGCAGTTAGGACATTATGCCAACAAATGTCCACAGCGGTCGGGAAAATGGTCACGTCTAGTAACCCTGGGAGGAGGTTCACTAGACACCGTGGCATTTTCCACCAAGTTGTCCTTCAAAGGGACAATTACTTTAGGTCCATCCACTCTCACAGTCGAGCTTTGTGTGGACTCTGGAGCCGAGGGGAATTTCATGTCGTCTGCCTTTGCTCTCCGCCACACTATACCTCAGTTGATGCTTGCCAAACCGGTTACTGTGCGAATAGTGAATGTATCAACTCTGCCCTCACAAATCGCCCACCAAACTATCCCTCTCACTTTATCTATGCCCCCTTCCCATCAGGAGAGTATTTCCTTTCTTGTCCTTCCCGAGGGAATAGACGAGATTTTGCTGGGAGTACCCTGGCTCCGTTACCACTCTCTACATATTGAGTGGTCTTCTGGGAGGATATTGGGTTGGAGTGAGTCGTGTACAGGCAGATGTGTGAGGGAGTGCGTTCAGGTCACCACTACTGAAATACCCGCAGATCTCACTTCTCTTCCCAAGTGCTATTGGCCCTATGCAGACGTGTTCTCCAAAAAGGCTGCTGAGACCCTTCCACCTCACCGCCCCTATGACTCACCTATAGACCTCTTGCCTGGAGCAGAACCTCCTCGGGGACGGGTCTACCTCTCTCTCTCCCAGAGATGGAGGCTATGTCCCAATAGATCCAGGAGAATCTGGCTCGAGGGTTCATTAGGAAGTCAGTGTCACCTGCAGGGGCGGGCTTCTTCTTCGTGCAGAAGAACAGAGAATTACGTCCATGCATAGACTACAGGGGTCTTAACGCCATCACCGTTAAGAATAAGTACCCATTGCGCCTGATTTCCGAGCCCTTTGATAGGTTACGGGGAGCAAGGGTATTTACCAAATTAGATTTGCGGGGTGCTTCAAAAAACTGATTCGCATCCGTGAGGGGGACGAATGGAAGACGGCTTTTAATACCAGATATGGGCACTATGAATATCTGGTGATGCCCTTCGGGCTCTGTAATGCCCCAGCCATTTTCCAAGACTTTGTTAATGATATTTTCAGGGATATGCTCTCCACCTCGGTCGTAATCTATCTGGATGATATTCTCATCTTCTCTCCAGATATTGACTCCCACTGGAAAGATGTCTGCAGAGTCTTCGACCTCCTACGGGCAAATTCCCTCTATGCAAAGTTGGAGAAATGCGTGTTTGAGCAGAAGTCTTTACCTTTCCTGGGCTTTATAATCTCCACCCAGGGATTGGCTATGGATCCTGACAAACTACAGGCTGTAATGAACTGGCAAGAACCCCATTCTCTTAAAGCGGTGCAGTGCTTTATGGGGTTCATCAATTATTATCACCAGTTCATTCCCATTTGTCAACTTTGGTAACTCCCTTGGTAGCCCTCACCAAGAAGGGAGCAAATCCCAAATTGTGGTCCAAAGAGGTCTCCAAGGCTTTCACTTCTATCAAATCTCATTTTGATAGCGCCCCCATCCTACATCGCCCCGATGTCAATAAGCCATTTATATTGGAGATGGATGCCTCATCCATTCGTGCGGGAGCAGTCCTCTTCCAAAAGGATGCTCAAGGTCGGAAGCATCCTTGCTTCTTCTTCTCCAAGACCTTCACACCTGCAGAGAGGAATTATTCCATCGGGGACAGGGAGTTACTAGCAATGAAGTTGGCCTTCTCTGAGTGGAGACATCTCTTGGAGGGGGCTCGCTTTCCCTTCAAAGTCTTCACCGACCACAAGAATTTGGTGTACTTACAGACAGCCCAGCGGCTAAACTCTCGTCAGGCCAGATGGTCCTTGTTCTTCTCCCGGTTTCACTTCACCCTCCATCACCTCTAGGGAGAGAAGAACATTTGGGCTGATGCTCTATCTCGCTCTGTTGTGTCCTCTAAGGAGGAGGAGGGGGAGCCTCGGCTTATTGTCCCTCCTGAGAGCTCCGGTGTCGCTAGAGTCAGTGCCTCCGGGCAAGACTTTTATACCTGCCAATTTGCGACTGGAGGTTCTCTCTTGGGCTCATGCGTCCAGGGTAGGGAACATTTTGGGACAAAAAGGACATCTGAGCTGCTGGCGAGGACGTATTGGTGGCCGCATATGGTCCGGGACGTCGGAGACTATGTTCGGGCGTGTGTCTCCTGCGCCAAGAATAAGTCTCCTCGTCAATGTCCAGCTGGGTTACTTTACCCTTTGCTGGTGGTAGACAGGCCCTGGGAGATGGTCGGGATGGACTTCGTGGTGGGCTTGCCCAAGTCTCGTGAATGCACCATCATTTGGGTTATCACCGACCATTTCTCTAAAATGGTGCACTTGGTACCGTTACCACGGTTACCTTCTGCACGGGCCTTGGCGGCTTGTTTATTAGACACGTCTTCCGCCTACACGGCATGCAAGACAAGATTGTCAGTGACCGGGGTCCCCAGTTTGCGTCTCGGTTCTGGAGAGAGCTTTGTCGTCTTCTCAGCATTGAGTTGAATCTCTCTTCTGCCTATCATCCCGAGATGAATGGGTTGGTAGAGAGGGCCAATCAGACCTTGGTCACATATCTGCGACATTTTGTCTCAGCTAGGCAGGATGACTGGGCATCCTTGCTACCGTGGGCGGAGTTTGCTTTGAACAACGCCGTGGCTGACTCCACTGGACAAACTCCATTCCTCCTAAATTACGGTCAGCATATGCGAGTTCCTGTACCTATGCCCGTGTCCTCCGCCGGCTCCAGGGTGGCAGACTGGGCTGTGGAGGTACGGGACATTTGTGACCGCACTCAGGATGCCATTCAGGCCTCCAAGGAGAGGATAAGGTCATCCGCTGACGCACATCGGCACCCCGCTTCGACATTTGCCCCTGGCGACTTAGTGTGGCTCTCCGCCCGTAACATCAGGCTGCGAGTTGAGTCCACTAAGTTTGCATCTCGCTTCTTGGGTTCCTTCAAGGTCCTCGAACAGGTCCATCCGGTGGTCTACTGACTGGCCCTTCTACCACGCCTTGGTATCACCGACACCTTTCACGTGTACCTCTTGAAGCCCGTGTATATGTCCTGGTTTTCCGAGTCATCTGCCAGGACATCTGGTTCATCTACGGACGATTACGAGGTGAACGCGATTTTGGGGTGCAAGGTGGTAAGGGGCAAAAAATTCTATTTGGTGGACTGGAAGGGTTATGGCCCAGAGGACAGGTCCTGTGAGTCTGCTGAGCACATTCTGGCTCCGCAAATCATCGGGGCCTTTGAGCGTAGCGTAGTGCACACAAACCTGAGTGGATGGTAACACATGCAGTAGCAAGGGACCCCTTGCTTCTGCATGTGTGGCCATCCACTCAGGTTTGTGTGAGTATTATAGATTGATTTTTGTTGCTGTGTATTTTTGATTCAGTTTTACCTGTTTGGTCTTACACTGGTGGCTATTTTTTTTTTCATCTCCATTTTTTTCTGCATATACATATATTTTTTATAACAATAAATTTTCTTGTCTTTTAATCTGTTACTAACAAACACTATAAAACAAAGTAGGCAGTCAGGAGATATGTGGTTGGTGTGGCCATGCAGTGGCAGTGGGAGAGCTGTAAGGTCAAAAAATATAAGGGGACAGTCAAGGAGATTTCTGGCAGTTTGGGGCCATCAGCCATGGCAACAACAGTACATCTAACATGATAAAACATACTGGGCAGCTAGGAGATGTATGACTGGCATAGATGTGCAGTGGCAATGACAGTGGTAGATGCTGCACAGTCAAAAATAAATCTTTGGATTATTATTAATAGACAGAAACTACACTTCCCATTTTCAATGTGTTGAGCTTTGTAGTAGTAAAACACAGAGACGCGACTCTATTGTCGGATGTCCCAGGACTAGTAGCTCATTCTCTAACCCTAACAGGTGCCTTAGCTTGCCTTGCTCCAAAGATTACTTCTGATGGGGAAGACGACTGGGCCACGTACCTTGCCTTAGCTCCTGAATCCACCTTAAGTCTGTACCCTTCCCCCACCCAGGGAGGAGGGGAGTAGTCTTGTATCGTAATATACCAACCAGACTAACAAGGTAACAAGAAAGGTAACTAAAAATACCAAACTTACAAATATATGTATATAAGGGGACACGTCACTCCTTGTGTAAATAAAGTGCGCAGACAAGGGTCACCAACCCCTATATCAATATATATAAAGAAAGTCAGGCACTCAATGTTGAAAAGCTTGCTCAAATTTATTACATAAGAAAATAATCCAAAGTAACGTTTCGGTCGTAATCTCGACCTTCATCAGACTGTAATAAAAGGGAACAGAAGAAAAATAACTAAATAAATAAATCCACTTCAAATGTTATCCATTCGTATCAAAAAGTGTAAACAATATTAATAATACAGCAATTGTTGTGAACAAAACGGACTGAAAGTCCATAAAGAGTGATATAAATGTACCATGACATAAAAGAAAAATTCTCTGTATCACAATGTACAATAACTAGGCACAAAAGGTAAAGTAACAGGAAAAAACGTTTCAATATGTCCATAGTAGTAATTCATTTTTATAGGTAATTATAATAAGAAGAAAACCAAGCTAATTCCAAAAATGGGTCAAAGGTATGCAGGAATATGCCCACAATAGTAGAAAACTACATATAGGAGAGTGTATCAGAATATGTGTTATGTTCTGCTACAAGCACTAAGAAAAGATGGGAATTCTGTCCCTACAATAGAACTAAGCTGAATCCCTACGATGTAACGGGGAACCTGATCCTGCGACCAGACCCTCTAAAGTCCTCAGCTAGTCTGAACGAAGACCTATAGTTGCGAGGGAGGAATCCCTACAAGATCTAGGGATTGGGAGAAAAGATGGACACCTCCTAACAGAAATGGTAGCAGGGAAAATTAAACAGAAAACAAAATACTTAGAGATCCTAAGATCAAGCAAAACTGACTGAGTAAGGCACCTAAGCACCCGGCTAGCTTAAGAGTAGATAATACAATGAAGTCCAGCAAGGCCAGAAGGGCGGAGCCAGACTAAATAGGGAAAAAAGGTCATGTGACCAGCAAACTGAAAAAACCTAACAAGAGGGTTCTAACAGTACCCTCCCTTCAAAGAGGATCCTCCGGATCCCCTAGGACTTAGGCTTCTCCGGAAACCTCTTGTGAAACGCTCTGACAAGCCTAGACGCAGAAACATCATCCGCCCTCACCCATGAGTTATCCTCGGGTCCATAACCCTTCCAAGCGACGAGGTACTGCAAACTCCCTCTATACCGTCTAGAATTTAGGATGCGGGAAATCTCATATTGCCCGTCCTCCACCACCAGGGGAACAGTGGTTGAGACGTCTCCATCTGAGACCTCAGCTTTTTTCAAGAGAGAAACATGAAACACCGGATTAATCTTCCAGGAGGTAGGAAGCTCCAACTTAACAGCAGATTGGTTAATAACCTGAAGCACCTTAAAGGGCCCTACAAACTTGGGACCCAATTTCTTAGACGGAATCCTCAAGCGCAGATTCTTAGAGGACAACCAAACCATGTCACCAATAGCAAACAAAACCTCTTGTCGTTTTCTATCAAAATACACTTTGGATCTTTTGTTAGCCTCCTGAAGATTACCACGCACATCCGTCCAAACTCTCTCCAAATCACCAGAAAAATTCTCCTCTTCAGGTACAGCCGATCCCAACTTGGAAAATGACCCAAACGACGGATGTCTCCCAGTACAACAAAAAAAAGGCGAACAACCAGCAGAAGCGGATGTATGGTTGTTAAGAGCAAACTCAGCAAGTGGCAGAAACTCAGACCACCCCTCAGTCACAAAACAACGCAAGAACTGCTCAACATCCTGGTTTTTCCTTTCTGTCTGGCCATTAGACTCAGGATGATATCCGGATGAAAACGACAAATGAACTCCCAACCTGTCACAAAAGGCGCGCCAAAAACGAGCCACGAACTGAGGACCCCTATCAGAAACAATGTCAGTAGGAACGCCATGTAGTCTGACAATTTCCTTGACAAAAGCCCTAGCGAGAGTCTTAGCGCAGGGCAGTTTGATGAAAGGAACCAAGTGACACATCTTGCTAAAACGGTCCACGACCACCCAGATGACAGTGAAACCCTCAGAGGAGGGAAGGTCAGTAATAAAGTCCATAGCCAAATGTGTCCAAGGTGCACTAGGGACCTCCAGAGGGCAAAGCAACCCCGCAGCAGGAGTATGAGAAGACTTAGATCTAGCACACACAGTACATTGATGCACCCACTTAATGACTTCCTTCTGCCATCCAGGCCACCAAAAGCTGCGACCCACAAGTCTCTTGGTTTCAGAGATTCCAGGATGACCTGCCAACCGAGAGTCATGACATTCAACAAACAAATCTCTCCTCAGGGTACCAGGCACAAACAACCTCCCATGCAGCGTGTTAGATGGGGCATTCTCCTGTGCTTTAAGAATCTCATCCTCCAACACAGAGTCCAAAACAGCAATAACAACCCCCTCTTGCAAAATGTTTTCCTCCTCCTCAGTACCCACCATAGGAGAAAAGCTGTGAGACAAAGCATCAGCTTTAACATTTTTAGTACCTGGGATGTAAGTAACGGTAAAATTAAACCGCGAGAAAAACAGTGCCCACCTAGCCTGACGGGCATTCAAGCGTTTGGCAGCATCAAGGTAGACCAGATTTTTATGATCGGTGAAGACTTGAACGGGAAATTCCGCTCCCTCCAAAAAATGACGCCAGTGTTCAAATGCGAGTTTAATTGCCAACAATTCCCGATTACCGATATCATAATTTAGTTCAGACTCAGAAAATTTCTTTGAAAAAAAAGCACAGGGATGTACTCCATCCGTCTTTTCCTGAGACAACACCGCGCCGACCCCCACAGAAGAAGCATCAACCTCAATCAAAAATGGTTTAGTCACATCAGGCTGCGTAAGGATGGGAGCAGAGCTGAACCTCTCCTTTAGCAACACAAAAGCCTCAATGGCCTCAGTAGTCCACTGAACCGCATCAGCACCTTTCCTGGTGAGATCGGTCAGAGGTTTGGCAATCACAGAAAAATTTTTAATGAATTTTCTATAATAATTGGCGAACCCCAAAAACCTCTGTATTGATTTCACACCAATAGGTCTAGGCCAATCCTGCACAGCTTGCACTTTCACTGGGTCCATCTCAAAACCCTCACTGGAGACAATGTAGCCCAAAAAACTAAGTCTCTGTACAGCGAACTCACATTTTTCTAGCTTGGCAAAAAGTGAATTATCACTCAGTAACTGTAATACTTCACGCACACTCCTCCAATGAGACTCCAAATCCGGTGAATAAATCAAAATGTCATCCAAATACACAACCACACTTCTGCCGATCAAAGGTCTAAGGATGTCATTAATAAGATTCTGAAAGAATGCCGGAGCACTGGAAAGCCCAAAAGGCATGACCAGATTCTCAAAATGACCCAGTGGAGTGTTAAGCGCAGTCTTCCATTCATCCCCCTCCTTCATGCGCAACAAATTGTATGCCCCTCGAAGATCAATTTTCGAGAACCACTTGGCCCCCACTAACTGGTTAAACAAATCAGGAATTAATGGCAGTGGGTAAGGATTGCGTACAGTAATCTTATTAATCTCACTAAAGTCTAGACAAGGCCGTAAACCGCCGTCCTTTTTTTTTAACAAAAAAAAATCCAACCGCCACAGGAGACTTGGAAGGCCTAATGTGACCGGCTGCCAAGCTTGTCTGTATGTATTCCTCCAAAGCCTTTCTCTCAGGAATAGTCAAATTAAATAAACGACTTTTAGGAAGAGTCGCTGCAGGGACAAATTCAACTGCACAATCATAATCTCTATGAGGAGGCAATACCTGCGATTCCTTATCAGATAAAACTTTCCAAAAATCCTGAATAGGTACAGGTAACTCCCCCTTAACTACAGCAGCAATACGCCCGTTACAACACTTGTCATAACAATTAGGACTCCAGGACTTAATTTCATTTGTAGACCAATCCAGTACCGGATTGTGCAATTTTAACCAAGGTAACCCCAAAATCACCGGTGAGGGCAAATTATTCAAAACTACTAAATCCAAGTTCTCTTGATGAACACCATTAATAGTAAGAGGAAATTCACAGATATGGTGAGTAACATTTTTCAAGGGAGAACCATCCACACAAACCACATTAATAGGAGAAGACAGAAGTTTGGGTTTTAATTTTAGTTTTTCCAAAAATTTCCCATCAATCACATTTAGAGTTGAACCACAATCCACAAATACCCGAAACTCCATTAATTCCTCCTCAACAGCAGTGGTAGCAGAAAGAAAGACACCTTTGTTGTTTAAACAAGCTATACGGGCGAAACTGACCTCATTTTTTTTTCTCTTTATTCATAAGAAGCGCACAGTTCTTAATAAAATGCTTAGATTTGCCACAATAGAAACACAAACCTTCAGCAAATCTGTGTTCTTTTTCCCGAGAGTGAGGTGCCATTGCTCCAATTTCCATTGGCTCTCCAATGTCAGTACAGTCCCTCTCCAGACTTGGAGCTGAAAAGGCAGATTTACTCTCATTAACCCTTGTACGCAGTCTCCTATCCACCCGTATGGCTAATTGCATAGCCTCTTGCAAGTTACCAGGTATAGGATAAGCAATCAGCAAATCTTTAACCCTTTCACTTAACTCTGCAAGAAATAAACTTTTCAAAGCTGAATCGTTCCACCCCACCTGAGTGGACCACCTTCGGAAGTGAGCACAATATTTTTCCACATTACCTGATCCCTGTCTCAAACGTCTCAATTCTGTCTCAGCTGATGAAACACGATCAGGATCGTCATACAATAACCCCAAAGCAGAAAAAAACTATCCACTGATCTAAAGCATGGATCACTTGGCTGCAGAGAAAAGGCCCATTCCTGAGGTTCTTTGCGCAAAAGTGACATTATGAACCCTATGCGCTGTGATTCATCACCAGAGGATCTGGGTCTCAAACGGAAATACAACAAGCAAGCATTTTTAAAAGTAAAAAAATCTTGTTGTTCACCAAAAAATAAATCAGGCAAACGCACCTTTGGCTCCACGAAATGTGCTCCAGAACAATTACTCACGTGTTGCTGGATTTCAGCCACCTCTAGAGAAAGTCCCTGCAGGCGTTGAGCCAAATCCTGAACCGACACCATGATGGAAACAGAAAATCTTTCCTTAGAGATATTTTTTTTTTTTTTTTTTTTATTTGGCTGGACTTACTGTTATGTTCTGCTACAAGCACTAAGGAAAGATGGGAATTCTGTCCCTACAATAGAACTAAGCTGAATCCCTACGATGTAACGGGGAACCTGATCCTGCGACCAGACCCGCTAAAGTCCTCAGCTAGTCTGAACGAAGACCTATAGTTGCGAGGGAGGAATCCCTACAAGATCTAGGGACTGGGAGAAAAGATGGACACCTCCTAACAGAAATGGTAGCAGGGAAAATTAAACAGAAAACAAAATACTTAGAGATCCTAAGATCAAGCAAAACTGACTGAGTAAGGCACCTAAGCACCCGGCTAGCTTAAGAGTAGATAATACAATGAAGTCCAGCAAGGCCAGAAGGGTGGAGCCAGACTAAATAGGGAAAAAAGGTCATGTGACCAGCAAACTGAAAAAAACCTAACAAGAGGGTTCTAACAATATGTTGATTCAAATTAATTAAGTCCAATATGGGTCAATGAAATGTAGGAATATGTCCACAATAGTATAGAACTACATATAGGAGAATGCACCAGAATATTTTAGAGACTAATGTAAAATGAAAAAAGAAAGAAACAGCTTACCGAATTATGTTGTTTAGTGGGTGCCACCAGGTGGTGATAGATTCACAGATCTAAGAGTAACATTATAAATGGTAGTAAAGCTAAAAAATTATGTGACAATCGCTGAATATGAATACATCAGTCAAGTCAGGCGCTTACCACAAGCATGAAGTAGTAAAAAGTTTCAGTATATCGGCGTCATGAGAAAGAGGATTAAAGCCATTATTTTTAGTCTGATGAAGGACGAGATTACGACCGAAACGTTACTTTGGATTATTTTCTTATGTAATAAATTTGAGCAAGCATTTCAACATTGAGTGCCAGACTTTCTTTATATATATTGATATAGGGGTTGGTTACCCTTGTCTTTGCACCTTATTTACACAAGAAGTGTCGTGTCCTCTTATATACATATTATTCCACCATTTACACGGGCACCCTTGTATCCACCGGATTTTTCATTGATTTTTCATTTTTTTCTTTTTAATATTTCACAAAAAGATTTTTTTCTCCCATCATTTAGAGATATGTCCAACACTGGCTTCTCATATAGTGAAACGGAAGTGGCTGACATTGCATCACAAGTCTCATCTCCAAATGATTTTTTACAAATCTCTGGCAGTGAATTCAAATCACATGATCTAGAAAAAGAATCTCATCACCTGGTCGGCCTGGAACTACATAGTATCACAATTGCAGAGTATTTAAGACACAGAGAATACCTAGAGGACTACGAGTGTCACTACGACCAACTTTGTTTCACGACAACACAGATTTCTGCCTGAAATTTGAAAAAAAATTAAACAAATGCTCATTGGACCTTATGACTCTGACTTTGGAACATCTGAACAAAGAGATTAAAAATAGTCAAGTGAAGGTATCTAATATTGATACACAACTTAAGGACTCTCTATCAAAAGAAGAATACGATACGGTCAAGTCTCATTCCAAGGAGAATATAGATAACTTCAGGAAAGAAACTGAGAAACGCAAGAGACAGAAATTCATTTGAGACACTCAAGATTATCTATCTAAGAGAGTATATCGATGGCAAGGCTCCTCCTTTTCTCGTCCAACTTATCGGAGTTACAGAAATCAAGATGGATCTTCAGCGTCCAGCACATACAGCGAGCGTACAGATTACAACAGATCTTCTTTTTTAGGCTCCGGCAGGAGATACCAGCAAAAAAGAGGATGAGGAGGGGGGGTCAATATCATAGAAACAACTAGTCATGGTATGAACACGGGGTCCCAGGTAATGACACAAATTTAGTGATTAACATCTCATCTAAATGTTTGAATTCCTCACAGACCCGCTTACTACAAAAGGGTCTATCTTTTTGCCCCACATACAAATTCAACAGTTTTCAATTAGATATTGATTTACAAAGATTTTACAGGAATCTACGACTCAAGGTCCATTTCAATAATCAGACTACTAGGGATAGATTATTACCTATTACCTTGCCAACACCAATAAACCTAACTGACTTGGGACTAAGACTCCCCAGTACCTTCCTACCTCTAAAAAATAATCCACCTATCGAAACATTCATTTATTTCTCTACTAGACAAAGAAATATCTGATTACTCTAAACGTATTACAAGAGGCGAATTTACATTTCGTCCTAACCTTAGTCATTCTGACCGCATTGCATTAGAGTCATTAGTACAAGATGATAACATAATCATCAAACCCGCGGACAAGGGAGGAGCAACGGTTATTATGGACTGTTCCTACTACAGAAGTCAGGCTTTATCTCAGTTAGCCGAACGAGAAGTATACCAACCCATTACTTAGAATCCCACTTGTTCGATTGAAAATAAAATAGCTAACATTGTACAGAGAGCGCTTTCCCTGAACATTAAAGACACTAAAACAAGAGACTTCCTAATCAAAAAAGATCCACTAATTCCGGTATTTTATTTGTTACCCAAGATTCATAAATGACTTGATAGACCTCCGGGTAGGCCAATCATCGCCTCGGCAGATTCAATCCTTTCACCACTGTCAATACTGTTAGACAAAATACTTACACCCTTATTAAGGTCACCCCATCCTTCATTCTTGATACAGGGGATTTTCTACAGATTATTAGGAATCTGGGTTCACTACCAGAAGGTACTCTACTGGTAACTTTTGATGTTAACAGTCTATATACATCTATCTAGCTCCACAAGGGCATTGAAGCCACAAAGAGGTTATTTGAAAGATCTACTATTGATCCTATAGCTGTACCTTTCCTTATGGAACTACTGGAAACTGTCCTTACTAATAATTTTTTCATTTTTGAGGATACTTTTTATTTTCAATGTCAAGGTACAGCTATGGGGTCAAACATGGCCCCACCATATGCTGATTGCTTCATGTCTTCCCTTCAAATCAGATTTTATTTACTCTAAACCATTATATGAAATACACTGTCTACTATGGCGTCGCTATATAGACGATATTTTTTGTCTTTGGAAGGGAACTAGTGAGAGTTTACATATGTTTTTAATTAAATTAACCAGATTTGGCCAGAACTTACATTCACATTAAATTATCATACTTCTGAGATCAATTTCCTAGATACTAAAATTCTACAGGACTATAGTGGGAATTTGATGATAGATCTCTATGCGAAAGAAACAGACCGTAATAATCTACTTCTATATGAGAGCTGCCATCCGAAAGCAGAAAAAAGATATATCCCACTATCCCATTCAGAAGGGTTAAAAGGATAGATAGTGATTCTGAAGTGTGTAATTCTCGTTTGGACGAGATGGAAAAGAAATTTTATGAGAGTTTATCCAGACCGATTACTTCAGCAGTGCCGCAATCCACCGACTGTCCCCATTAAATCCTCGTCACTACAGAGGATTCCTTTCGTCCACACTTATCATCCCTTCATGTACAAAATCCATAATATTATTTGCAAACATTGGGATTTACTCCATAACTGTTTTCTGACAATTTCTGAATTTCAAGTTCCATTCCTTCCATGCTTTAGACGGCCGAGAAATCTGAGGAATAGAATTATTCGTGCAGACATGGGTTCAGCTACTATTGGCGCTAGACAAACGTTTCTTTCCACACAGCGTAAAGGCACTTTTCCATGTCTCCAGTGCGCACAATGTGCCAATGTTCAGAAGGGTTCCAAAATTTCCCATCCTCTTACAGGGACAGACATACCCATTCAAGGTTTTTTCACCTGTGATTCTAAGTCTGTTTTCTATGCTATAAAATGCCCCTGCAGTAAAATATATGTTGAGGAAACCACGCAGGCTATTAAAGACCATATATCCCATCATAAATCGGATATACGGTGTAAAAGACTTCAACTCCCCATTCCATATCATTTTCATTCAGCAGGATATTCAATTGCACAGTTACGTTTTTTTGTTATTCGAACAAGTACAAACCAATAGGAGAGGCGGCAATCTAATTAAAAAACTCCAATACAGGGAAGCCTATTGGATCCATTACCTTCAAAGCTTAGAACCAAAAGGTTTGAATAGAGAGTACGAATTATTTGGTTTCACCTGAGAGTATATATGTATGTGATGTGATTCATTCCGTATAAATGTTTATTATGGATTCAGTCTGTTGTATTGCCTTAGTCACCGGATAAAAATTCCAAGATAATCAGAGACAGGATGCTTTATTGTATTAACGGTCTTTATTATATTCTCTTATTGATATGTTTCTCTTATTTCTTTAGGTCACATCGTGAGCACAATGATACTTACCTATCCACCACGTTCCTACATTGCTCTTTCACTTTGGACCGTACTTTAATCCACTCACTTCCTGTTTGCGTTCCAGTACTGCGTCTCACCAGTCACTTCCGCCTTTGAGATCTGTTTTTATGACGCACTTTCAGTAGGCCGTCTTTCTTGCGCTCCACTTGCGGTTCAGGCATGGCGTCTGACACCAGTTCCGGTCTGCAGCCCCGCATTGTCTGCCCTACTTGTAGCTCACCATTATACCGGCCTCCCCAGCATCCGTTCCCACTGGCTTTAATCCTCTTTCTCATGACGCCGATATACTGGAACTTTTTACTACTTCATGCTTGTGGTAAGCGCCTGACTTGACTGATGTATTCATATTCAGCGATTGTCACATAATTTTTTAGCTTTACTTTCCATTTATAATGTTACTCTTAGATCTGTGAATCTATCACCACCTGGTGGCACCCACTAAACAAAATAATTCGGTAAGCTGTTTCTTTCTTTTCTCATTTTACATTAGTCTCTAAAATATTCTGGTACATTCTCCTATATGTAGTTCTATACTCTTGTGGACATATTCCTACATTTCATTGACCCATATTGGACTTAATTAATTTGAATCAACATATTCTGATACACTCTCCTATATGTGGTTTTCTACTATTGTGGGCATATTCCTGCATACCATTGACCCATTTTTGGAATTAATTTGGTTTTCTTCTTATTATAATTACCTATAAAAATGAATTATTACTATGGACATATTGAAACGTTTTTTCCTGTTACTTTACCTTTTGTGCCTGGTTATTGTACATTGTGATACAGAGAATTTTTCTTTTATGTCATGGTACATTTATATCACTCTTTATGGACTTTCAGTCCATTTTATTCACAACAATTGCTATATTATTAATATTGTTTACACTTTTTGATACGAATGGATAACATTTGAAGTGGATTTATTCATTTAGTTCCCTTTTATTACAGTCTGATGAAGGTCGAGATTACAACCGAAACGTTACTTTGGATTATTTTCTTATGTAATAAATTTGAGCAAGCTTTTCAACATTGAGTGCCAGACTTTCTTTATATATAAACTTACAAATATACACACACATATAACAGAGGAATGCATCAAGGAGTGGAGAATGGGGTTAAAGCAAAGTGGAAGAAGAAAAGTAATTATCACACGCTCAAAACCTAGCAACAGTCACACATAAATCCACCAACAGCCTACTCTAATAACCACCAACAATCTCCAGCCATGCAGCAAAAGCTCTCTCTGACATTGAGTGCTAGCCAGGACCCAGTTTATATAGGAAATGGTAGTGGTTAACAGTGCACAGCTGAGAGCCTAACTTTCCAGGAGCTCTCAACTGAGCAGATTAACTCCGGCACTGCCAAAGGAAATTTACACAGTTTAATGCAAAGGTGAAGTGCTTATAACTAGAGAGGAGCGAATTTGTTTTGTCCACAAATCTGATTTTGACATATTCGCGCCATATTTGAACAATATTCGTATCGAATGTATGTCTTATGATCAGTTCCGAACATATTTGGTAATTTCTACTCCCATTGACTCTAATGACGTTCGGTTGTGTTCGACGAATATTGCAAAAACAATGTTCGATTCTGATCGTATTCGGAACCAAATCCGAACAAATTCACTTATCTCTACTTATAACCAGTGCAGAAGTTGGAGAAATTAGATGCTACAGTCTTCTGGCTCCTCTTTGTCGCGGTAAACCTGTGACACACAATCAGATTAGGGCTTTTTTATCTCCATATGTAATGAGCTAGGTGCTCTAACCTGCTATCCCGATGATAAAAAAAACTAAAATGTTACTGGTTGAATTGCACATATCCTTTATATTAGCTATGATAGCTCCCTTGGTTGGTTGTGCTAGACCTATGGTGTGATATCAGCATTGTTTAAAGGAAAAGCCCGCTCTCTAATTCTTCAGCATTTTGTGAAATGGCAACCGGCATTTTCTTTTTTGGTGATCCTAGATACAAAGGTTTCAAATTCATGGAGACCTGTGATTTGAAATTTGACTTAAAGTCGGTCCTCTGCAGCTCATCATTTCTACTAAATATAAATACTACACTGATCATCATAATGTCTTACAGCTTAAGTATGTTTATGTAGCGAGTTTAACTTTATCAAGACGAATTCCAATGTTGTATGAATCAGCAAAATATATGTGTCGCATGGTTAATCTCCAAATATCTATTTGTAATATTCTTCAGTAATGTACCAAAGCAAAAAAAATGAAATACTGAAATACACAACAAAACTATACAAAACTAAGTAACTGACAATATTAAATGATTCGTAACAAAAAGTTTCACATTCAGCATAATCAGTAAAGGGTGCTATTGGGTCACTGAACTGGAAATGTTAAGTGAACTTTGACTTCTAGGTCACATATCAGCTCTAACGATCTCTGAGACACTCTCTACATATTTATGCTGAATTGCAGTTCCACATATTCACATCCTAACTGAGGAGAGTAAAAAAGCTCAGAAAACTGGAAAGATTATGTTCCATAGCTTGCACATAGCTGGCACTGTAATAAATTCAGAAGCATGTAATCAAACACCGTTATTTATATAGAAACTCATACAGTAACTAAACAGGTCTGTTTTGGAGTCATTTTGCATATTCAGGTTTTGCCCAGATAGAAAATGTATTGCTTTATATTGCTAAATGTCTATGAGATCCAACCTAAATAAATAATAACAAACATTTTTGAAAAAACAGTAAGTATTAATTTAAAACAAAAATAAATATAAAATTGCATAAAAAAAACTGCAAGATTGCTAGAAAAAGAGAACGTTTGAATGAGAGCTTTGGCTGGAATCACAGATGCACTTTTTATTTGGTGGGTTATTCGTAGTGTTTTAAGCCAAAGGCATGCATGGATCCAAAAAAATAGGAAGTGATTGAAGGAAATACTGTGGTTTTTATTTAGCACCCACTCCTGTGTTTGTTAAAAACAACTACTATAAAAACTGCAAGTATGATATATATATATATATACACTGCTCAAAAAAATAAAGGGAACACTCAAATAACACATCCTACTGTAGATCTAGAGGAATGAAATATTCTCATTGAATACTTTGTTCTGTACAAAGTTGAATGTGCTGTCAACATAATCACACAAAAATCATTAATGGAAATCAAATTTTTGAGCCAATGGAGGCCTGAATTTGGAGAGACCCCCAAAATGAAAGTGGAAACAAGTAAAAATAAAAATCAAAACAAGACAAAGTTAAAGTGGAAACAAGTCAAAATGATGCTCAGTATTGTGTGTGGCCTCCACATGCCTGTATGACCTCCTTACAACGCCTGGGCATGCTCCTGATGAGGTTGCAGATGTTCTCCTGAGGGATCTCCACCCAGACCTGGACTAAAGCATCCGTAAACTCCTGGAAAGTCTATGGTGCAACGTGACGTTGGTGGATGGAGCGAGACATGCTGTCCCAGATGTGCTCAATCGGATTCAGGTCTGGGGAACGGGCAGGCCAGTTCGTAGCTTCAATGCCTTCATCTTGCAGGAACTGCTGACACACTCCAGCCACATGAGATCTGGCATTGTCCTGCATTAGGAGGACCCCATGGCCAACAGAACCAGTATATGGTCCCACAAGGGTCTGAGGTTCTCATCTCGGTACCTAATGGCAGTCAGGCTACCTCTGGCGAGCATATGGAGCGCTGTGTGGCCCTCCAGAGAAATGCCACCCCACACCATTACTGACCCACTGCCAGACCGGTCATGCTGAAGGATGTTGCAGGCATCAGGTTCACACTCAGCACATGTGACGGATGTGACAGAGTCTGGAGATGCCATGGAGAGCGATCTGCTGCCGGCAACATCCTTCATCATGACTGGTTTGGCTGTGGGTCAGTAATGGTGTGGGGTGGCATTTCTTTGGATGGGCCACACAGCCCTCCATGTGCTCGCCAGAGGTAGCCTGACTGCCATTAGGTACGGAGATGAGATCCTCAGACCCCTTGTGAGACCATATGCTGGTGCGCTTGCCCATTGGTTCCACCGTATGCAGGACAATGCCAGACCTCATGTGGCTGGAGTGTGTCAGCAGTTCCTGCAAGATGAAGGCATTGAAGCTAAGAACTGGTCTGGCTATTCCCCAGACCTGAATCTAATTGAGCACATCAGGAACAGCATATGTCTGGCTCCATCCACCAACGTCACGTTGCAGCACAGACTTTCTAAGAGTTGACGGATGCTTTAGTCCAGGTCTGGGAGGAGATTCCTCAGGAGAATATCCGCAACCTCATCAGGAGCATGACCAGGCATTGTAGGGAGGAGACACAGGCACATGGAGGCCACACACAATACTGAGCATCATTTTGACTTCTTTCCACTTGAATTTTGTCTTGTTTTGATTTTCATTTCGACTTATTTCCACTTTCATTTTGGGGCTCTCTCCAAATCCAGGCCTCCATTGTTTCAAAAATTTGATTTCCATTGATGATTTTTATGTGATTTTGTTGTCAGCACATTAAACTTTGTACAGAACAAAGTATTCAATGAGAATATTTCATTCATTTAGATCTAGGATGTGTTATTTGAGTGTTCCCTTTATTTTTTTGAGCAGTGTGTATATATATATATATATATATATATATATACATATATATATATATATATATATATATATGTACAGTATATACAGTACAGACCAAAAGTTTGGACACACCTTCTCATTTAAAGATTTTTCTGTATTTTCATGACTATGAAAATTGTACATTCACACTGTCGGCATCAAAACTATGAATTAACACATGTGGAATTATAGACTTAACAAAAAAGTGTGAAACAACTGAAAATATGTCTTATATTCTAGGTTCTTCAAAGTAGCCACCTTTTGCTTCGATGACTGCTTTGCACACTCTTGGCATTCTCTGGATGAGCTTCAAGAGGTAGTCACCGGAAATGATCTTCCAACAATTTTGAAGGAGTTCCCAGAGATGCTTAGCACTTGTTGGCCCTTTTGCCTTCACTCTGCGGTCCAGCTCACCCCAAACCATCTCGATTGGGTTCTGGTCTGGTGACTGTGGAGGCCAGGTCATCTGGCATAGTACGCCATCACTCTCCTTCTTGGTCAAATAGCCCTTACACAGCCTGGAGGTTTGTTTGGGGTCATTGTCCTGTTGAAAAAAAATGATGGTCAAACTAAACGCAAACCGGATATAATAGCATGCCGCTGCAAGATTCTGTGGTAGCCATGCTGGTTCAGTATGCCTTCAATTTTGAATAAATCCCCAACAGTGTCACCAGCAAAGCACCCCCACACCATCATACCACCTCCTCCATGCTTCACAGTGGGAACCAGGCATGTAGAGTCCATCCGTTCACCTTTTCTGCGTCGCACAAAGACACGGTGGTTGGAACCAAAGATCTCAAATTTGGACTCATCAGACCAAAGCACAGATTTCCACTCGTCTAATGTCCATTCCTTGTGTTCTTTAGCCCAAACAAGTCTCTTCTGCTTGTTGCCTGTCCTTAGCAGTGCTTTCCTAGCAGCAATTTTACCATGAAGGCCTGCTGCTCAAAGTCTCCTCTTAACAGTTGTTGTAGAGATGTGTCTGCTGCTAGAACTCTGTGTGGCATTGACCTGGTCTCTAATCTGAGCTGCTGTAAACCTGCGATTTCTGAGGCTGGTGACTCGGATAAACTTATCCTCAGAAGCAGAGGTGACTCTTGGTCTTCCTTTCCTGGGGCGGTTCTCATATGAGACAGTTTCTTTGTAGTGCTCGATGGTTTTTGCAACTGCAATTGGGGACACTTTCAAAGTTTTCCCAATTTTTCGGACTGACTGACCTTCATTTCTTAAAGCAATGATGGCCACTCGTTTTTCTTTATTTAGCTGCTTTTTTCTTGCCATAATACAAATTCTAACAGTCTATTCAGTAGGACTATCAGCTGTGTATCCACCAGACTTTGCACAACTCAACTGATAGTCCTAACCCCATTTATAAGGCCAGAAATCCCACTTATTAAACCTGACAGGGCACACCTGTGAAGTGAAAACCATTTGCGGTGACTACCTCTTGAAGCTCATCAAGAGAATGCCAAGATTGTGCAAAGCAGTCATCCAAGCAAAAAGGTGGCTACTTTGAAGAACCTAGAATATCAGACATAATTTCAGTTGTTACACACTTTTTTGTTAAGTATATAATTCCACATGTGTTAATTCATAGTTTTGATGCCTTCAGTGTGAATTTACAATTTTCATAGTCATGAAAATACAGAAAAATCTTTAAATGAGAAGGTGTGTCCAAACTTGTGGTCTGTACTGTATATATTTTGTTTCTGAACCCAAGCTAAAATGTAGCTTAGCAATGTCATTCAATTATTCCTGCAGAAAGGTACACAAATACTGTACAATATGAACAAAACTTCAAAAGGGAATGTGGTAAAAGGATAGGGTAACCAAGTTATGTTAAGTAATTTTGGACTTGTGATTGGTAAAAATAAAAAATACAGTGTACCTAACAGGATCTATTCACTAGTTTAAAAAAAAATAACTACTTGATCTCATCTCGCATTGCCTGCTGACAGTACTAAGCTGCTCCTTTGGATTGTATGCTCCTTTTGGATTGTGTCTGCAGTCTAACCCTGCTGCTGAAACTAAATTTCCAACCACTCATTGCATACGTTAAACAGTTTTAGTAAGCTTTCTCATTTCTGCCAGGGTATATCAGAGCACAGCATCAACTGCACATGCAATGCTAAACTTATTGTCCATGTACTACTTCACTAGTGACATCCTGTATATTGTGTCAAGCAGCTCCTTGACCTCCCGCAAGTATACTGGACATCACTATCCAGCAAAACCACTAAAGGAGACGCAAGGTCTCCAAAAATTCAATATAAACAGCAAAAAAGGCAGCAACACTCACCTGCCCAGATCTCAGAACAAATGCACTACAGGATGCAGCCAGCCCATTAAGCAAGATATCAGCAGCACAGGTGCAAAATACCAGATTAAACAGACACTCTCCACATACCCATCCAAGGAGGGGGTGACTGCCCAGTATACAATTGCACAATAGAAGCCCGCATAGGGTGCCGTTCACACAAGGATACTGCACAGTGTCTGGTTCACAGCCTATCAATCACGCCCCTACTATTCGACTAGGCAGGCTGGCCAGTACACTCTCAAATAGCACCAGTGTGAACACCCCTCATGCGAGACCAGACGTGCCTGGGCCTGGCTGCACCCCAAAAAATAAAGTGCAAAACATACAAAAAACAGTGGGGTATCAGTTAATATTTTGGCCAAAATACGTAAGCTTGTAACCTGCGCCAAAGGTCCCCACGCTTACAAGTCCTACTCTACACTATCCAGCAAAACCACTAAAGGAGATGCAAGGTCTCCAAAAATTCAATATAAACAGCAAAAAAAGGCAGCAACACTCACCTGCCCAGATCTCAGAACAAATGCACTACAGGATGCAGCCAGCCCATTAACCCCTCTCTGACATTAGACGTACTATCCCGTCCATAAAACCCGTGCCATTCTGACCATGGACGGGATAGTACGTCATAGGCGATTAGCTGCGCTCCCGGAGGGAGCGCAGCTAATCGCCGCCGGGTGTCAGCTGATTATCACAGCTGACACCCGTGACTGTGTGTCAGGAGCGGTCACGGACCGCTCCCGGCACATTAACCCCTTGCACACCGCGATCAAACATGATCGCGGTGTGCTGGGGGCACAGGGGAGGATCGCGCAGGGTGGGGGCTCCCTGCGCACCCCCCTGAGACCCTCAGACCAGCGCGATGTGATCGCGCTGCTCTGAGGGCTTCCTCCCTCCCAGGACCCGGATCCAAGATGGCGCTGGGGTCCTGGAGGGAGGCGGCTTCCTCAGTGCCTGCCGAGAGCAGGCATGAGGAAGTGTCCTGCACTGCCTGTCACATCGCTGGTGTGACAGAGTGCTGTGCACACTGTCACACCAGCGATCTGATGAAATACAGTGATGTCCCACCCTGGGACAAAGTAAAAAAGTAAAAAAAAGTAAAAATAAACATGTGTAAAAAAAAATCCAAAAAAAAAAAAAAAAAAAAAAAAATATTCCCCAATAAATTCATTACTTATTGTAAATAAAAAAAATAAAACAATAAAAGTACACATATATGGTATCGCCGCGTCCGTAACGACCCCCCCTATAAAACTGTCCCACTAGTTAACCCCTTTTGTGAACCCCTTAAAAAATAAAAAATAAAAACGAAGCAAAAAATCAGTGCTTTATCATCATACCGCTGAACAAAAAGTGGAATAACACGCGATCAAAAAGACGGATGTAAATAAACATGGTACCGCTGAAAACATCATCTTGTCCCGCAAAAAACGAGCCATCACACAGCATCATCAGCAAAAAAATAAAAAAGTTATAGCTCGCAGAATAAAGCGATGCAAAAATAATTATTTTTTATATAAAATTGTTTTTATTCTATAAAAGCGCCAAAACATAAAAAAATTATATAAATGAGGTATCGCCATAATCGTACTGACCCGAAGAATAAAACTGCTTTATCGATTTTACCACACGCGGAACAATAAAAACGCCTCACCCAAAAGAAATTCATGAATTGCTGATTTTTGTTCATTCTAACCTCCCAAAAATCGAAATAAAAAGCGATCAAAAAATGTCACGTGCTCAAAAATGGTACCAATAAAAGCGTCACCTCGTCCCGCAAAAATTAAGACCTCACATGACTCTGTGGGCCAAAATATGCAAAAATTATAGCTCTCAAAATGTGGCGATGCAAAAAACTACTTTTTGCAATAAAAAGCGTCTTTTAGCGTGACAGCTGCCAATCATAAAAACCGCTATAAATAGTAAATCAAACCCCCTTTATCACCCCCTTAGTTAGGGAAAAATAATAAAATAAAAAAAATGTATTTATTTCCATTTTCCCATTAGGGTTAGGGTTAGGGTTTCGGCTAAAGTTAGGGTTAGGGTTGGCGCTAAAGTTAGGATTAGGGTTAGAGTTAGGATTAGGGTTAGGGTTGGGATTAGGGTTGGGACTAGAGTTAGGGGTGTGTTGGGGTTAGGGTTGGAGTTAGAATTGGGGGGTTTCCGCTGTTTAGGCACATCAGGGGCTCTCCAAATGTGACATGGCGTCTGATCTCATTCCAGCCAATTCTTCGTTGAAAAAGTCAAACGGTGTTCCTTCACTTCTGAGCTCTGCCATGCGTCCAAACAGTAGTTTATCCCCACATATGGGGTATCAGCGTACTCTGGACCCCAAGAGTTATTGTGAAATTTGTCCTATTTCTTCTGTTACCCTTGGGAAAATAAAAAACTGGGGGCGAAAATATTATTTTTGTAAAAAAAATAAGATTTTTTTGTTTTTACGGCTGTACATTATAAACTTCTGTGAAGCACTTGGGGCTTCATAGCGCTCACCACACATCTAAATAAGTTCCTTGTGGGGTCTATTTTCCAAAATGGGGTCACTTGTTGGGGATTTCCACTGTTTAGGCGCATCAGGGGCTCTCCAAATGCGACATGACGCCCCCAGACCATTCCATCAAAGTCTGCAATCCAAAACGTCACTACTTCCCTTTCCGAGCCCTGACATGCGCCCATACAGTAGTTTTCTCCCACATATTGGGTATCAGCGTACTCAGGACAAATTGGACAACAACTTTTGGGGTCCAATTTCTCCTGTTGCCCTTGTGAAAATAAAATATTGGGGGCGAAAAAATCATTTTTGTAAAAAAAAAAAGGATTTTTTATTTTTACGGCTGTGCGTTATAAACTTCTGTGAAGCACTTCGGGGTTCAAAGTGCTCACCACACATCTAGGTAAGTTCCTTGTGAGGTCTATTTTCCAAAATGGGGTCACTTGTGGGGGGTTTCCACTGTTTAGGCGCATCAGGGGCTCTCCAAATGCGACATGACGCCCCCAGACCATTCCATCAAAGTCTGCAATCCAAAACGTCACTACTTCCCTTTCCGAGCCCTGACATGCGCCCATACAGTAGTTTTCTCCCACATATTGGGTATCAGCGTACTCAGGACAAATTGGACAACAACTTTTGGGGTCCAATTTCTCCTGTTACCCTTGTGAAAATAAAATATTGGGGGCGAAAAAATCATTTTTGTAAAAAAAAAAAGGATTTTTTATTTTTACGGCTGTGCGTTATAAACTTCTGTGAAGCACTTCGGGGTTCAAAGTGCTCACCACACATCTAGATAAGTTCCTTGTGGGGTCTATTTTCCAAAATGGGGTCACTTGTGGGGGGTTTCCACTGTTTAGGCGTATCAGGGGCTCTCCAAATGCGACATGACGCCCCCAGACCATTCCATCAAAGTCTGCAATCCAAAACGTCACTACTTCCCTTCCGAGCCCTGACGTGCACCCATACAGTAGTTTTCTCCTACATATTGGGTATCAGCGTACTCAGGACAAATTGGACAACAACTATTGGGTTCCAATTTCTTCTGTTACCCTTGTGAAAATAAAATATTGGGGGCGAAAAAATCATTTTTGTAAAAAAAAAAAGGATTTTTTATTTTAAGGCTGTACGTTATAAACTTTAGTGAAACACCTGGGGGTTCAAAGTTCTCACCACACATCTAGATAAGTTCCTTGAGGGGTCTAGTTTCCAAAATGGTGTCATTTGTGGGGGGTTTCCACTGTTTAGGCAGATCAGGAGCTCTCCAAACACGACATGGCGTCCAGCCAATTCTGCGTTGAAAAAGTGAGACGGCGCTCCTTCCCTTCCAAACTCTGCCATGCACCCAAACAGTGGTATACCCCCACATATGGGGTATCAGTGTACTCAGGACAAATTGCACAATAACTTTTGGAGTCTTGTTACCCTTGGAAAAATAAAAATTCGGGTGAAAAGATCATTTTTGTGGAAAAAATATGATTTTTAAATTTTACGGCTCTACGTTATAAACTTGTGTGAAGCACTTGAGGGTTCAAATTGCTCACCAAAGATCTAGATAAGTTCCTTAGGGGGTCTAGTTTCCCAAATGGGGTCATTTGTGGGGGGTTTCCACTGTTTAGGCACATCAGGGGCTCTCCAAATGCAACATGGCATCCAATCTCAATTCCAGCCAATTTTGGTTGGAAAAAGTCAAATGGTGCTCCTTCCCTTCCGAGCTCTGCCGTGCGCCCAAACAGTGGTTCCCCCCACATATGGGGTATCAGCGTACTCAGGATAAATTGGACAACAACTTATGTGGTCCAATTTCTCCTGATACCCTTGGGAAAATAAAAAATTAGTGACTAAAAGATAATTTTTGTGGGAAAAAAATAGGATTTTTTATTTTCATGCCCGGGCATTATAAACTTGTGTGAAGCACTTGGGGGTTCAAAGTGCTCACCAAAGATCTAGATAAGTTCCTTAGGGGGTCTAGTTTCCAAAATGGGGTCACTTGTGGGGGATTTCCACTGTTTAGGCTCATCTGGGGCACTGCAAACGGAACATGACCCCCATCAACGTCTGCATTCCAAAACATTACTACTTCCTTTCCAAGCCCTGCCGTGCGCCCAAACAGTTTTCCACCCCCACATATGGGGTATCAGCGTACTCAGGACAAATTGGACAACAACTTTTGGGGTCCAATTTCCTTGGGAAAATTCAAAAATTTAGGACTAAAAAATCATTTTTGTGGAATTTTTTTTTTTTTTTTTCACACCCAGGCATTATAAACTTTTGTGAAACACTTGGGGGTTCAAAGTGCTCACAACAGATCTAATAAGTACCTTAGGGGGTCTAGTTTCCAAAATGGTGTCACTTGTGGGGGGTTTCCACTGTTTAGGCGCATCAGAGGTTCTCCAAGCGCGACATGGCGTCCAATCTCAACTCCAGCCAATTTTAGTTTGAAAAAGTCAAACGGCGCTCCTTCCCTTACGAGCTCTGCCGTGTGCCCAAACAGTGGTTTTCCCCCACATATGGGGTATTGGCGTACTCAGGAGAAATTGCATAACAACCTTATCTGTCCATTTTCTCCTTTTACCCTTTGAAAATAAAAAAAAGTTTGTAAAAGATCATTTTTGTGGCTAAAAAGTTAAATATTCATTTTTTCCTTCCACGTTGCTTTAGTTCCTGTGAAGCACCTGAAGGGTTAATAAACTTCTTGAATGTGGTTTTGAGTACCTTGAGGGGTGCAGTTTTTAGAATGGTGTCACTTTTGGGTATTTTCTGTCATGTAGACCCCTCAAAGTGACTTCAAATGTGAGGTGGTCCCTAAAAAAAATGGCTTTGTAAATTTTGTTGTAAAAATGAGAAATCGCTGGTCAACTTTTAACCCTTATAACTTCCTAACAAAAAAAAATTTTGATTCCAAAATTGTGCTGATGTAAAGTAGACATGTGGGAAATGTTATTTCTTAACTATTTTGTGTTACATATTTCTCTGTTTTAAGGGAATAAAAATTCAAAGTTTGAAAATTGCTAAATTTTCAAAATTTTCGCCATATTTGCGTATTTTTCAAAAATAAACGCAAGTTATATGGAAGAAATTTTACCACTAACATGAAGTACAATATGTCACGAGAAAACAGTCTCAGAATCGCGAAGATCCGTTGAAGCGTTCCGGAGTTATAACCTCATAAAGAGACAGTGGTCAGAATTGTAAAAATTGTCCCGGTCATTAACGTGCAAACCACCCTTGGGGGTGAAGGGGTTAAGCAAGATATCAGCAGCACAGGTGCAAAATACCAGATTAAACAGCCGCTTCTCTTTAACATGGGGCCGCTTCTCTTTAACATATTTATTAATGACCTTGTAAGGGCATACAGAGTAGTATTTCAATATTTGCAGATGACACTAAACTCTGCAGGGTAATAAATACAGAGGAGGATAATTTTATATTACAGGAGGATTTATGTAAACTAGAAGCTTGGGCTGATAAATGGCAAATGAGCTTTAATGGGGATAAATGTAAGGTCATGCACTTGGGTAGAACAAATAAGATGTATAATTATGTGCTTAATTGTAAAACACTGGGCAAAACTGTCACTGAAAAAGACCTGGGTGTATGGGTGGACGACAAACTCACATTTAGTGGCCAATGTCAGGCAGCTGCTGCCAAGGCAAATAAAATAATGGGATGCATTAAAAGAGGCATAGATGCTCATGAGGAGAACATAATTTTACCTCTATACAAGTCACTGGTGTGACCACACTTAGAATACTGTATGTCAGTAAATATTGGCACAGCTCTTTTTGGAGGTGCTCCAGTGGGTTCCCAAACCGTAGTATGTGTCAAAAAAGCTGGGCACACTCAAAATTTGTGTTTAAGGTAAATTTAATACGTACACTTGGTCACAACACAGACGTTTCGGTCTACATAGACCTTCATCAGTGTACTAGTGACCAGATGCTGAATAACACTGGTTACGACAAGCGGTGGATGCCGCGTCCTTGTGGCTCCTCACTGACGACTTACACATTCGTGCATAATACTAACAGGGGCTACCCAGAAGCAGTAACCAGTGTTATTCAGCATCACCCATTTTTGAACGATATATTAATTCTGGTCCCATCTTGTATCTGGTCACTAGTACACTGATGAAGGTCTATGTAGACCGAAACGTCTGTGTTGTGACCAAGTGTACGTATTAAATTTACCTTAAACACAAATTTTGAGTGTGCCCAGCTTTTTTGACACACTTAGAATACTGTGTGCAGTTCTGGTCTCCGGTGTATAAGAAAGACATAGCTGAACTGGAGCGGGTGCAGAGAAGAGCGACCAAGGTTATTAGAGAACTGTGGGGTCTGCAATACCAAGACAGGTTATTACACTTGGGGTTGTTTAGTTTGGAAAAACGAAGGCTTAGGGGTGATCTTATTACAATGAATAAATATATGAGGGGACAGTACAAAGACCTTTCTAATGATCTTTTTACTCTTAGATACCTTTACTTCTAGCCAAATTCATGGAGGCACATCAGACTCTTTCAACTTCAATGTCATTGAAGTTGTGGCATCACCGCTAATGGGGGCAATTGGGACCAAAAAATTTAGCAAAAAGAGGCCAAGTGGATTTATCGTACTGGTTTCAATTAGTAACTCTAATGCTTTTTACAATTCTCTCCTCCCATCTTCCTATGATGGTTGGCTATGTCGTCCACTGGTATGGAATCTGTTAGAAAAATTATCTTCCGAGGCATGGAGTCATCTGGAACAAGGCAGTTTTTCATTCTTGTCTTGTCGCAAAGAAAAACACATGGTCATAAGCATTGTCTGACCTATGATACACCATCAGACCTTTTATACTCTTACAATACTATGGACAAATTTAAAAAGCTTGTATATTTGTTATTGGTCTAAAGTCTACTTGCATAAGGAACTTTCTCGGAATTTAATAAACATAAAGATTTACTGGGTTTGAAGATGTACGCCCTTCATATTTCTGCCTTTATCTAACAGGTGCAGATAGTTATAAACTGGTGAAAATTCAAGGTGATGGCAACATTTTTATATCTATCTCACAGGTGTAGGTAAGCCCATGTCTTGTGCAAGCTCACTAAACATTCTTTTGTCCCTGATATGAGTACATCTGAGGGAAATATATTTTGCTTAACTTTTAACTCTTAATTTTCCTGATATTTCCCTCCTGTTTCTACAAAATATTTCCCAAATGTCCATGACATTAAAGCAGTCCTTCTTCCTGGTGGGCTTTTCAGGGTTTGCCATCATCCTGATAGGTGGTCTTATCAGTTCTGATAAGTCTCTCAAATGGTTCCTCGTCCTGGTATATGATTTTAGTCATAGTAATGTTAATCAATCTCTGGAAAAGCCTTCTTGTGTAAGGTACACAATAACATTCCCAGGTCACCAATAGTTCCAAATATTTTACATATATCACCTTTTTCTGCTAGTATCATATGAAGCGCTATTCAATTCTGCCAGGCCATTAAGGAAGGTGGATCCAACTGCTCTGGAATGCCTTTTACTGCATCTCATGTATAATTACCAAACCTCTGTTGGTTGTAATATATGTAATTGATCCTATCCACATTTTTGTTTATTGTAGCCTTACAGAACAAAAGAGACTTGAACCCCGCAGCTATCTGGTTTCTAGATTTAAACTCATTTGAAACCCATCTGGGGATTCCTATCTCTTCTATATAAATCTGTGGATCTAATAACCCACCCAGGTATGATTCTTTTGGACCAGTGCCAACCTTTAAACAGGGCCTCATTTGGCCGAGGAAGATTCACCATTCAGAAATGGTGGACGGGCATCAGGAATTGTACCTAATGACATCCCCCTTCTGTTTAGTCAGGAGGACGGGTCTCAATATCCTGCCCCCCCAACAACCACCATAAATCTGCCCTCGAGGTAGTCTGGTTCTCAGTCCAAATTTCAGAGTAGTTTCCTCCTTTTTCTGTTAGGTTTAAGTATATACACAGGAGTCTTTGCAAAGTGGTTTAGTGATTTTACATTTCTTCTGTTTGTTTCTTCTGTAGTTTCCTGGGTGTGCTGTCACAAGTGGCACATCTCTTCCCTTAGCTGAGGGTACAACAAAGATACGGGTTTACATTTATTAGGGGTGGAGGTATTGGAGTCTTTGTACAGCTGTAAAATGCATTGCAGACAGTCAGGATCATTGTCCATATTTAGCTGAGAAGGTGCAGTCCTTAATTGAGACCTAGCTTTTCCGCAGGAGATGCAATTTTTTTTCTATAATTTTCGCAATTTACTAATTTTCGCAATTTACCTCATCCATTCTAACCATTAAATTTTCTCTGTGCACCCTGTCTCTACTACTAATTTCTCCTCATTTGTTATCTCATGAAAATGGACAACTTTTCACAGAAAATCTTGTATCTCTTCCACACATGCATTGGTGTTATCTATGGGTATTTTGACCTCTATAAAGAAATGACTTATAAGGTCAGTTCCTGATACCCATGCTCCTATTGCATACAACTGCTGGTCTCTCGTGTCAGGTTTTTCTAATGTAATTAAGAGTTTATTAATTTTTTTTATAATCTTGAACCTCAAGTTCATCCCCAATGTATTCAGCACCCATAATTCTTTGTTTATTACTTATGTACTTATCTGCCCCTTTGGAATTTGCTGGTTCCACAGCTATCCTTCATTAACGAACAGAAATCCACCCCTACTGTAGATGTCTCTCCTTGATGAAAAGTACTTATTTTGTACTAAATAAATCAGTCTAAAGTTATTATAAGCCCTTGGGGTCGGTATATTCCTTCCTTTAACACAAAGTATTATCCCCAGAATAACTAACACTTCTGTAAACCCCCGTACACTGTGTCTCTTTTTCCCCCCTTTGTAGAAAGACTTTTTCTTCAAGGCATGGGGGTGAATACCTATCCTTCCTTTACTCCCCCAGCCCCAACATCCCACCAGGAACCTTTAACCAGTTTTCAGGGAGAAAAGTTAATCCATGGTTTCCTCTCAGCCATTTTTATCGCAGTTGGAGTGGTTAGTCACACCTGGAATGCTCCTTTCCATCTGGGATTATGCCAATGCTTCTTCTTAATCACTTTAATCAGGACCCAATTTCCAGGTTTCACTATTAATCCTTGAGGAATGGCTTGTCCCATAATAGAAATAGAGTAATGTTTGTTAGCATCTTTGTCATATATTCTGCTAAAGTTTGGTCAGCTTCCTCATCATGCCTTACAAATGGTCTGAGCTGGGGCATAACATTTAGTCTGCCATACATAATTTCAAAAGGCCAATGGGAGGTAGAATACCCAGTTTTTCCCTGTATTTTACATGGTTTTTCTGAGTATGTTTTCAAGTACCGTATCTTATTATGTCTTTCTACCAGCCCTGCAAACTGAGGGTGATATGCACACTGATTTTTCATCTCTATCTTAAAACTTTGTTCCACTGCTGTAATGATTTTATTTAAAAAAAATGGACTATTATCACTATATATCCTTTCCGGCATCCCAAGCCTTGGTTTGATTTCTTTCACTAGTGCTTTTGCCCCTGTCTTGGCATCTGGGTTGGCATTAGGAAAGACTTCAATCTATTTTGTCAATACATCAATAATCACTAGGCAATATTTTTTTCCCTTCTCATTTATTTAATTTTATGAAATCCATGCAGAAGTGTTGGAATGGGCATTGTGGTTATGGAAATTGCACTCACCTAGTTCTCAAATTTCCCTGGGAATTATGCTTACAGCAAACATAGCATTCCAGGCAAAGCATTTATTGTATAATTCTTGAATCCGTATTCTGTAGATACCTTAGCTATGATTTCCACCATCCTTCGTGTTGAAACATGGCTTGTCCCATGGCTCAATATAGCGCCATATCTAAATAGATTAGTAGGATGGGCTTTCCCTGGGCACATTCATACATGCCATTTTTTACTGAAGCACCATTATCCATCCATTTTTGTTTTGCAGTAGTATGACTGCTACCGCTTGTGGCACCTTAAGCGTAAGGAGGTGAAACAATGCCAATGTAGCCAATGCCTACAGAGCCTTGAATGTGGCAACAACTGACTGAACACAAAGCAACAGAGCCTTGGCTACCATGTCTAATTGGGAGGAATAAAAGGCCAATATTTTTTTTGTTTGTCCCCATACTCTTAAGTTAACACTGACGTCATGTAACCTACTTTACGTTTGGGGAAAGGTTGTGCTGTAGTCGGATAACCCAAGAACCGCTGAGCTGACTAGAAGTTGCTTTATTTCCACAAAACCTTGTTCAGCCTCTGGGGTCCATTGAATGGGATCTGTTGTGGCAAGTGCAGCATCATAGATAAGTGCAGCAATCAGTGCCATTACCATGGCATAATTTGAGATCTAACTCCCGATCAAAAGTACTGGGCAAGGTTGATTACTTGTCACTTCGTTCAGTGTTGATTCAATTATCCGTTACAGATCTAAAGACACATTGAAACATATAATAGAGAACAAATTGCACACACATCAAAATTATGCCAAAGGTTTGATGAAATTGTTCTTGTAGGACCACTACGCACCTGCCTAGGACAACTAAAAGCATTGAAATGTTTTGTAACATATAGGGTTACACATCGCAGTCTTTTTCAGTGGCTCCTAGGAAGATATTTACAGTCAAGTCACAGAGAGGTCCAGCTAACAATCCTGGGAGTTTCGGCAACATGCATTGTTGTTGAAAACCTCCCTTTAGTTAGTTTTTTTTAAGGGTTATTATCAGATATTGCTCTTAATATTCCTCTACAAAGCCCTACTCTGTATTAGCTTCCTCTTCAAAAGGTAATACATTATATGGACATAAAATGGAGCCCATGAATCTGCTATATGTTCTAGCAGTCCTCTGAATGGAATGCCTGTTGTGTTTCCCTCAAATGTCAGTCCCGTATGAAGATTTAGACTTCTGTATACTTTTCCCTGAACAAATCTCAGTTCAGGGGTCAGTATTTTGGGTAATAAATGCAGTACCTTACATATTTTATTCTTCTTGGCTTACACAATTTGCATGAAAGTAGTCAATTCATCAACAAGCCCCACACTCAGAGATTCTTATAAGATTGCCAGATCCGCAGAGCCTTCCTCACTTGTTTGAAGGTTAAACAATTAGTACACAGACAGATAAATTGTCTATGAAAGTCGTTAGTGTACTTATTTCTTATTTTTCTTGCCACTTCTTCAGGGTTCATGAGAAGGGGAGAGAGAGATTTTTTTTCTTACTCAGGCTCGAAGTTTGTAAAACAACCCCATTGAAACTGCAGACTTTGAAAAGCAACAGGTAGAACTTCATGGAAATATATGTGTTTATCAGGACCTTTAACTAATGTCACCGTATACACACACAATATGGACATGAACCCATAAACTCTCACTCTCTTTTAATGGAGTATTATAGTAGCTTATCAGCTTTGTTGATCTTTCCAGACCAGGTAAGACAGATAGAGTACAAATACAATCAAAAGAACTAGGATTATAACAAATCTCTCAACAAAGTCATTATCAATATACCTCCAATCACTCTGACAACCAAAAGTATTGTTCTTGTCAATCAGATTAGTGTCAGATTCGATTGAGTCACCACACAACAAGTCAGTGGTGTAGTCAGGATAAAGTCTCATTCGACACCATTTGTCAAAGAAGGTCCCTTTATCAGTTTCCATGTCTAAAGGGTATGCCACACTAAACAACATCGCTAACGGGATCGCTAAAAAACGTCACTATTTAGCGATCCCGTTAGCGATGTTGTTGTGTGCGGCATCTACCAGCGACGTGGCCCCTTTGAGATCCTGCTGTGATCTCGCTCGTCGCTGACATCGTTCCGGACCCTATTTTATCGTCGGCGCCCCCGCTGGTAAGTATATATCGCTGAGTGTGGCACCTTTTCTTAGCGATTTAGCGGTACTTTTGTACCGCTAAAGTCGTTAAGGAGATCGCTAATCACGATAGCGTCCTTAACGACATCGCTAAGTTAAGCCGCTATCAGCGATATAGAAACAATCCCGCTAGCGATCGCATTAGTATGCGTCGTTATCCTGATCGCTAGCGGGATTGTTTAGTGTGGCAGTACCTTAAATTATGTGTTCAACTTATTTCTCCTACTGCGAGGAAGTTGGTTCTGTTTCTTTCACACAACCTGACAAGGGTGCCTCATCAATCTGGGACTGCTCCCTAATTAAATCTTCCTCTCAACTTTAGAACCCGACACCCTCACAACGTTCAGAAAAGTTGTCCTCTTTTTACGGCAATTCAGCTGGAGGTCTTAGAATAAGTAACCTTTGGCCACCCCGTGAATGGTGTCAGCCTCAATCATAAAAGGTGAGAGATATTTTTGGTTCTGGCTCAAAGGAACACGCTGTTAGAAAAATTATCTCCCGAAGCACTTACTCATCTGGAACAAGGCAGCTTTTTATTCTCATCTTGCAACAAGGGGCAAGACATGGTCATATGGTCTCCTTCACCTCAAATTTTGCTCTACACTCTAATATCTACACTTTAATATTTTATTTTAGCATATCCCGTGTAGAGATGGGCGAACCCGAACATTAAAACTTGGCGTCCGAATCGAACACCTACTGTTCGAGCACGAACACCGAACACGGACTTCACCAGGCAGTCAGTGTTACTGTTTGGGTTCGCCCCCCCCCCGAGAACCTGGTGTTTTTCACGCTGGCATGTGCATCACAGCGCGGCGAACACTGCTTCTGATTGGTGGTAAAATCATTACTGCGGGTCAGACATCCACTGTTCCCACGCTGTCAGATGACAGCATGAGCTCGCAGCTGTGATTGGAGGTAAAAAGTTTACCTCTGGTCACTGGCATAGGCTGATGGCACTACTGCTCCTATCACCCTACGCCTGCTGCCGTTAATAACAGTGAGAGCAGGTGGCGACTGCTGTTTTTTTTTAAATTATTTAAATAAATAATTAGAAAAAATGGCATTGGGTCCCCACATTTTTGACAACCAGCCTTGCTAAAGCAGACAGCTGTGGGCTGGTATTGTTAGGCTGGTAAGGGGTCATGGATATTGTCACACCAAAGCCTAAAAATAGCAGCCCACAGCTGCCAAGAAAAGGCACATCTATTACATGCATCAATTCTGGTGCTTTGCCTGACTGTTCCTACTAGCCCTGCAGCAGTGTCAAGTAGGGTTCATATCTGTGGGGCTGATATCATCTTGGTATTGTCCGGTGACATCAAGCCCACAGCTTAGTAATGAAGAGGCATCTATAAGACACCTATCCATTACTAATCCTATAGTTATATTGTAAATAAACACATAGCAAGAATAAAGTCCTTTATCTATATATATAAAAATGAGTGTGTGTGTATATATACAATATATATATATATATATATATATATATATATATATATATATATATATATATATGAAATATCTAATATATACATTTCATAGGCACATTTTCTTGACCACAACAGGTTACCCTGCCTGTGTTGCCCATAGCAACCAATCACTAAGCATCTTTCATTTCACCAGAGCTGTTTAAAAGATGAAAGCTGAGCTGTGATTGGTTGCTATGAGCAACAGTTTTCCCACTCCACAACACCTCAGCAGACACTGACCAGGTGGGAGAAATCTAGCATCCCCGGGAAAATAAGCTCCCAGCCATTTTCTGCCCCCCCAGAGAGGAGCAGAGAGCACATGACAGAAATGAATCACCCCCTCATCTATTACTGCAGGGCTCTATTGTTACCAGCGTAGAAAATTGCATCATCAGCGGCCGCACACAGATCCGCACTCAGAGTCACATTGCAAGGTTACATAACAACACATTTCCAGGAACTCCCTGCTCAGCGCCACCTTGCCCGGGACTATGGGATGGAGGATGTGTGATGGGTATATGGGCACGGGACTATGGGATGCAGGATATGTGATAGGTATATGTACATTGGACTATGGGATGGAGGATGTGTGATGGGTATATGGGCACAGGACTATGGGATGGAGGAAATATATTTATTTATTTTACTCACTTACATAGCGCCATTAATTCCACAGTGTTTTACATACATTATTGTATTATGGGTATATGGGCATGGGACTATGGGATGGAGGATATGTATGATGGGTATATGGGCACAGCACTATGGGATGGAGGATATGTATGATGGGTACAGTCATGGCCAAAAGTTTTGAGAATGACACAAATATTATATTTTCACATGATCTGCTGCCCTCTGGTTTTTATGTGTGTTTGACAGATGTTTTTATCACAGACAGAAATATAATAATTGCAAACATATGAGTAACAAAAACTTATATTGACAGTTAGAATGAGTTAATGCAGCAAGTCAATATTTGCAGTGTTGACCCTTCTTCTTCAGGACCTCTGCAATTCTCCCTGGCATGCTCTCAATCAACTTCTGGACCAAATCCTGACTGATAGCAGTCCATTCTTGCACAATCAATGCTTTCATTTTGTCAGAATTTTTAGGTTTTTGTTTGTCCACCGTCTCTTGATGATTGACCACAAGTTCTCAATGGGATTAAGATCTGGGGAGTTTCCACGCCATGGACCCAAAATCTCTATGTTTTGTTCCCTGAGCCATTTAGTTATCACCTTTGCTTTATGGCAAGGTGCTCCATCATGCTGGAAAAGGCATTGTTGATCGCCAAACTGCTCTTGGAGGGTTGGGAGAAGTTGCTCTTGGAGGACATTCTGGTACCATTCTTTATTCATGGCTGTGTTTTTAGGCAAGACTGTGAGAGAGCCGATTCCCTTGGCTGAGAAGCAACCCCACACATGAATGGTTTCAGGATGCTTAACAGTTGGCATGAGACAAGACTGGTGGTAGCGCTCACCTTGTCTTCTCCGAATGAGGCGTTTTCCTGATGTCCCAAACAATCGAAAAGGGGATTCATCAGAGAAAATAACTTTACCCCAGTCCTCAGCAGTCCACTGCCTGTACCTTTTGCAGAATATCAGTCTGTCCATGATGTTTTTTCTGGAGAGAAGTGGCTTCTTTGCTACCCTCCTTGAGACCAGGCCTTGCTCCAAGAGTCTCCGCCTCACAGTGCGTGCAGATGCACTCACACCTGCCTGCTGCCATTCCTGAGCAAGCTCTGCACTGCTGGTAGCCTGACCCCACAGCTGAAATGCTTTTAAGAGACGGTTCTGGCGCTTGCTGGTCTTTCTTGGGCGCCCTGGAGCCTTTTTGGCAACAATGGAACCTCTCTCCTTGAAGTTCTTGATGATGCGATAGATTGTTGACTGAGGTGCAATCTTTCTAGCTGCGATACTGTTCCCTGTTAGGCCATTTTTGTGCATTGCAATGATGACTGCACGTGTTTCTTTAGAGATAACCATGGTTAACAGAAGAGAAACAATGATGCCAAGCTCCAGCCTCCTTTTAAAGTGTCCAGTGGTGTCATTCTTACTTAATCATGACAGATTGATCTCCAGCCATGTCCTCATCAACACCCACACCTGTGTTAATGGAGCAATCACTGAAAAGAGGTTAGCTGGTCCTTTTAAGGCAGGGCTGCAATGATGTTGAAATGTGTTTTGGGGGATAAAGTTCATTTTCTAGCCAAATATTGACTTTGCAAGTAATTGCTGTTAAGCTGATCACTCTTTATAACATTCTGGAGTATATGCAAATTGCCATTAGAAAAAGTGAAGCAGTAGACTTTGTAAAAATTAATATTTGTGTCATTCTCAAAACTTTTGGCCATGACTGTATATGGGCACAGGACTAAGGGATGGAGGATATGTATGATATGTATATGATCATGGGACTATGGGATGGAGGATGTTTGATGGGTATATGGGCACGGGACTATGGGATGGAGGATGTGTGATGGGTATATGGGCACTGGACTATGGGATGGAGCATATGTATGATGGCTATATGGGCACAGGACTAAGGGATGAGGATATGTATGATGGATATACGGGCACGAGACTATGGGACGGAGGATGTGTGATGGGTATATGGGCACTGGACTATGGGATGGAGGATATGCATGATGGGTATATGGGCATGGGACTATGGGATGGAGGATGTGTGATGGGTATATGGGCACTGGACTATGGGATGGAGGATATGTATGATGGGTATATGGGCACGGGACTATGAGATGGAGGATATGTATGATGGGTATATGGGCACGGGACTATGGGATGATGGGATGGAGAATGTGTGATGGGTATATGGGCACTGTTTAACCCCTTAGTGACAGAGCCATTTTGCAGCTTAATGACCGGGCCAATTTTTACAATTCTGACCACTGTCAGTTTATGAGGTTATAACTCTGGAACGCTTTAACGAATCCTGCTGATTCTGAGAATGTTTTTTTGTGACATATTGTACTTCACGTTAGTGGTAAAATTTCTTTGATATGACTTGTGTTTATTTATGAAAAAAACAGAAATATGGCGAAAATTTTGAAAATTTAGCAATTTTCAAACTTAAAATTTTTATGCCCTTAAATCAGAGAGATATGTCACACAAATTTCTTAATAAATAACATTTCCCACATGTCTACTTTATATCAGCACAATTTTGGGAACAACATTTTTTTTTGTTACGAAGTTATAAGGGTTAAAAGTTGACCAGCAATTTCTCATTTTTACAACACCATTTTTTTTTAGGGACCACATCACATTTGAAGTCACTTTGAGTGGTCTATATGATAGAAAATACCCAAAAGTGACACCATTCTAAAAACTGCACCCCTCAAGGTGCTCAAAACCACATTCAAGAAGTTTATTAACCCTTTACGTGCTTCACAGGAACTGAAGCAATGTGGAAGGAAAAAATTAACATTTAACTTTTTTTGCAAAAACTTTACTTCGGAACCAATTTTTTTATTTTCACAAGTGTTAAAAGAAAAAATGAACCAAAAAATTTGTTGTGCAATTTCTCCTGAATATGCCGATACCCCATATGTGGGGGTAAACCACTTTTTGGGCGCATGGCAGAGATCACAAGGGAAGGAGCGCCGTTTGACTTTTTCATCGCAGAATTGGCTGGATGCCATGTCGCGTTTGTAGAGGTCCTGATGTGTCTAAACAGTGGAAACACCCCACAAATGACCCCATTTTGGAAACTAGACCCCCTAAAAAACTTATCTAGAAATGTGGAGAGCACTTTGAACCTCCAAGTGCTTCACAGAAGTTTATAACATAGAACCGTGAAAATAAAAAATCATATTTTTTCCACAAAAACGATCTTTTCACCCCAATTTTTATTTTCCCAAGGGTAACAAGACCCCAAAAGTTTTTGTGCAATTTGTCCTGAGCATGCTGATACCCCATATGTGGGGGTAAACCACTGTTTGGGTGCATGGCAGAGCTTGGAAGGGAAGGAGTGCAGTTTGACATTTTCAGCGCAGAATTGGCTGGATGCCATGTCGCGTTTGTAGAGGCCCTGATGTGTCTAAACAGTGGAAACCCCCACAAGTGACCCCATTTTGGAAACTAGACCCCCTAAGGAACTTATCTAGATGTGTGGTGAGCACTTTGCACCCCCAAGTGCTTCACAGAAGTTTATAACACCCGGGCGTGAAAATAAAAAATCATATTTTTTCCACAAACCTGATCGTTTAGTCCCCAATTTTTAATTTTCCCAAGGGTAACAGGAGAAATTAGACCACAAAAGTTGTTGTCCAATTTGTCCTGAGTACGCTGATACCCCATATGTGGAGGGGACCACTGTTTGGGCGCACGGCAGGGCTTGGAAGGGAAGGAGCGCCGTTTGACTTTTTCAAACCAATATTGGCTGGAATTGAAATTGGACGCCATGTCACGTTTGGAGAGCCCCTGATATGCCTAAACAGTGGAAAACCCCACAAATTACACCATTTTGGAAACTAGACCCCTTAAGGAACTTATCTTGATATGTGGTGAGCACTTTGAACCCCAAGTGCTTCACAGAAGTTTATAACGTAGAGCCATGAAAATAAAAAATCATTTTTTTCCTCAAAATGATCTTTAGCTGCTATTTTTTTATTTTCCCAAGGGTAACAGGAGATATTGGACCCCAAAAGTTGTTGTGCAATTTTTCCTGAGTACGCTAATACCCCATATGTGGGGTGAAACCACTGTTTGGGCGCATGGGAGAGCTTGGAAGAGAAGGAGCGCCATTTTGTAATGCAGACTTTGATGGAATGTTCTGCGGGTGTCATGTTGTGTTTGCAGAGCCCTTGATGTGCCTAAACAGTAGAAACCCCCTGCAAGTGACACCATTTTAGAAACTAGACCCCCCAAGGAGCTTATCTAGATGTGTGGTGAGTACTTTGAACCCCCAAGTGCTTCACAGAAATTTATAAACGCAGAGCCGTGAAAAAAAAAAAAAAAATTTCCTCAAAAATGATTCTTTAGCCAGCTATTTTTTATTTTCCCAAGGGTAACAGGAGAAATTAGAACCCCAAAATTGGTGTGCAATTTGTCCTGAGTACGCTGATACCCCATATGTTGGGGTAAACCACTGTTTGGGTGCACGGCACGGCTCGGAAGGGAGGGAGCGCCATTTGACTTTTTAAACGCCACGTCGTGTTTGGAGACCCCCTGATGTGTCTGAACAGTGGAAACCCCCCACAAGTGACCCCATTTTGGAAACTAGACCCCTTAAGGAACTTATATAGATGTGTGGTGAGCACTTTGAACCCCCAAGTGTTTTACAGAAATTTATAAACGCAGAGCCGTGAAAATAAAAAATATTTTTTTCCTCAAAAATGATTTTTTTAGCCAGCTATTTTTTGTTTTCCCAAGGGTAACAGGAGAAATTAGAACCCCAAAATTGGTGTGCAATTTGTCCTGAGTGCGCTGATACCCCATATGTTGGGGTAAACCACTATCTGGGCGCACGGTAGGGATAGGAAGGGAGGGATGGCCATTTGACTTTTTGAACGCTTTGTCGTGTTTGGAGACCACCTGATGTGCCTAACTAGTGAAAACCCCTCAATTCTAGCTCCAACCCTAACCCCAACACACCCCTAACCCTAATCCCAACCCTAACCCTAATCCCAACCCTAATTGTAACTATAACCCTAATTGTAACCCTAACCCTAATTGTAACCCAACCCTAATTCCAATCCTAACCCTAATTATAACCCTAACACTAAGGATAGGATCATATTGCGTTTTAACAGTCCGTTCAACACATAGCATTGACGGGCTGGTAACGGTATAGCATAACGCGATCGCGTTATGCTATACCAGCTAGCGCAGAGGAATCAGCAGATGATTCATCTGCGCTAGCGGTGACGGAGCCTAGGCGCTGCAGCACGCGTCCGAGGCTCCGTCACTGAATGACGGCACGTCGCGAATGCATGCCGCTTTACGGCATCCGTCGCGATGCGCCCTCAAATGTGGGTGAATGGTAGCATTAACGGACTGCGTTACACCGCGGTGTAACGCAGTCCGTCTAACGGACTGCCATACCGCAGTATGAACCCAGCCTAACCCTAACCCTAATGCTAACCCTAAACCTAATTGTAACCCTAACCCTAATTATAACCCTAACCCTAATGGAAAAATAATAATAAATAAAATTTCTTTATTTTATTATATGTCCCTAACAAAGGGGCTGATAAAGGGGGGGTTTATGTACTGTTTTTGTTATTTTGATCACTGTGATAGTTTATCACAGTGATCAAAATGTACTTTCAGAGAATGAATGAAGTCATTCATTTTTTGAATCTGCCGCCAGGCAGAGTCTGCGGGCGCACTGCGCATGCGCCCGCCATTTTTTTTTACAGGGTGAAGACGCTGGAGGATCGGACGACAGGAGGCGCTGCAGGAGCGCAGAGGGGCCAGGGGGGAACAGCTATAGGTACCGGGGGGAGATCGGGGGTCCTGGGGACCTATTCTCTCCACTCTGATGTGCGATCACATCAGAGGGGGAGAAATTGCAGGCAGGATCGCGTCTTTTTTTTCTTCTTTTGTGATCTCCGTTATAGGGTTAATAGCGGCGATCGCAAAAGCGGGGGGACTGGGGGGACCCTAATTATGTTCTCTGGGGTCTCGGCTACCTCTGGTAGCCGAGACCCCGGAGAAAATCCGGCTCGGCGGGCGCACTACGCATGCGCCCGCCATTTTTTTTACCGGAAAAAGACGCCGGGAGCTGCTGGAGCCACAGGAGACCTGGGGGACACCGAGAGGCACGTGGGGCTGATCGAGGGTCCCGGGGACCCCATTTCTCTCCCGTCTGATGTGCGATCACATCAGAGGAGAGAGAAATTAAAGGGAAAATAGCTTTTTTTTGCGATCGCCGTTATAGGGTTAATAACGGCGATCGCAAAAGCGGGATCGGTAAAAACCAACCCGAATCATGTTCTCTGGGGTCTCGGCTACCCCCGGTAGCCGAGACCCCAGAGAAAATCCGACTCTGGGGGGCACTATAGGCTTTTCCACAGCGCGGCGCTGTGTTTTAAGTACCCTTAATGACCGCCGTTAAAAGGCGTATCGGTGGTCGTTAAGGGGTTAATAAAGGTAATTTTATTCAAATATTTGTTAGTCTGGTATTTCCTTTTAGACCATTAATTCGGGGTTTCTTGTTCGGTTCACATGACAGCGTGGCAAACATTGGATGTTCTCGTCCCTCCATTCAAGTGAATGGGGTCTGGGTTTGGGTTCAGGCTCGGGTACTGTTCTGGTACTAACCTTTTTTTAACAGTTCGCCGAACCCTCCGAACCCCAACATCCAGGGGTTCGCTCATCTCTAGTTATTGGTATATACTGTACTGTTGTATATGTAACAGTTTTTTTCACTGACAACTCTCTAAGCACACAAAAAAATCTACATGTAATTTAATGCATGAACTGGACTGCGTATCATTGTCGCAGGGTTGACAACTATCCAGAAATTCTGAAACAGTCCAAAAAAATTAGGGCACTTTTTTGCCTTGTCCGTGAGAAAAATTTAAAGCGTCTGTGATTTTTTAAACTGAAGAAACTGACAGAATATTTTGACTCAAATTATCATCATTTTATAGTTTACAGCTATTGCAGCTGATATCTACTTATCAAAAATTATGGGCTGTAAACATGGATTATAATCATTATGATTTATTATTTTCCAATGTGTTCGTAGAAATATAGTGTGTGAGTGAAATACACATATACAAATATAAACTGAGAAGCTAAATTATTGGTTTTGCATTTGAGCGCTGATAATTGCTAATTAAGAATAAAGCCATTAAAATGGCTGGTATTGTATTTCTCCTATTAACCAGACAAGCAATCCAAATAAAACAATGCTATAGGCAAACACAAGAAGCCAACATTTTACACCTGATTAAACAGCAATGTTGTCCTGTTTAGCATAATGCCAAGTACACATTTCTGTTGGGAGCAATGAACTATTTGGCTTACTTGGAAAAAAATTAATTAATGCATACATTATCAGAAATTATAACTAACGTAAGTTATTTTAAAATGCCAAAAGGTAACAGCCACATTGCTTTTTTTTGCAGTAGGTCATGTTGATTCTTAACACTGAAAAAGTTACAATTTTACTTGCAACAAACTTTAAAAAGTTATGTTTTCATAGACTAAATGTTTCCCTCATCTATTCTGGGCTTAGGCCGGGGTCATACATGCGAGAAACTCGCACGAGTCTCACATGTCAATACCCGGCACTGCCGCTGGCACTCAGGACCGGAGCTTGCGGCTGCATAGAAACACAGCAGCTGAATGCTCCTGTCCGAGTGCGGGCAGCACTGCCGGGTATTGACATGTGAGACTCGTGCGAGTGTCTCGCATGTCTGACCCCGGCCTTAGTGTCATGGCTTTCCCTCATTAAAGAGCCATGAGATTTATGATGAATCCATTTTCTAAGGAATCTAATGTATCCTAATTATTTAAAAGATTTTAGTACTTCAAATGATTCTTCACAATACAGTGACATTATTGATATTCTCACTTTCAGAAAGCAATGATATCCCATCAGAGTAAAACAGTGTAAACAGATCAGTAGAAGTTTTTATTTAAAAACCTGCTAATAGGTTTCTAGTAGTGTTGAGCGATACTGCTCGATATCTAAAAATATCGTATCGAAATGGTATCGCCGATATCACTAAATATCGTCGATATCCGATTCCGATACCGGAAGTCCCATGTAAGTCTATGGGAACAAAATATCGCAACTAAAAAAAACCTTTATTTCCTTGTAAACACTAAATATACACACATAGAATACATATATATATATATATATATATATATACATGTCATTGTGACATATATATATATACATATATGTATAGTTTATACACTTCTACATAGTAAAATATCCTCTGATTCAATTGCCGGGTAAAGCCGGCTTCTGTGAAAAGACAGAAGCACCCGACATGAAATGACACTTGGTGTACATAGGGTTAACCATGTCTTTTCATGTCGTTTGCAATCTGATTTGCACAAACAATTACATCAGTCTATGTGTGCAAAATTTCACACCTGTAGGGTTAATTAAAGGTGTAAATTCGTTGTAAAAAAAACGGACTTTTTTGCTACGAATTTACACCTTTAATTAACCCCTACAGGTGTGAAATTTTGCACACTTACACTCATGTAATTGTTTGTGCAAATCAGATATCAAACTACATGAAAAGACATGGTTAACTCTATGTAAACCAAGTGTCATTTCATGTCGGGTTCTGCATTTTCACAAAAGCCGGCAATTGAATTAGCGGCTATTATACTATGTAGAAGTGTATGAACTATAAATATATATATATATATGTGTCACAAATTTAATGACATGTATATATATATATGAGGTGTAAAATTGCTGAAAAAAAAGGCGTGGGCTCCCGCCCTATTTTCGCAACCAGACAGACAAAGCCAGTGAGTGGGGGCAGATAATAATAGCCCAGAGAGGGACCATTATTTTTGGCCCCCCGGCTACTAACATCTGCCCCCAGACACCCCAGAAAGGGCAAATCTCTAATTAGATTTGCCCTTTCTGGCACTTTGCCCGTCTATTCCCATTGCCCTGTAGCGGTGGCGAATGGGTTAATAAGGGGTTAAAATGACCTTGCAATTGAAAGGTCACTTTAAGCCAGGTTAATAATTGAGAGCTGTCAATTAGACAACTATTAATTATTAATCCTATTGCATGAAATAAAAATCAAACACACACACTTTAATAAAAAAGAAGTTTAATGAAATAATCACACAGTTTTTGACCATATTTTATTTTCCTGCTAAAACCATTTCCTGTAATAAAAATAAAATAATAAAGCAAAATTATTTTTACCAATCCGATGTACAGTCAGGTCCCACGGTGTAATCCTTCAGAAAGGGTTAATGTTTACTGCAGGGACCGCAGCTAATGCTGCAGCCTCACAGTAAACCCCCAAATGAATGAGTTCCTCTCCTGGCTGACAGGAGAGGAAGTGGAAAGCTTAATTGATTGCTTTCCACTTTCACTTCAGGTCAGCCAGGGACACAATCAGTGACGTCAGAGGGAACTGGTTAACAAAAATAGGGGATCCCCTCGAAAAAAATTGGCGTGGGGTCCCCCCTATTTTTGTTAACCAGCCAGATGAAGCAGACCGCTGAGGCCTGGATTTTCAGGCTGTTAAGGAGCCAAGATCCATGGACCTTGCCAGCCTGATAATACCAGGCCACAGCAGTCTGCATATCTTGGCTGGTTAACAAAAATAGGGGATCCCCTCGAAAAAAAAACGGCGTAGGGGTCCTCCTATTTTTGTTAACCAGTCAAGTAAAATGCAGACTGCTGCGGCCTGGTATTAAAAGACTGTCAAGACCCATGGATTTTGGCCCTCAACAGCCTGATAATACCAGGCTACAGCAGCCCCACATTTGGCGCATCAAAAGATGTGCCAATTGTGGCACTTTACCCGGCTCTTCCCACTTGCCCTGTAGCGGTGGCAAGCGGGGTAATAAGGGGTTAATGTCACCGTTGATTGCACGGTGACAATAAGCCCGGTTAATAATGGAGAGGTGTCAATAAGACACCGATCCATTATTAATCCCAAAGTTATTGAATGCATAAAAAAAAGACAAAGCAAGAAAAAAGTATTTTAATGAAATAAAAGAGACAACACACTTTTCATTTCTTTTATTGTACTCTCATTCCTGCGACGCCATCGATCTCCTGTAAAAAAGAAAAAAAACAAACCAACAGTATACCACCTGTCCGACGCAGTCCATAGTAACGACAGTCCCACGACGATCCAGCTCTGCTACATCGCAATGACAGGCAGAGCCTGTCATCGCGACGCAGCACAGCTGATTACCTGCTTCCCCGGCGGTGACGTCATCGGACTGACTGCTTTACGGCCGGGATTACCCAGCAGTCACTGCAGTTATCGCGAGAAACTGCATGTGACCGCCGGGGAGAAGAGGATGGCGGCCATGAAGCAGTCCAGCCTGTGACCGCCGGAGATCTTCTGCCAGGTAGGTGCCGCTGACTCCTGACAGACCCGACCGACGGATACTGACAGTGACAGACCCGACCGACGGACACAGACAGTGACAGTGACAAATCGGATTCCGGTATTCGATATGACGAAAATATCGGTATTCGGAATCGAAAGGCCGATACAGCTAATATCGGCCGATACCCGATATTTGCAGTATCGTATCGCTCAACACTAGTTTCTAGTTTTTACTATTTGTAAAGTAATAGTGTGAGAACACAGTATTTTATGAGTGTCCAAAACTTAGTAACTTCTTTGAATAATTTCAAATTGAACTGATCACAGCAAAAAGACCGGCCTCTGTAGATATTCCAATTTAGTGTACCCTTACAATAGAGTAAGCTAATTGTAATGCCAGCTAGGTGTAAGATCCTCATATAATTGGCAGCACTATTGTGCCAACTGCAGCAAATTGATCCAATATTGTGCCAACCACATATTAGTGATTTTAGAACAATGGTTTTGTGGCAGTGGACAACCCCTTTCAGTGATCAAGGCAAAAGTCTTCATAATGTCAAACCAAGGTTAATGCAACGACTGTCATATGCACATTAATTTGTTTCATTAACATCATCCAATTTGTATAACAAGCCAAAAACATTTGATAAAGAGGAAATATTGAAAAGATGCCGAATAACAGTCTGGTGCTGGCGCTCCCGAAAATTATATCCTGTGCTATATTGGTTTATTAAAAAAGTTTTGTATTCTAAATATACAAGGTAAAAACCCCTATTGTTTTCTGTACTAAGGAAAAAATAATGTGACTGTTCCTGCAAATATTCTGTACATATATTTAGCCTACAAACACACATATTCTCTATGTACATACAATACACAAACAATAATACAATCTCTACACTGGACACTCTCTGGACACACACATTGCGCTTATTCCTGTGACACACTGTACACCTGCCTAAGGAAACACAAAAAACCATCTAAAGACCATAAAAATTAACTTTTAATTCATTACTTAAGAAATAAATCATTTAAAAACCTACAAAGGTCAGTGTGTATAAGAAGCAGATCAGATATAGCCTATCTCTTGCTGATCATAGTCCCAGTACTTGTCTCCTTATTCATACGCATTGCCCTGTATCACGGTTTATAGGGATTTCTTTGTGTGACCGCTACATTATTCCCTTCAAAATCAACATACACATCTCACCAATGTGGATGCTTTAGCGGCGACGGATCCTAACAGTTTCAAGTCTCCCAAACAGCATGAGGACACATCTGAAGTTTTGTGCAGATCCTGGAGCAGTCCAGGGCCTAGGATCCAGAAGAAGCATCGCACTACATGGCTCTAGTGGAAGAGGACAGTTTGGTCACAGCGAGAGGGAAAGGGGGTGAGCCTCAGGGAAGCTAAGATTCCGGATAGGAAGCCCCTGGTAGCAACAGAGTCTGTTGAGGCGAGATCAGTTCAGGCAGAATGGAGGCAAGATCTGGTAGTGTACTGGGCAACAGGGACACCAATCAAAAGGGACTCTGTCTCATAGTGTATGCGGCAGCCGAATGTATCCAAATTACACAGTAAAGCCGAACCTGTTGTACTGGACTAAATGTCTCCTGTTGTGTGTCCAGCTGTTTCTGGTCCCAAGGATGGTGAGGAAGCAAGGACTCCCGAAAGGCAATTAAGTAAAGAACGATCCCACAGCACAACACACATATGTCAGGTTTACATTTAGAAGAGGGGTTTTAGGGTGAAGAGAAGTCAGTACCAGCACAAATCACCTACCCTGATCCCCTTCACATGCACCAACTGCAGACAACACATATGGTCATACAGTTCAATCGACAGAACTTTGCCAAGATCTGACAAAAGTAAGGCAGAGGAGCAGCTCTAAGAGGAAGGCTGCATTATAACTGAGAAAAGTGTACATTGGCTGGGGGCCATTTAGTGTTTGTAGCAATCTTTCCTGTGCATATAACAAAGATCCTAGGAGGCAGCAATAATGACTGAGCAGTGCTCTTTATCAGCACATTCTCATTTTTCCCTGCATAAACCTGATGATGCTACCTGCATCTCCCACAAAATATAGAATTAAAAGATTAAAGTGGCTCATGTACCACACAATAACACAATTAAACTCTATAGCTTTCTTTGATAAAAAACAAGTTCTCACAGAACTCCTGCAACAGAAAAATTAAAAAATTATGGGTCTTGGAAAATGGTGATGCAAACCATAATTGTATGCTTACAAAGTTCAGAATTTTTTAGAACATTAAATTAATAAAAACAATACATGCTTGACATCTTCATATTTGTGATGATCTGATGAATTATATTTCCAGCTAATTTTTTTACCAAATAATAAACTCCATAAAAACAAAACCTGAAAAGCAATGGCAGAATTACATTTTTTTCACAATTTCACTTCGCCATGAATGTTTCTCCCATTTCACATGCATGGTAAAGTAAATGGTGTCTTTTGAAACAACAACTCGTCCAGCAAAAAAATAAGCCTTCATGTATGTGTCTATGATGCAGGAGAATCTGTACACAGGCTTCCCTATACATCGGTTTTTCATAGCTCATTAGACCCCAGGATAGAAGTAAGAGTTTAAAAGGGTTGTCTGATTAAGGGTATGGTTCCACGTTCAAGAAGACTGGCATTTTGGACGGAGCGGAAATCCCGCTCCGCCCAAAGCCCGCCCCCTTCTGAACGCGCGCTGAATCCGGATGTGTTCATTGAACACATACGGAATCACCGCTGCGCTGCATAGGACTGTGTTATTTACCTTGCGGCAATGGAAACCCTTAAATTGATAAGTCTGTGGTCACTCTGGGTGACTGCAGACTTATGAATCCCCCCAGTGCATGCACTGTGTGCTGCGAGGATTCCCTAGTTCCTGGCAGTGATGTATGCGTGATGTATACTCCCAGGCAGAACTCATTTAGTGGACAGCTCCACCCTCCATACCATACCTGAACATAGATTACTAGTGCAGTTTATCTCCTAGATCCTAGTCTATGTGCATATTTGTATTGACTCTCCTGTTATTGACCTGCCTTGCATATCCATTCTATCTGACCTCTCCTCTCCTGACCTCAGCTATGTATTGTGAACCTGTGCTGCCTGCTCTGACCTCAGACTTCCTGACCACATCTCTGCCTAAACCCTCAGTGCTTTGTATCCCTTCCTTAACCCATTGGTCAGCTACTGCAGATCCAGGCACTGCCCTGGAGTGGCACATGGTGGCTACTCTAATACCTCAAGCGTATCCTCACCAAAAGAGGTTCTAGTGGAGATTAGGTAGTTATTAGTCACACCCCTCCAGGGTAAACCCCCGACAGTAACACAGTGAGTCCACACCCATCATCGTTACAAAAAGTTCAGGCCATAGACCCCGCTAACAAATAGAATAGAGACCCCAAGTCTTATGTTCAAGTACTATGAGGTTTGTGCTCACTGTGTGCATCAAGGCCAGATGATGCAGGCAATTAATTTGGTGGCAACCCAGCTGCAGGATTTGTTCATTTCAGTTTCAACTCTGTCCTGCATCTCTACTGTGTCTGGCCCGCCTTCCACAGGACTGGTAGCCTCTCAAGGGGAACACCTTAAGATTCCACTTTCAGGTGGTACAACTAAGCTCCAGCTTCCACTCCTATTCCGCTGTGATGTAGACCCCAAGGAGAGCAGTGGCTTTATAAACTCCACTTCATGCTCCACGACCATCTTTTCCCTTTGGACCAGTCCAAGATCGCATTTATGCTCTCACTGCTGTCTGGACATGCCTTGGCTTGGACAAACCCCATTTAGGAATGTGGAGGTCCTGAGAATCGAGAATTGGGAAAGTTCTTATGAGCAGTGTTCGAGATACCTGGCCGCACCTCTTCGGCCGCCTCATTCCTTTTGACTCTGAGACAGAGCACGGACATTATGCCTCATTATGTTTTACTCTTCAAGGCCCTGACTGTAGAGCTGGAATGGAATGAAAAAGCCTTGGTAGCGACATTCTGGCAGCGTCTGTCTGATTGCATTAAGGATGAATTGAGTGCCAGAGATCTACCATCTTTGCTGGATGACCGTATAAACCTGACTACTAGGATTGATCTCTGTTTCCATACGTGGGCTCTGGAAGAAACTCAAGTACCCACTCGCATCAAAAGACCACCCAGGCTGGCTCCCATCTTCCGGTACCCCTTGCTATCACAAACCTCACCTCCTGCTACACAGCTGATGCATGTTGAGCATGCCAAATTCTATTTACAAGAGTGACAGTGAATGTATCGTAATACTGATTACATGTACTGTGGAAGCAAAATGCATGATGTTTGTCAGTGCCCAGTGAAACTCTAGCACCTAATGGTTGGCTGGAAAGACAATCTTAGGTGAGAAGGATTTCTCTCCAAAACTAGTGACCGAGGTAACCCTGGTCTGGGGAGAGTGGTCTCTCTCTGCGGCACCTCATTTAGACTCCAGTTCAGTTGTCAACTTCATTCATCAGGTTTTGTTCATAAACTTCAGCTTCCTAGCTAGATCTTACTATCTCTATTATATCCATTGATGGACAACTTCTGGCAGAACCTATCCAATGTCTCAACCTGCCAGTCACGTTGCAGGTTGAAATTCTGCATTTTGAAAGAATTTTGTTCTACGTGATACCTAAATCCATAAACAATGTTCTTCTGGGCCTTCCATGGTGGCATTTACACTCACCAGTTGTTGACTGGACTACTGGTTAGGTGATTCAATGGGGACCATTGTGTGCTTCCAACTGCCTTGACAAGGTCTTGCCCAAGTCTCCACCTTCCGTGCCTTCGAGCCTTTCTTCTCTGCTCACCGATTATATCAAGCCTATGCAGATGTGTTTAGTAAGAAGGAAAAGTTCTTACCTTACAATTGTACCATCAATCTTCAGTCTGGCACCAATCTGCCTCAGGGACGAATGTATCATCTATCTCTACCAAAGATTAGGGCCATGTTAGAGTACATCCAAGAGAATTTAGGCAAGGGATTCATTCATAAGCCCTCTTCTCCTACCGGTGCGGCTTTTCCTTTGTGTTAGAGAAGGATGGTTCTTTATTTCCCTGTATTGACTATTTGGGACTTAACAAGATCACCTTAAAGAACAACGTTTGATTTCTGAACTATTTATTTGAATCCACAGAGCAAAGATTTTCACCAAATTGGATCTACAATGGACTTATAATTTAATTAGCATCCGCAATGACGACAAATAGAATATGGCTTTTAATAACTGTGACAGTCACTACGAGTATCTCATCATGCCCTTGGGTCTGTGCAATGTGCCCAGTGCTGCTCCATCTCAATCCTAACAGTTTTTCCTGGAAGTGGATTCCTCCTCTTTCAGTGCTGGGACAGTTCTTCTGCGAAGAACGTCTTCGGGGAATTCTGTCTTTTATGGTTTCTTCTCTAGACTGTTTTCACCTGCCAAGTAAAACTATGCAATTGGAGATCTTGAACAAAGAATTTGACCTTTCTGCTGACCACCCAATGGTTAAATCCTCATCAAGCCAGGTGGGCGCATTTCTTTGCCCGTTTTGACTTTGAGTTGCACTTTGAGTTTGAGTTGAGTTTCACAAAGAAAAATATTAAAGCTTAAGTCTTGATCCTTTGACGTGTCTTCTGATTTTGAAGATGAGGCACAGCACATCATTAACATGGCTTATTGTTGACGCAGCTCTTGTTCAGTTAAAATACATAACTCCTGGTAAGACCTGTGTTGCTACTGATAGTACAGTCATGGCCAAAAGTTTTAAGAATGACACAAATATTAATTTTTACAAAGTCTACTGCTTCACTTTTTCTAATTGCAATTTGCATATACTCCAGAATGTTATAAAGAGTGATCAGCTTAACAGCAATTACTTGCAAAGTCAATATTTGGCTAGAAAATGAACTTTATCCCCCAAAACACATTTCAACATCATTGCAGCCCTGCCTTAAAAGGACCAGCTAACCTCTTCTCAGTGATTGCTCCATTAACACAGGTGTGGATGTTGATGAGGACATGGCTGGAGATCAATCTGTCATGATTCAGTAAGAATGACACCACTGGACACTTTAAAAGGAGGCTGGTGCTTGGCATCATTGTTTTTCTTCTGTTAACAATGGTTATCTCTAAAGAAACACATGCAGTCATCATTGCAATGCACAAAAATACCCTAACAGGGAAGAGCACCACAGCTAGAAAGATTGACCTCAGTCAACAATCTATCGCATCATCAAGAACTTCAAGGAGGTTCCATTGTTGCCAAAAAGGCTCCAGGGCACCCAAGAAAGACCAGCAAGCGCCAGGACCGTCTCTTAAAAGTGTTTCAGCTGCGGGATCGGGCTACCAGCAGTGCAGAGCTTGCTCAGGCAGGTGTGAGTGCATCTGCACGCACTGTGAGGCGGAGACTCTTGGAGCAAGGCCTGGTCTCAAGGAGGGCAGCAAAGAAGCCACTTCTCTCCAGAAAAAACATCATGGACAGACTGATATTCTGCAAAAGGTACAGGCAGTGGACTGCTGAGGACTTGGGTAAAGTTATTTTCTCTGATGAATCCCCTTTTCGATTATTTGGGACATCAGGAAAACGCCTCATTCGGAGAAGACAAGGTGAGCGCTACCACCAGTCTTGTCTCATGCCAACTGTTAAGCATCCTGAAACCATTCATGTGTGGGGTTCCTTCTCAGCCAAGGGAATAGGCTCTCTCACAGTCTTGCCTAAAAACACAGCCATGAATAAAGAATGGTACCAGAATGTCCTCCAACAGCAACTTCCCCCAACCCTCCAAGAGCAGTTTGGCGATCAACAATGCCTTTTCCAGCATGATGGAGCACCTTGCCATAAAGCAAAGGTGATAACTAAATAGCTCAGGGAACAAAACATAGAGATTTTGGGTCCATGGCCTGGAAACTCCCCAGATCTTAATCCCATTGAGAACTTGTGGTCAATCATCAAGAGACGGGTGGACAAACAAAAACCTAAAAATTCTGACAAAATGAAAGCATTGATTGTGCAAGAATGGACTGCTATCAGTCAGGATTTGGTCCAGAAGTTGATTGAGAGCATGCCAGGGAGAATTGCAGAGGTCCTGAAGAAGAAGGTTCAACACTGCAAATATTGACTTGCTGCATTAACTCATTCTAACTGTCAATATAAGCTTTTGTTACTCATATGTTTGCAATTATATTTCTGTCTGTGATAAAAACATCTGTCAAACACACATAAAAACCAGAGGTCAACAGCAGATCATGTGAAAATATAATATTTGTGTCATTCTCAAAACTTTTGGCCATGACTGTAGGAGAATTCTCACCTGTGGACATGAATCAAAGCTGGCCAGCCATATGGTCATACGTAAGTCCACTGAGCTGATTGCTCACTGCTTTTGGTGGACATTGTTGGCCAAGGATGTTCAAAACTTTGTATCCTCCTTTCCATTATCCGCCAGAAACATGTCTACCAGGAACACTGTTGATCTCCTTCAGCCTCTGCCTATTCCTTTGTTTCCGAGGCAACACATAGCCATGGAGTTCTTCATGGACCTGTCCCTCTTTGAAGACTACAATGCCATCTGGGTAGTGGTTGGCCAGTTCTCCAAGATGGTTCACTTCATTCCTTTGGTTGACCTTCCCTCCGCTCCCGAGCTCACCACTCAGATTTTTCAGCATGTGTTTTGTCTCCATGGTCCTTCTCTCCACATTGTCTCTGATGGAGGAGTTCAGTTCACATTTAAATTTTAGAGCGCTCTTTGCAAGCTGTTGAATATTCAGATAGATTTGTCCTCCGAGTGCCATCCTCAGACCAACAGTCAAGTGGAACAGGCCAACCATGTTCTTGAGAACTACCTACCACACTTTATCTCTGCCTGTAAGGATGATTGGTTGCCATTACTTTCCTGGGTTTAGTTTTCCTGCAAGAACCACTTTGGGTAGTCTTTGTGCATCTTATTTTTTTGTTGTATACACTCAACATCGTCAAGTGCCCTCTCCTATATCTAGTTCCTCTGAGGTACCAGCAGTGAATTCTTCATACGACAAGTTAATCCAGATCTGGTAGCAAACTCAGGCTTTTCTCCTTAATGCTGTGTCTTACACGAAGTCTCATGTAGACAAAAAGAGAACTTCACCTCATTTCCAACTCAGAGATAAAGTCTGGTATTCTTCCTGGAACATTCGGCTGAAGATGCACTCTGACAAGTTCACTGCCCTGTACCTTAGGCCATTAAAAAACTCAAACAAATTAATCCAATGAGTTACTGTCTTCATCTCCCAGTGAATCTACTGATTCAAATTTGCTTCATATCTCGCTCCTGAAACAAGTGGTCCTGAATCGCTACAATAAATCTTATACTCCGTCCTCTATTTCTCTTCTCATGGATGTGTTTCAAGTTAAGAGCATTATGGATTTTAAGAAGGTTCGAGGAAAGACCTTCAATTTGGTCAATTGAAAGGGCTTTGGTCCTGAGGAGAGATCTTGCGAGCATGTGGAGAACATCTGTGCCCCTATCATCTTGGAAAGTTTTGTCTGTTGCTCTGCCCCTCTCAGACTCAGGCCATCACGCTGAACTCCCTCTTGGAGCAGTCCCAGAACGGCTGCATTCTCCTCTTGTGTCCTGCTGCGTTTATCTTCCCTTGCCTATCCTCTGCCACCAGAGAATATGTTAGGCAGCTCCACCCATCACATCATAACTGAACTTAGGCTCCTAGTGCAGTTCATCTCGTAGCATCCTGTCTATGTGCAGTGAATGTTTGTATTGATTCTCCTGTTACCATACCAGCATGTATACCTGTTCTGTCTGACCTCTCTGCTCCTAACCTCTGCTATGTATTCTGAACCTGTTCTGTCTGCCTAACCTCAGGCTTCCTGACCACAGCTCTATGCCCTCATTGCCTTGTATCCCTGCCTTAAGCTAGGTTCACATTGCGTTAGTACAGTCCGCTCAACACATGCGTTAAACGGACTGCGCTAACGCAAGTGCCTTTTAAAGATCGCGTTATGCGATCACGCTAGCGCAGATGCTCCATCTGTGCTAGCTGTGACGGACCCCCGAACGCTGCAGACCGCGTCCGGGGTCCGTCACAGAATGACGGCACATCGCTAATGCATGCCGATTATGACATGCGTTAGCGATGCACTACATAATGGCAGTCTATGGGTGCGCTAATGCATCCGTTACATAGCGTTAGTGCCGCTATGTAACGAATGCCGTCAGCACATTGCCATTAACGCAATGTGAACCCAGCCTTAACCTGTCGGCCAGCTGTTGCAGGTCCAGGCACTGCCCTGGAGTGGCACATGGTTGCTACTGTAACACCTCAAGTCTATCTTCACCATCAGAGGATCTAGTGAAGGCCAGGTAGCCACTTTGCCACACCCTTCAGGGTAAGTCTTGCCAGTGGCGCAGTGGATACACACAAATCACCATCACACAGAGTGAAGGGTTAATCAGAGTGCCGCCACTCACAAATAGTGAATGCTCACTGTAGCCACTCCATACATACCTCTATAACTGAAAGCTGGCAGATCCCAGAAGGAATAAAGCAAATTTCCTTCCAGTAGTCATGCTTTTACTAAAGTGGCTTGACAGAATTGTAAGGCTATGAACTTGAAGTTTAATTCTACATCTGTTCCATGGGAACATAACAGATTCCTTCTAAAATGCTGACTGGCTGCCTTACTGAAAGCATGGCTATCCCGAAAAAATTAACTTATATCTTCCCAATAGTTGGCACTTTTAATGAAAGCTCATACTGCACACATGCTGCAGAGTAAGCTTTCGATCAAAGAGTCAGGGGGTGATTACAGCAGCCACTCACAGTATTATATATACTGCTCCATCCTCGACCATATAACTCAAAGCATGAGGCTTTCTGGAGAAAACAAGTTTATTTCCTCCCGGTGGCCATTTTATCAATAAAAGAGACAGGCAGCATTTTAACATTATTTACAGTTGTGCTCAAAAGTTTACATACCACGGCAGAATATTTGCTTTCTTGGCCTTTTTTTAGAGAATATGATTGATAACACCAAAACTTTTTCTCCACTCATGGTTAGTGGATGGGTGAAGCCATTTATTGTCAAACTACTGTGTTTTCTCTTTTGAACTCATAATGACAACAATGGTGTTACCATTTATATTCTCTGAAAAAAATCTAAGAAAGCAAAAATTCTGCTGGTGTATGTAAACTTTTGAGCACAACTGTACCTGCAGATTAATCCTATATATTCAGGTAAATAACATTTTTGCACACAACATGGTCCTTTAAAAACAGGTAATACCATCTCTTTCTAGAGCTCAACTATTGAAAAACTGATAAAGTCTGAAATACTGTTATTATTCCTGTATACACAAGTTGTTATAGAAAGGCGGCTTCTCCACACATATTCAGGAATTAGCTACTGTATGTTTAAATGGCATTTTTGCTATTGCATTAATCTATGACATGATGTGCTTCTCTGTCGGTAAAAAGACCCAGAGGAAATGCATTTTACTGCTCATATATCTGAAATTCATGTGCATGCACCAGCTGGTTTTGAGCAGTGCCTGGGCCACATGGATCTACAGCCCTACAATAGTAGCCATCTGTGCAGTTTACATGAAGCAAAACAGTGAGAGCAACTTATGCAATTTTATTAGAAGCAAACTAGAAAACGATATATCAAAAACTATAGAGATAAAGTTTGTCTAAAGAGCAAGTTGCTGCCAGAAATAACATTCCCCAGGTTACTACGCATGACAGATTCAGTTATGCTAACTCTTTATTATAAGATAACATATTAGCGATGAAATAAACAGTTTGACATCTTATTTCCCCCTTACTGTTTGACGGAGATCAAAAACATATGCGTAAATGAGACCAATTAGGTGATATTATGGAAGGGTTTATATATGAAATAAGTTACATATGTCCATACAATAATACTCGTACCTAAGAGAAATATTTATCTGGGATTGTTTAAATGTGGCAATGGCAGACACGAAGAAAGAAAAGCAAATTTCAGGAACAAATAATATAATGTATATTGCATCCATTCTCTATAAATAGCAGATTGATTGATTTACATAATTTGTGACATGTAGTTGCTAAAATAATTTCCATGTAATTACATTTGGAACACTATAAAAGATACAATTAGTTGTAGCAATAAATAAAGCTTGGTTAGGAAACCAAAATACTGTATATTTTATGGTTTAGATTCTATTGTAAGTTATATTATTGAGAGCATTATTATGGTCTTTGCTCTAATCCATAACGGTAACAACAAAGCCTATGTGAATTATTTTTTTGGCTAGAAATGCCATAATAATTCATAAACAAGACCTGTAGCTACCCAGAAATTTGAAAGTGTTGTCTTCTACTTGGACAACTGCTTCTCATTCCCTATGGCTGACCGTGTTAACATAAAAACACTTATACTCACCATCTGCGACATTTCAGCCTTGTCTAACCAACAAATAAAGTTGCACTCTGTAGCGCTATAGCATGAAAACATGAAACATGAAATTTGAATTGCATTACTGCACTAGAAAATATGAAAAATTGACAATACTTAGAGCATAAATTTGCCAATACAGGTGTACCCAGCAGCCACAATAAGGTGATTATCATTGCTGGGAACCTTCCTAATGTGAATCGTCTCTAAGGCGAAAGCCTACATTTATATGGGAAAGTAGGATCCTGCTGTAATTAAAAATGCCTGAGGCTGAGGGGTGGAGTGCTCTGTCAGAGAGCTTATGTCTACAAATTTCAAAAGACTGATTGTCACTTTCAAACAAAGATCAGGTGTGAACAGGTGCTTTCTAAGAGTAGACATCTCCATGTATAACCAACATAACTAGTAGAACTCTGTAGCGCTATAGCATGCAAACACCAAGAATATGAAATTTGAATTTTTCCTTTTTTTTTCTAGTGCTGTAATGCAATTCAAATTTCATATATTTCATGTCTGCATGCTATAGCGCTACAGAGTGTTACTTTATATGTTAGTTACATATGGAGGTAGCTACTCTTAGTAAGCACCTGTTCACAACTGATTTCTATTTGAAAGTGATGGTCAGTCTTTTGATATTACAGCCTTGTCGGCACTTGCATTCACAGGGCTCAAGTAAGGTTGTTATGTCTCATAAGCTGTGCGTTCAATTAGCCCTGGCACCACTGTCCCTGCCTTCAGGCAAGTGAACATCAAGAGGAAGTCAGAAGGAAGCCTCAACCCTTACTTCCTGTTGACGTTCAAATGAAGTGTTTGTGAAGTGGTCGCTGAATGGCGCTGGCACACTTAAGGTGGGCATAAACTGTTTTTTTATTTTACATGGGGGAATAAAGCAATTGAGAATGCATTGTATAAGTAGTGGACAGCCTTTATAAGTGATGTTTGTAATACTTGATGTTCATCATTTCACCAAAATCTATCCAATGTACTAGTGAATAAAATATTAAAAGATCTCCGGTTTCCTCTCACATTCCAAAGACATGCTGATAGGGAATTTAGATTGTGTCCAATGGGGGCAGTGATGATAATATCTGTAAAGCGCTGTGGAATTAATGGCGCTATATAAGCGAGTAAAATAAATAAATAAAATTGTGTGTGTATGCTGTATTTTCTGATATGTTAGCCATGGCTGCCACCAGGAATTTCAGAGCAAAATTTTAGGGCCCCCTAGAGACTCCACATAGGCTCCACCCTAGCTTTGCCTCCACCAGGCTCCGCCTCCACCCCTTGAATCTCCCACAGTCCCACGCTCACTCTTTGAAAACTCTACTTCTGTACCACATTTTCTCCAATCACATATTAACAGTTCCCATCGAAAACAATATCATATACATAGCCAGCTGCTTTTGTTTTTCTCTTTGTAGGCATATTTTTATATATTTTTCACTAATGGAACGAGGGACGAATACCATCACACCATGACCAGACCACATATTACTACTTAAGATGAGCAAATATTTCAATATTCGGTTCAGCTCATGATCGCCGAATTTGCAATATTCGGCGATTTAATCGTCTATTAAATCATGGAGTATAGCCGAACATGCACAGCATAAAAGCCGGTGTTTCACATGCTGTGTGACAGAGTGGAAAACAGGGGAGTAGAGCGTCTGATCGGCAGTGAAATCCTCCCTGCCAGTCAGAGAGCTGCGATTCCCACTCTGTCAGAAGACAGCATGAGCGGTCAGCTGTGATCAGAGGTATAAGGTTTGCCTCAGGTCACTGGTGTCAGTTGATGGGACTACAGCTCCCGCATCTGCCCAGAAATGACACATCTATTAGATGCCCCAATACAGGTGCTTTGCAAAGCTCTTCCCACTTGCCTGTAGCGGTGTCAAGTGGGGTTCATATTTGTGGGTTGATGTTACCTTTGTATTGTCCAGTGACATCAAGCCCACGGATTATTAATGGAGAGGGGTCTATAAGACCCCTCTCCATTACTAATCCTATAGTTACATGGTAAATAAAGACACAGCCAAAATGAAGTCCTTTATTAGAAATAAGACTAAACACAGTTTTCCATTTTATTTAAAAATAACAAACACAGTTATTCTCACATAACTCCTAATTCCAGCAAAGCCCTCATTCACCTGTAATAAAACAAAAAAAAAACAACTATATCCCTCACCTCTTGGTCGTTCTGTCCCACTCCGTAATCCATGTCTGGGGGATTAATATCAGTGGTCAACAAAAAAAATCATAAGCAAAGGTAATATGTCTGTTTTATGGAGTTTGATGTGCTGATTCCAAAAATATGCTTAGTTTTGCTCTATCACATAAAGTTTCTGAGATAGAATTTTTTTTTATTACATTATGTCTGCATTTTCAATGTATATGGTTTTTCCTATGCTATTGCCATTTCTTTATTTGTCTTACTTAATTGTGAATTTTTTTTACAGGGACAACATCAGTAAAGGTTTTAGAGAGTTTTATGAGGAGTAATGACAGTGCAGTCAACCAATGACTGCTTCTCGGAAAGTCACATGTCATGGGGAGGAGCTCACTGTTATGAGGTGGTAAGATTTGAGTCAGTCAGAAAAGTATGGTGATGGCAGCAAGGACTTGTATGTGAGACTCTGACAGGAGACAGGCCTCTACACGGATCTGAGCCCTGCCACAGGGAGATAGAAGGGAATGCGGCAGATAGCCACCATTTTGAGAGGATTTTCACTGCATTTCTGGGAGGGCAAGTCACCTCAGAGGGAAGAAAACAGCTCAGCCACTGAGGTGTAACTGAGTGAGAGTCTCCACAGAGAGAGAACCTGAAAGCAGCCAATATTACACTGAAAAACTGACTGTCTGCAAATGTTCATCTGTAAGGAATAGGCTGACCAGTTTACCTCACAACTGTATATAGTTATCTACCAGATTACCTCCAGTAAAATCAGTTCTTAATGCAAGCTGCCTCTGTCATCTCTGGGGAAATATCTACATATAGTGGGTCTGCTCATCGCATTTTTTTTTAAGTTTGTCACTACTATTGAACTGAACTTACTCTACTGTTTGATCTGATTTAAAGGAGAAAAATGCCCTGACAAGTGTATCAATCATCCGAACAGATTCTGCTATGTGTGTGGTTCTTTTACATCAGAAGGCCAAGTACGTTCAATCACTCATGATATTAAAAAGATGTACCAGATGTACTTTAAGTGTCCACTTGGTGATCAAGACAAAAGCTTGCCCCTCACGTGATATGCTCAAGTTGTTCAAATGGTCTTCATGACTGGTTGAATATGAGGAAAGTGGCTATCCTATTTGCTGTCCACATGATTTGGAGAGAACCAAAAAATCATAGTGATGACTGCTACTTTTGTTTTGTCAAACTGAAGGGCTTTTCTACAGAGAAAAAACATAAAATTAATTACGCTGAACTTGAATCTGTGATTAGGTCAGTTCCACATGATGCTACCTTGCCAGTTCCTGTACCATCATTGTCTGGATTGGATGAAAATGAAGTAGAATATGAAGACTATGGAGCTGAAGCTACTGGTGAAGACATGGAGACATCAAGTCAAGATGGATATGTACCTGATGGAGCAGCCAGAACACTTTACTCAACATGAATTAAATGATCTCATCAGAGACCTTCATGGTCAAAAGATAAAGTTGAACTTCTTGCATCTAGGTTGAAACAGAAGAATCTTCTTCTTGATGATGTCAAAGTCTGTTATTACCAAAACAGAAGTAACACTTTAACACAATTTTTCACAGTTGATGGACCAATGGTGTACTGTAACAATGTGAATGGTCTCTTTGAAGAACCGAATCAAGAGTATTTTGTTGCAGATTGGCGATTGTTTATTGACTTATCCCAGAGAAGTTTGAAAGGAGTGTTGCTTCACAATGGAAATATGAAACCATCAATCCCTATTACTCACTCATGTCATCTAAAGGAAAGTTATGAAAATCTGTCAGTTACTTTGGATGCTATATGATATAAGCATCATCAATGGAATATCTGAGGAGATTTGAAAGTGATTGGTCTGCTAATGGGAATGCAAGGAGTTTTCACAAAATATTGTTGCTTCTTGTGCTTATAGGACAGTAGAAATACAGTAGAGCATTATGTTCATAGTGATTGGGGACAGAGAAACATCTATGCTCCAGGTAGAGACAATGTTCAACATAATCCTTTAGTTGCTACAACAAATATCTTTCTTCCTCCACTACGTATAAAGTTGGGATTGGTTAAAAACTTTGTGAAAGCCAAGGCAAAGACAAATTCACAAGGGTTCCAGTACATTTCACAGAAATTATCCAGCATTTCACCAGCAAAACTGAAGGAAAGGGTATTTGTTGGTCCTCAGATCTGAGAGCTTATGAGAGATGATGCATTTGGAGGAACTCTAAATGATAAGGAATTGAGATCTTGGAAAAGCTTCAAGTGAATCTGTGAAAAATTCTTAGGAAAATAAAAATCTCCAGAATATGTTTAAGGTGTTGAGGAACTGCTGAATGCATACCAGTGACTTGGATGTCGCATGTCTCTGAAAATGCGCTTTTTGCATTAAGATTTACATTTTTTCCCTCAAAATCTAGGGGATGTAAGCGAAGAACAAGGTGAGCGGTTTCACCAGGACATTAAAGTAATGGAACACCGCTACCAGGGTTTTTGGAATGACTCAATGATGGCAGATTACTGTTGGATGTTATATAGGGACAACCCTGAAAAATCGTATCAATGACAGTCTAATGTCAAGCAACTTTAATTTCTGCTCATATTTTGGTTTCTATTTTGCATGTGAAATTATCTTGTTTCAATAAAAAACTGTTTTGTAAGGTGAAGCATTTTTTTCTGATATGTAGATTACTGTTTTCTTAATGTCATCAGTATATTTCCTATACCTTGTAATAATGATGCTGCTCCATGGAAACTATACGTGCTACAGAAAAATTATATACATTTTTTAAATCAGGACAAAAAGATGATTCAGAAAAGTACAAAGTCACCAGTGATGATTACAAAAAATATGTTTTTGTAGACCTGTGTAGTTTTCAATCTGGACGGTGCCAATATGCGAACGTCCAGACTGAGAATCACTGGTGACTGAGCTGCTGAGAGCGCAGGGTTAGTGACCGGCGGTGACGTCATCAAAGTTACCTAATAACAGTGAGAGCAGAAGCGGTGGATGCGAGTATTCATCAGCCGCTCCTGGGCTGCAAATAAATAATTTTTAAAAAAACAGCGTAGGTTCCCCTGTTTTTTTGATAACCAGCCAGGCAAAACTCGCAGCTGGGGGCTGTAACGCTCAGCTGTCAGCTTCAGCAAGGTTGGTAATCAAGAATAGAAAGGTCCCCATGCCGTGTTATTTAATTATTAAAATAAATAAATTAAAAAAGTCATGAGGTGCCTCCATTTTGACAACCAGCCTTACTAAAGCTCACAGTTGGGGGCTCCTATTCTCAGGCTGGCAAGGAGCCATGGAAATTTGCCCCCACTACCTAAAAATAGCAACTCAGAGCAGCTCAGAAAGGCACATCTATTAGATACGCCAATTCTGGCGCTTTGCCTGGCTCTTCCCACTTTCCCTGCAGTGGTGGCAAGTGGGGTTCATATTTGTGGGGTTGTTGTCAGCTTTGTATTGTCAAATGACATCAAGCCCACCACTTAGTAATGGAGAGGCGTCTATAAGACACATATCCATTAATAATCCTATAGTTACATGGTAAATAAAGACACAGCCAGAATAAAGTCCTTTATTAGAAATAAGACTAAACACAGTTTTCCATTTTATTTAAAAATAACAAAAAATAACAAACACAGTTATACTCACCTAACTCCTAATTCCACTGAAGCCCCTGGCATTAACATCAGAAAGGTGAAGTGAGTTAATTGGCTGTGAACTCGCACGACCTGTCTGATGGCACTGCTAGCATGGGAACTTTCTCACGCTCATGGTGCCCTCAGACAGGGAATAGCAGTTCACAGGCAGACATTGAGAACACGGTGCTCACTGTCTACTGGATGATGACAGGCTGCATGGTCGCATCATGCAACTATGCAGCCTTCCATCTAGATGTAGCAGAGCTAGATCCGTCGTGGGACAAATGGATTAAAAGCATCTCTGCGGAAAGGTGAGGAATATGGTTTGTTTTTTTACCTGTTTTGCAGATGATGAGGGCATTTGGGGAATACTAAGTAAGTATGGTTGAATTAAGAATATTAAAGGAGTCTGTGCTTTTCTTTCAATTAAAGGACTTTTTTCTGGGTGTCTGTGTTTTCATACTTTGTGACTATGGGGTTAGTAATGGGGGTGTCTTATTGATGCCTCTCCATTATTAGCCTCAGGGCTTGATGTCACCTGACAATACAAAGGTGACATCAACCCCCCCAACTATCACCCCTCTTGCCATTGTTACAGGGCGGGTGGGAAGTGTGAGGCTAAGTGTCAGAATCTTAGAGATGTGCCTTTTCTGGGGTGGCTGAGAGCTGATGGTTTTAGCCTGGGGCAGTTTCCATGTCTCCTTCCTAGGCTATTAATATCAGCCCACAGCTGTCTGCATAGCCTTTGCAGGTTAATAATTATAGGGGACCCTAAGTCATTTTTTTAGGATCCTCCATTTTAATAGCCAGTAAAGGCTATACAGTTGTGAGTAGTGTTGAGCGATACTGCTCGATATCTAAAAATATCGGATCGGAATGGTATCGCCGATATCACTAAATATCGTCGATATCCGATTCCGATACCGGAAGTCCCATGTAAGTCTATGGGAACAAAATATCGCAACTAAAAAAAACCTTTATTTCCTTGTAAACACTAAATATACACACATAGAATACATATATATATATATATATATATATACATGTCATTGTGACATATATATATACATATATGTATAGTTTATACACTTCTACATAGTAAAATATCCTCTGATTCAATTGCCGGGTAAAGCCGGCTTCTGTGAAAAGACAGAAGCACCCGACATGAAATGACACTTGGTGTACATAGGGTTAACCATGTCTTTTCATGTCCTTTGCTATCTGATTTGCACAAACAATTACATCAGTCTATGTGTGCAAAATTTCACACCTGTAAGGGTTAATTAAAGGTGTAAATTCGTTGTAAAAAAACGGACTTTTTTGCTACGAATTTACACCTTTAATTAACCCCTACAGGTGTGAAATTTTGCACACATAGACTGATGTAATTGTTTGTGCAAATCAGATAGCAAAGGACATGAAAAGACATGGTTAACCCTATGTACACCAAGTGTCATTTCATGTCGGGTTCTGCATTTTCACAAAAGCCTGCAATTGAATTAGCGGCTATTATACTATGTAGAAGTGTATGAACTATAAATATAAATATATATATATGTGTCACAAATTCAATGACATGTATATATATATATATATATATGAGGTGTAAAATTGTTTAAAAAAATTGCGTGGGCTCCCGCCCTATTTTCGCAACCAGACAGACAAAGCCAGCGAATGGGGGCAGATAATAATAGCCCAGAGAGGGACCATTATTTTTGGCCCCCCCTGGCTACTAACATCTGCCCCCAGACACCCCAGAAAAGACAAATCTATAATTAGATTCGCCCTTTCTGGCACTTTGCCCGTCTATTCCCATTGCCCTGTAGCGGTGGCGAATGGGTTAATATGGGGTTAAAGCCACATTGCAATTGAAAGGTGACCTTAAGCCTGGTTAATAATTGAGAGCTGTCAATTAGACAACTATCAATTATTAATCCTATTGCATGAAATAAAAATAAAACACACACACTTTAATTAAAAATCATTTTAATGAAATAAAGACACATGTTTTTGACCATCTTTTATTTGACTGCAAAAACCATTTCCTGTAATAAAAATAAAATAAAAAAGCAAAATTATTCTTACCTATCCCATGCACAGTCAGGTCCCACGGTGTAATCCTTCAGAAAGGGTTAATGTTTACTGCAGGGACCGCAGCTAATGCTGCAGCCTCACAGTAAACCCCCAAATGAATAAGTTCCTCTCCTGGCTGACAGGAGAGGAAGTGGAAAGCTTAATTGATTGCTTTCCACTTTCACTTCAGGTCAGCCAGGGACACAATCAGTGACGTCAGAGGGAACTGATTAACAAAAATAGGGGTTCCCTTCGAATAAAAAATGGCGTGGGGTTCCCCCTATTGTTGTTAACCAGCCAGATGAAGCAGACCGCTGAGGCCTGGATTTTCAGGCTATTAAGGAGCCAAGATCCATGGACCTTGCCAGCCTGATAATACCAGGCCGCAGCAGTCTGCATATCTTGGCTGATTAACAAAAATAGGGGATCCCCTCGAAAAAAATTGGTGTGGGGTCCCCCCTATTTTTGTTAACCAGCCAGATGAAGCAGACCGCTGAGGCCTGGTTTTTCAGGCTGGTAAGGATCCAATATACATGGACCTTGCAAGCCTGATAATACCAGGCCACAGCAGTCTGCTTAGCTTGGCTGGTTAACAAAAATAGGGGATCCCTTCGAAAAAAAAACGGCGTAGGGGTCCCCCTATTTTTGTTAACCAGCCAAGTAAAATGCAGACTGCTGCGGCCTGGTATTAAAAGACTGTCAAGGCCCATGGATTTTGGCCCTCAACAGCCTGATAATACCAGGCTACAGCAGCCCCACATTTGGCGCATCAAAAGATGTGCCAATTGTGGCACTTTACCCGGCTCTTCCCACTGCCCTGTAGCGGTGGCAAGTGGGGTAATAAGGGGTTAATGTCACCGTTGATTGCACGGTGACAATAAGCCCGGTTAATAATGGAGAGGCGTCAATAAGACACCGATCCATTATTAATCCCAAAGTTATTAAATGCATAAAAAAAAGACAAAGTAAGAAAAAAGTATTTTAATGAAATAAAAGAGACAACACAGTTTTCATTTCTTTTATTGTACTCTCATTCCTGCGACGCCATCGATCTCCTGTAGAAAAAGAAAAAAAACAAACCAACAGTATACCACCTGTCCGACGCAGTCCATAGTAACGACTGTCCCACGACGATCCAGCTCTGCTACATCGCAATGACAGGCAGAGCCTGTCATCGCGACGCAGCACAGCTGATTACCTGCTTCCCCGGCGGTGACGTCATCGGACTGACTGCTTTACGGCCGGGATTACCCAGCAGTCACTGCAGTTATCGCGAGAAACTGCATGTGACCGCCGGGGAAAGATGATGGCGGCCATGAAGCAGTCCAGGCCGTGACCGCCGGAGATCTTCTGCCAGGTAAGTGCCGCTGACTCCTGACAGACCCGACTGACGGACACTGACAGTGACAGACCCGACCGACGGACACAGACAGTGACAGTGACAATCCCGATTCCGGTATCCGATATGACGAAAATATCGGTACTCGGAGTCGAAAGCCCGATACAGCTAATATCGGCCGATACCCGATATTTGCAGTATCGTATCGCTCAACACTAGTTGTGAGCTGATATTAATAGCCTGGGAAGCTCCATGTGTATTACCCCCTTCCCTGGCTATAAACATTGGCCCTCAACTGTCGGCTTTCCCTCTGCTAGTTACGAAAATAATGCGGAAGCCCACACCATTTTTTTCAGAAAAATAATCTTTCATTAATTAAATACATGAACAGTAAGTTGCACACACACTGTACTAATTGTATTTGTTACAGACATCTGTATATCTACCTATTCTATGTGTACACCATGTTCCAAATTATTAGGCAAATTGGTTTTAAGTGTCTTAGCGTTTTTTTTTTTTTTTGTTAAAAACCCATTGATGGTATTGTGTCTCAGGGTTCTTTGGATCACTGAAATCAATCTCGGATCCCTGTGATAATTAGTTTGCCATGTGAGCCCAATAAAAGGAAAACTAGATGTTCCACACTATTAAGCAGGCCAGAGTTTTCAAGTAACATGGGAAAGAAAAAGGATCTCTCTGCTGCTGAAAAGCATCAAATAGTGCAATGCCTTGGTCAAGGGATGAAAACATTAGATATTTCCCGAAAACTTAAGCATGATCATCGTACTGTTAAGAGATTTGTGGCTGATTCTGAGCACAGATGTGGTTTGTGCTGATAAAGGCAGAATGAGGAAGGTTTCTGCCAGGCAAGTTCATCGGAATAAGAAAGCAGCTGCTAAAAAGCCATTACAAACCAGCAAACAGATATTTGAAGCTGCTGGTGCATCTGGAGTCCCTCGAACCTCAAGGTGTAGGATCCTTCAAAGGCTTGCTGCGGTGCCTAAAACTACTATTTAGCCAACCCTAAACAGAGCTCACAAGCAGAAACGGTTGCAGTGGGCCCAGACATGCCTGAAGACTAATTATCAAACAGTCTTGTTTACTGAAGTGTCGAGCAACCCTGGATGGTCCAGATGGATGGAGTAGTGGATGGTTTATGGATGGCCACCATGTCCCAACAAGGCTGCGACGTCAGTAAAGAGGCGGAGGAGTCATGTTTTGGGCCGGAATCATGGGGAAATGCTGGTAGGGCCCTTTAAGGTTCCTGAAGGTGTGAAAATGACCTCTGCAAAGTATATAGAGTTTCTGACTGACAACTTTCTTCCATGGTATAAAAAACAGAAACGTGCCTTCAGGAGAAAAAATCATCTTCATGCATGACAATGCACCATCTCATGCTGCAAAGAATACCTCTGAGTCATTGGCTGCTATGGGCATATTAGAAGATAAACTCATGGTGTGGCAACCATCTTCCCCTGACCTCAACCCAATAGAGAACCTTTGGAGTATCATCAAGCAAAAGATCTATGAGGGTGGGAGGTAGTTCACATTAAAAAAGCAGCTCTAGGAGGCTATTCTGACTTCATGCAAAGAAATACAAGCAGAAACTCTCCAAAACTCACAAGTTCAATGGATGCAAGAATTGTGAAGGTGATATCAAAGAAGTGTTCCTATGTTAACATGTAACTTGGCCTGTTAGGATGTTTTGGAGTTAAATAGTTTTTTTGTTTAGTGAATGTGACCTCCTAATGCTGCAAATTCCACAAATGAGCATTTTCAGTTCTTTAAAACATATCAAATGTTTTGAAATTCTACTGTGCCTAATAATTTGGAACAGTGCATTTTGAGTTTTTATTCATCTTGGAGATTATACTGTTATCATTGGGAGGTTTCTTCAATAAAATGCGATGTATACTCTAACGGGTGATGACTTTTATTAGACTGACTGTCATTTGCACTGACCACTTAGGAAAATCAGAGAAAAATATAATTTGCATAATAATTTGGAACATGGTGTATATACTTTTTGTAATCCATCTCTTTTATCCTGTGCACTCCTGCAGTGATTTTACACTGCGAGGCTGCAGAATTGCTGACTTTTCTTCTATCTATCTATGTAATATATATACATATATCTGTGTGTGTGTGTCACTGACATCTTTATATCTATGTATTCTATGTGTGTATATCTATTATATTTATTTTATTCTAACCTGTCACTTTGTGATTTTAATGAAAGCGGCACATGAATTCCCGGCTTTTATTCTATTTTTTACCGAATGTTACCGACTTTTTAAGATTTTAAGAAAAATGCTTGTGTTACCGATCATGAATCCAAATGTACCATATTCGTGCCGAATTACTGTTTGGCGATTGTTTTCCGATCATATTAGCTCATCTCTAATTACTACCTCATAGAGACTGAATAATACTACATAAAAGGAGAAAATATTGCCACACCATGACCAGATCACATATTACCACCACATAGTGATTGAATAATACCACATACAGGGACAAACACCTCTACACTATGACAAGACCACTTATTACCATCACATAGTGACCAAATAATACTGCATATGAGGAACAAATACCACCACACCATGACCAGACCACATATTACCACCACATAGTGACTGAATACTACAATACTGATCATTAATAAAAAAAATACATAAGTGACATTAGACACAAGAGCTCTGTATATAAATATACAGTGTATAGTTTCCTTGTATAGGTAACTCACTGACTCATCAGTGACATTATCCACAGGAGCTCTGTATAGTATATAGTGTCAGTGTAGAGGCAATACAGGGCTTGCCAGTGACCTACCCGGGAGGTCTGTATATAGTGTATAGTGCACAGGTAATACAGTGATTACCAGTGACATTATACACAGGAGCTCTATATATAGTGTCAGTGTATAGGTAATACAGTGATCACCTGTCACGCGGTCTTATGATATGTGTACGATGTCAGTAAACTATTCTTAAAAGAACAACACTCTATACAACATATAGATTAGCAACATCAGCATGTAAATATAGAATAGATTTACCTGACACGATATCCGTTGAACTCAGGGTTAATCTTGAGGACTTGATACACTGTCACAGGAAAGAGGAGGACCGGGGGTCTAACCTGACCCTAAACTGGGGTCCTAACTAATCCCTCACCTTGGAGGTACTGATAATGGTTCAGAGGTCCAAGTCTCCAGCCTAACCCTGTCTCCTATCAGTCCCTGAACCCTGTAATCAGTCCTAAGAAGGATACTGATTACCACCAAAGGAATATGGGCTGATCTCTGCTAAATACACAGATTAGACATATTAGACAGACTGGAGAAAACACAGACTTGCATACACACTCAAACACAGAAGGAACATAAATGATCTGGGATATTAAACTCTAAGCAAGGTGAGCTTAAAACAACTAAGGAGCTCTTTAACTTAAGTCTATACAGATACAATCCTATCTGTGGTCTGCATGAAGAATTTCACTGGCAACTCCCAACACAGACAACCAGAGATTTAAAGGAAACCAATCAACAAATAATTAATTGCAGCCGGGAGAAACTGCACCCAGTCCCAGAACTGAGCACAGACAGAATTAACTCCCTAACTGCCAAACACAAAGAAACAGCAACTCAGCTGTGAGAAGTCAGAATGTGCAACCGCGACGATCTTCGTGGCAATGCACACATGACAGTACCCCCCCTTCTACGAGGGGCCTCCGGACCCTCAGGGCCAGGTTTGCCCGGGTGAGTTCTGTGGAAGGTCCGCACCAAACGATCTGCGTTAATGTCAGACGCAGGAACCCACGTCCTCTCCTCTGGACCATACCCCTTCCAATGCACCAAGTACTGAAGGGACCGGCGATTCAGACGTGAGTCAATGATCTTTGACACTTGAAACTCCAAGTTACCATTGACCACCACTGGAGGAGGAGGTAGAGGTGATGGTATGACTGGTGCCACGTACCTCTTAAGTAATGACTTGTGGAACACATTGTGGATTTTAAACGTAGGAGGGAGGTCCAGACGAAATGCCACAGGATTAATTATGGAACTGATCCTGTACGGCCCGATGAATCTGGGGCCCAGCTTCCAGGAGGGAACTTTAAGTTTTATATTCCTGGTAGACAACCATACCAGATCGTTCACATTAAGATCTGGACCAGAAACTCTCCTCCTATCAGCCATACGTTTATAACGGTTCCCCATAGCACTCAGATTATTCAATACACCTCTCCACACTGAAGCAAGTGACGACGAGAAACGCTCCTCCTCAGGAACCCCAGAAGGGACCCCCCCATTGAATGTACAAAACTGGGGATGAAAACCATATGCCCCAAAAAACGGGGACTTACCAGTGGACTCGCTCCGCCTGTTGTTAAGAGCGAACTCTGCCAGAGGCAAGAAAGAAGACCAGTCCTCCTGGTTCTCTGAGACAAAACACCGAAGATAAGTCTCTAGGCTTTGATTCAGACGCTCTGTCTGACCATTGGTCTGCGGATGAAAAGCCGAGGAAAATGACAATTGCATCCCCCGACGTAAACAAAATGCCCTCCAAAACTTGGACACAAACTGAGACCCCCTATCTGACACCACATCAGAAGGCAACCCATGAAGTCTCACAATCTCCCCAATGAACACCTGCGCCAGAGTTTTAGCATTAGGGAGGGCAGGAAGAGCAATGAAATGTGCCATCTTACTGAACCTGTCAACAACCACCAGTATGACAGTCTTCCCTGACGACTGAGGAAGGTCCGTGATGAAGTCCATAGACAAATGAGTCCATGGACGCTCCGGAAGTTTCAAGGGTAAGAGGGTCCCAGACGGACGGGTATGAGGGGTCTTAGAGCGAGCACAAACCCCACAGGACGCGACAAAAGTTAAAACATCTTTATTAACGTTAGGCCACCAAAACCGGCGAGAAAGGAGATCTAAAGTAGCCTTACTCCCTGGATGTCCTGCTAAAGCAGAATTATGATGTGCCTCAATAACCTTTTGTCTCAACTGATTTGGGACAAACAGTCTCCCTGGAGGTCCTGCAGGGGCGTCCCCCTGAGCCTCTAACACCTCCTCCTCAAGCTCAGAACATACAGCCGACACTACCACCCCCTCCTGAAGGATAGGAATCGGGTCATCCATTTTCCCGGCCCCTGGGAAACTGCGAGACAAGGCATCCGCCTTAACATTCTTAGATCCAGGGCGATAAGTGACAACAAAATTAAACCTGGTAAAAAACAACGACCATCGAGCTTGTCTGGAATTCAGACGCTTAGCAGATTCCAAATACAGCAGGTTCTTGTGATCAGTAATGACGGTGACCGGGTGGACTGCCCCCTCCAAAAAGTGACGCCATTCTTCAAAAGCCAACTTAATGGCCAAAAGTTCCCTATTGCCGATATCATAATTCCTTTCGGCGGACGACAATTTTTTAGAAAAGAAAGCGCACGGATGCCATTTACCAGGGGACGGACCCTGGGACAATATTGCACCCACCCCTACGTCAGACGCGTCCACCTCCACAACGAACGGCTGTGATGCATCTGGTTGGATGAGAACGGGTGCCGAAGCAAAACATTTTTTCAAAGAGGAAAAAGCTTGGCAAGCTTTGTCCGACCATTTAGAAAAATCCGTCCCTTTTCTTGTCATGTCAGTGAGAGGTTTGACAACAGATGAGAAATTACAAATAAATTTCCGGTAGTAGTTAGCAAACCCCAGAAAACGCTGCAGAGCCTTAAGATCCTCTGGCTGATCCCATTCAAGCACTGCTCTCACCTTTTCAGGGTCCATACGGAAACCGGAGGCTGACACCAAGAAACCCAAAAACTGAAGTTCCTGTACGGCGAATACACACTTTTCCAGTTTGGCGTATAGTTTATTGTCTCGCAAGATCTGCAACACCTGTCTCACATGCTCCTGGTGAGACACAAGATCTGGTGAGTAAATTAAAATGTCATCCAAATATACGACCACAAACAGCCCCACCAGATGACGAAAAATGTCATTAACAAAATGTTGGAACACTGCTGGTGCAGTAGTCAGACCAAAAGGCATGACAAGGTTCTCATAATGTCCCTCCGGCGTGTTAAACGCCGTCTTCCACTCATCCCCCTCTTTTATCCTAATCAGATTATACGCCCCCCTGAGATCCAATTTAGAGAACCATTTGGCGCCAACAATTTGATTGAAGAGATCAGGAATCAGAGGGAGTGGATACGGATCTCGAACAGTAATCCGATTAAGTTCGCGGAAATCCAAGCAAGGGCGTAGGCCTCCATCTTTTTTCTTCACAAAGAAGAACCCCGCGGCCACTGGGGAAGATGAAGGTCTAATATGCCCTTTGGCCAGACTCTCCGAAATATAATCTTTCATAGCCTGCCTCTCAGGACCAGAAAGGTTATATAACCTAGCTTTAGGTAACTTAGCATCAGGAAGTAAATTAATAGAGCAGTCATACACGCGATGAGGAGGCAACTCCTGACACCCCTCCTCAGAGAACACATCCCCAAAGTCCTCCAAAAAAGGAGGCAAAGTACTAGGCACGACCGCACTGATGACTGTGTTCATGCAGTTACTTTTGCAAAACTCCCCCCATTGGCTTATATCTCTGGACTGCCAATTAATCACAGGGTTATGTTTAACCAACCAAGGAAGTCCCAACACAATAGGAGTAGGTAGACCCTCCAACACATAACAAGATAATAGTTCCCTATGTATTGCCCCTACCCGAAGGTCAATGTTATGAACCTCATGAACAAAGCTACCTTGGCCGAGAGGCCTGGCGTCAATGGAGAATATAGGGATCGGTTTGACCAATACACACAGATGCATACCTTGAGCCTGAGCAAACTGAGCGTCAACCAGATTAGCCCCGGACCCACTATCAAGAAGAACAGAAAATCTCTCCACTCTCGTACCAACCACCACCTCCACTGGTACAAGGAACTGAGAAGAACTAGCGGACGAAATACATACTCCCAGGTTGTCGTCCACCACACAACCTGGGATTAACAGTTTTCCGGCGACTTTTTGCTCAACAAGGCACGGGATGGACATCCCCCAACAAAATGTCCCTCTTTCCCGCAGAAGAAACACCTTCTAGTCCTGCGGCGTACCGCCAATCCCCTCCTACGAAATGATGTCCCTCCCAACTGCATAGGCTCCTCCGAACAGACAAGGGGAACCTCAACATAAGGGACTTTAGTAGTAGGTGGAGTAACAACAGGGGGCGGAGTTACCTCGCACCTCTCCCGGAGCCGTCTATCAGTACGGATAGCTAGGGCCATAGCAGCCTCCAGTGATGGAGGAGAATCATACTGAGCCAAAACGTCCTTTAATTTGTCAGAAAGCCCATGACAAAACTGGCTTCTAAGAGCTGGGTCATTCCACTGAGTATCTGTGGCCCATCTACGGAACTCAGAAGCAAATTCCTCCGCCGGACGATCTCCCTGCTGTATCTTACGTAATTTTGTCTCAGCAAGAGAGACCCGATCTGGGTCATCATATACCAAACCCAGGGCAGTAAAAAATCGATCTACTGACTGTAGAGCCGGGGATCCCGGAGGAAGGGAGAAGGCCCAGGATTGAGGGTCCCCTTGTAGGAGCGAGATAACAATTCCCACTCTCTGCTCTTCACTCCCTGATGATCGAGGCCGAAGCCGAAAATACAATTTACATGCTTCCCTGAAGGTAAAAAATTTGTCTCGCCCACCAGTGAACCTGTCCGGGAGAGCTACTTTAGGTTCAAATCTGGTTTGCTCCGAGGGAGACAAAACTTTGGACTTAATGTCCGTCAGCTCCATGGATAATCCCTGCAACTGCAGAGCCAGCTGGGCTACTGGATCCATGGCAACTGGGAATAATTTTATGGGCCAGTGAAAATGTCACGCGGTCTTATGATATGTGTACGATGTCAGTAAACTATTCTTAAAAGAACAACACTCTATACAACATATAGATTAGCAACATCAGCATGTAAATATAGAATAGATTTACCTGACACGATATCCGTTGAACTCAGGGTTAATCTTGAGGACTTGATACACTGTCACAGGAAAGAGGAGGACCGGGGGTCTAACCTGACCCTAAACTGGGGTCCTAACTAATCCCTCACCTTGGAGGTACTGATAATGGTTCAGAGGTCCAAGTCTCCAGCCTAACCCTGTCTCCTATCAGTCCCTGAACCCTGTAATCAGTCCTAAGAAGGATACTGATTACCACCAAAGGAATATGGGCTGATCTCTGCTAAATACACAGATTAGACATATTAGACAGACTGGAGAAAACACAGACTTGCATACACACTCAAACACAGAAGGAACATAAATGATCTGGGATATTAAACTCTAAGCAAGGTGAGCTTAAAACAACTAAGGAGCTCTTTAACTTAAGTCTATACAGATACAATCCTATCTGTGGTCTGCATGAAGAATTTCACTGGCAACTCCCAACACAGACAACCAGAGATTTAAAGGAAACCAATCAACAAATAATTAATTGCAGCCGGGAGAAACTGCACCCAGTCCCAGAACTGAGCACAGACAGAATTAACTCCCTAACTGCCAAACACAAAGAAACAGCAACTCAGCTGTGAGAAGTCAGAATGTGCAACCGCGACGATCTTCGTGGCAATGCACACATGACATCACCAGTGACATTATAAATAGGAGATCTGTCTACAGTGTCAGTGTACACATAATACAGTTATCACCAATGACATTATACACAGGAGATCTGTATATATTGTCAGTGTACAGGTAATATAGAGATCACCAGCAACATTATACACAGGAGCTCTGCATATAGTGTCAGTGTACAGATAATACAGTGATCATCAGTGACATTATACACATGAGCTCTGCATATACTATATAGTGTATAGTGTCAGTGTACATGTAACATAATGACTCAGCAGTGATGTCTCTAGTTGAAAATAACAGTGACATTATACACAGGAGATCTGTATATATTGTCAGTGTACAGGTAATATAGAGATCACAGCAACATTATACACAGGCGCTCTGTATATAGTGTCAGTGTACAGGTAATACAGTGATCACCATTGACATTACAAACAGTAGATCTATATATAGTATCACCAGTGACATTATAAACAAGAACTCTATATATAGTGTCAGTGTACAGGTAATACAGTGATCACCAGTGACATTGTAAACATAAGATCGGTCTACAGTGTCAGTGTACACATAATACAATGATCATCAGTGACATTATACACAGGAGAGCTGTATATATTGTCAGTGTACAGGTAATAAAGAGATCACCGGCAACATTATACACAGGAGCTCTGCATATAGTGTCAGTGTACAGATAATACAGTGATAACCAGTGATATTATACACAGGAGCTATGCATATACTGCATAGTGTATAGTGTCAGTGTACATGTAATATACTGACTCACCAGTCATGACTCTAGTTGAAGATATTCATCTTCGGTTTTCTTCATCCAGTGCAGACTGTCATCACCTAGTTGAAGATATTCATCTTCGGTTTTCTTCATCCAGTGCAGACTGCCATCACTTGCTAAAAGTTAGTATGAATGGGAATTTCATTATTTAGCTACCAACTGCATACCAATGTCATATAAATATCACAAAATGCAGTCTAATATTTATTATGGCTCCTTAAAGTAAAAAAAGATAACAAAGTGACCTGTAGAATAAAAATGTGGTAAAAGGGTCATCTGGTCTTAAGCTAAATTACTGCAGTCACTCTAAGTGATTGCAGACTTATGAATTCTGACATCGCAAACACTGAGCTCTGAGGATTATCAGGTGCAAGAACTGAGTACAGTGGTTATGCGACCACAGCTATGCGATATGCATTTTCTCACCACATTCAGACCAGATAGGCACGGCCTCGCTCAATGCAAGTGAGAGAGGCCAGAAACAGTCTAGTAGCATTATGGTTGGCAGTATGCTTATCCATACTTACAGTCACTGGACCTCCGTTTCCAGCACTGTCACCCGAGAATCCTACCAGTGCGCAGTTAGTAAGCTGTGAGGATTCACAATTCTGCAGTTACATAGAGTGACTGTAGACTTGCAGTTTAAGACCAGAAAATCCTTTTGAAAAGAACTGTTGAGATTAGTAAACCCCTTTTTAAAAGTCTTTGGGGATTATGAAGATTCATGTATAGTGATATTAGAGTTGAGCGAAACAGGTCGGTCAGATTAAAAAATCGCTGACTTAAGCCAAAGTCGGGTTTCGCCAAGCGAAGCCAAGCCAAGGGAGAGGTTGCTGCCGCTGTTTCTCAGTAGGGAGAGAGTTAGGCAGGAAAGAAAAGTGATTCTGTCCTTGTGCTGATAGCAATTGTGCTCTACACTTAGTGTGCAGTGACAGGGGAGGATTTTGTTGTGTGCAGCAGTGCTGGTTATTAGGCTGCCTGCCAGTGACAGGGAGGATTTTCTTTTGTGCAGCAGCAGAGCTGGTTAATAGGCTGCCTGCTAGCTGTATTGCTGTGTGTACACTGCTGTGCAGACTGCTTTTTACACAGCACTAATACTTTTATTATTTTTTTCAGCACAGTTACCGAGCGTTCATTTTTTTCACACACCATATACAGCTGTACGCTCCTCACACAGTACCGTGTACCGGCTGGTATCAAGGACAAATACATGCTGAATATCTGTGTGTGACTCCGGAAATATATACGGAGATTTACAATTTTTTCACTATACTATATACACCTGGTATCTGGTGATACAGCACCCTTTTTCTGTTTTTTATATTCTGGTCTAATCCATACTGTGCCTGTGAGAGTCTTTGTGTTACTCCAGAAATATATATGGAGATTTACAATTACCCCTACAATGTATACAGCTGTACGCTTGTGATACAGTACCCTTTTCAGCTTTTTATATTCTTGTCTAATCCATACTGAGCCTGAGAGCGTCTGTGTGTGACTCCAGAAATATATACGGAGATTTACAATTTTTTCACTATACTATATACACCGGGTATCTGGTGATACAGTACCCTTTTTTCTGCTTTTTATATTCTGGTCTAATCCATACTGAGCCTGTGAGCGTCTGTGTCTTACTCCGGAAATACATACGGAGATTTAAAATTACACCAACACTATATACACCTGGTATCTTCTGATACAGTACCCTTTTTCTGCTTTTTATATTTTGGTCTAATCCATACTGAGCCTGTGAGCGTCTGGGTGTTTCTCTCGAAATATAGATGGAGATTTAGAATTTTGGGGGGCCAGCTGGTACTGATGGAGGTGGTGGTGCATCTGCTGGAAGTGCCAAAAGTAAAAATAGCATCTAAGGCAGGAGGTGTTGACCCAGCGTCATCGTCTGGCTCAAGAAGGCCTGGAAGGATCCCTTTTCTGGGAGTAGGTAAACCGCTTTTAAAGCCGGAGCATTAGGAACAGGTTTTGTCTTACATTGCCGAAACAGCCTCCAGCTCTATCGCCTCCTCTTCTGAAGTTTCAAAAAAATGCAAACACTGAGTCATCAGTGCAAGCTCCTGGTCAGGAACAACACCTTTCCTTGTGTCCGTCACCCCCACCAAAAGTGAAGGAAGCGGCAGGCCACACTTCAGATTACTCCATGGAGCTCTTTTCACATACCATGCCTGGGTTATCAAGTCAAACTCTGAATTCCTCAGTCCAACATGAATCTGACATGGAGTGCACTGGTGCACAGCCATTGCTAGATGATTCTGCTGGTACATTCACCCAGAGCACTGCATATTGGATTCTAATCTATATTAAAAATGAGACATTTGGCAAATAATTGATCAATTCTTTGAGCCACCCCGCCACGACAAGGCATTCTCATATGGGCAGTCCTACTATACGTTTTTTATACTCGCTGTGCCATTACGGCCTCCTGAATCTATAAAAGCAAGACTGCAAAAAATCAAAACAAAAGTACCTGAAGCATTGCTGTATCATTCCCATTCTTGCTTTTATACATTCAGGAGGCCGTAATGGCACAGCGAATATAAAAAACGTAGAGTAGGACTGCCCCATATGAGAATGCCTTGTCGGGCGGGGTGGCTCAAAGAATTGATCAATTATTTGCCAAATTGTCTCATTTTTAATACAGTTAGAATCCAATATGTGCATATGCACTTTATATATTGCATGCTGACCATGTGCGGCGCTGGCTTCTCCCCCTTTTTTTACCTGTTATTGGTATGTGGCTGACCACCACATGTTGCCGTGCGCTCTGGGTCATGCACGCAGTTCTATCTGTTTTTTTGGTGATTGACCTAGGCTGCTGTACACACATACAGCAGCCCTGCCCTGCCTGGGCTCTGCTTGATTTTACACCTGTATCTGGGCCGGTTTCACCCTTCATCTGTGGGTTGCTGGTCTGGCAGTACAGAGGTCAGATCTGAAATGTCCATCTCCGGACCTGGTCGGCTTTCACCTGCGCTTGCCTTACTGGCACCATGGGTGTGATACAGCAATGCTTCAGGTACTTTTGTTTTGATTTTTTGCAGTCTTGCTTTTTATACATTCAGGAGGCCGTAATGGCACAGCGAATATAAAAAACGTAGAGTAGGACTGCCCCATATGAGAATGCCTTGTCGTGGCGGGGTGGCTCAAAGAATTGATCAATTATTTGCCAAATGTCTCATTTTTAATACAGTTAGAATCCAATATGTGCATATGCACTTTAATATATTGCAAGCTGACCATGTGCGGCGCTGGCTTCTCCCCCTTTTTTTACAAAGCCTCAGGTAGCACATGTGCACCTGCTCCAACTGAAGGTAGCCAGCAACGCTCCATCGCTTCCCCCACTGTAAGCCCACCGGTTAGCACACCACCAGCAAGAAATGTAGAGTGTCATCGCAAGGCCAGAGCAGTCAGAGAATCACAATGTTTTTGCAATGAAAGACTGAATCTAGGCCATCACCACCACCACCATCACCACCATCACCAGCTCCCTCTCAGTCCATCATGTCCCGCTAGTTCACCCATATGCAGCTCTCAAGTCCAGCTCACCCTAGCAGAACACTCTGAGTTGGACAAGAAAGTACTCATCCTCTCATCCGCGTACACTGACTTTGAACGCCTACATGCCAAATTGATATCATTAGAGATGATGCCCTTCCATTTGGTTGAAAGCGTAGCGTATCGATAGCTCATGGCCTACGCTGTCCCACACTATGACCTACCCAGTCGGCACTTCTTTCCTAGAAAAGCCATCCCTGCCCTCCACCTGCATGTGAAAGACCGCATTGTCCATGCACTCAAACAATCAGTGAGTGGAAAGGTGGCACCTCATAACAGATGCATGGGCCAGTAGGCATGGCCAGGGCCGTTACATGTCTGTTGTGAATGGACTTGAAATGAGTTCTGAGCAGAGGCTCCCTCTGGTGGTTACAAGCGGTACTGGACTGTCCAGTGAAGATTGTGAGGAGTGGGAATCAGGTGTTACTGATGGTCTTATATAAGGGAGTCGCCTTCCATCAGGGTTGCCGGTGATCAATTGTTCTGGTCTCAATCCTTGAGTCCTGTTTCCTTTGTAGCCTGCTGTGTCGTGTCTGCATCTCCTGCTAACAGATAAGACATTTTCTTCTTTTTGTTTTTGTGCTTGATTTTTGCATTTTGTCCTGCACTTCTGTGGGGGCCTTCAGGGTCCCCTCCGGGGGCTTTTGCCCTCTCAGTTTAGTTCAGCCACTGATGTTTGTACTTTTGCTTTTTCAGTTTTTTCAGTGGCTGCTGTTTTGATTTTGTTACACCAGAGAACTAATTTAGGTGGTAGAGGTCGTGTGATCTCAGGTGATTTTGAAATTAGTAGAGTTGGTGCTTTTCAGGGTTTTTTTGGATTGACAGTAAGAGCCCTTCCTATCCTTTTCTATTTAGGTAGTTTGGGCCCAATGTTTGCTCATACTATTTTCTGTCTGTGTCAGTATTTCATCTTGTCTAACCGCCATTACATGTTTGGGGGCTTTCTATGTTCTTTGGGGATCTGCTCCGGGGCAGATAGCTTTCCTCTTTCTATCTTTAGGTGTAGTTAGTTTCTCAGGCTGTGACGAGGCGTCTAGGACCAACGTAGGAACGCTCCACGGCTGCCTCTAGTTGTGGTGGTTAGTCAGGGTACTGCAATCTCATAGATTCCAACTTCTCTGGTGTATTGCCTTTTTTACCTGCACTCCTCAGCTACTGAAACATAACACATGTCCAGTGCTTCCTAAATAATTATCCAGAGTTAAAAGCCCTGTTCCAAAAGGTGCGAAAGACTGTGCTCACAAATCCATCGCTCGCCTGTAGACTCCAGTCGTATGCAGAGGCTGCAGTGATCGCTCCACCTCCCCAAGCACCGCCAAAAACATAGATGTTGCAACAAGGTGGAACTCCACCATGCAGATGGTTGAGAGGCTGTGCGAACAGAGGCAGGCTGTAAAGCATTTGTGGGAGGATACACGGGCAGACAGTTTGAGGGCAGACATGGGAGTTGTCGGGTGTGCAGTGGTCAAAGCTGAAAGACCTCTGTAAAGTCCTTCAGTGTTTTGAGGAATGCACACGGATGGTAAGCGCAAACGACTCCATCATAAGCATGAGCATCCCACTTATGCGTCTGCTCATGCAAACTTTGACGCACATTAAGGATCAGGCGTCTGCAGCGGAGGAGGAAGAGAGGAGGAGGGAAGCCTTGATTACAGTAGCCATTTCTGCCAGTGAACTGTCCTGGACGAGGTGGGGAAGAAGAAGAGGGGGTGGAGGATGAGGGGGATGATTATTTGGGGAGGAGGATGCTTCTCAGGTTGCAAGAGAAAATGTTGGCTTGCCAAGGTCAGTACAGGGTTTGTGCGTGACTGGAAGGATGTGGATTTGGCAGAAAGTGTTTCTCCACCCACCCCCTGTCAGTGCATCATTGACACCTGGAACCTTGGCCCACATGTGTGATTATGTCTTGCGGATCCTAAAAAGGGACCCCCGCATTGCCAAAATTATGAAGGATGACGACTATGATTGGCCAGCATCCTCGATCCACGCTATAAAGGCAAATTACAGAAATCATGCCACAAGAGAACCTAGAGCTAATATTGGCGAAAAACAAGCAACTCTGGTAAACCGTTTGTTAGAGGCATTCCCAGCACAAACAGGGGTGCAGGTTCTACCACGAGCCGTACTGGGCCAAATGGAAGAGGTATTTGTGGTGCACACGCGAAGTGGCCCTTGGGAGACAGGGGTTTCATGACCATGTTGTGAACTGATTTCTAGAGTAACGCTCACACGACTAGTAATACTGAATCGATGCAACAGACAGGAGACAACAGTTGTCAGCTATAGTTCAAAATTACCTTTCCTCCCTATCGATGTTCTCCCTTACAGTTCATTCCCCTTTGACTACTGGGCCTGTAAACTAGGGCACCTGGCCTGAATTGGCACAAATGCTTTTTTCAGGAGCTCGCTTGCCCTGTGGTAGTGTGCTATCAGAAAGAGTCTTCAGTGCTGCTGGATCAATCCTGACAGAAAGAAGGACCCGGCTGTCAACCCAAAATGTAGGTGATCTCACCTTCATTAAAATGAATCATGCCTGGGTTTTAAAGGATTTTGTACCACCGTCCCCTGATGACACATAAGTTGCCAGAAAAATGGCTGCTTGTCCTCCTTTCCTCCGACTTCTCCAATTCCTCCATTTGCAGCTGCTGAACGTCCAGCCTACACCCAAATATGCCAGTTTTTCCACCTCCCTAACTGGGCTTACCCCCCCCCAGGGGCCGGCCAGCACCGGAGCCCCGGGCAAGTTCGGGTTCCCTGAGCAATGGGGGGCCCACCGTGGGCGATGGCCTGGCCAGGGCCACTCAAGAACGAAAACTTGACGGTGGGGGGGCCCACCCCTCAGACACCCCCGCGAAACTAGAGGGGCCCGTGCCAGTGGGTCGCCCAGTGGGCCCCCCCCCCTTCAGGCCCCCAAACTTGCAAAACTTACCTCTCCCGCCCACCGCTGTTAATCTTTCCGCATTTCCTGACGTGACAGTCAGGTCAGGAGCTCGAGTTGTCAATCTGTAGCCCCTCCTGAACAGTCCAAGCCCCGGAGCTGAAAAATGGCGACCGAGATCCAGATAGAGCGTGCCCGTAGGAGAGGATTTCATTTTTTTTTAAATTTTGGCAATATATGGGGGAGCATTAACACGGGGGGTAATTATATATGGGACCATATACACTTTAACATCATAGATAGGGCCCCTTTTAACAGGTATTATAAAAGGGGCCCATTTATTGGAGCATTATATTGGCCCATCATACATGGACACATCCATGGGGCTCATCCTCATTGGAGCATTATAAATGGGGCCCATCAACACGGAAAACTTTCCGGGACCCATTATAAAAAGGAGCATTATAAATGGGGCCCATTAATATGGACATTATATGGCCCATCATAACGGAGTATTATCCATGGGGCCCCAATCGTAACTGGAGATTAAAAAGGGCACATCAACACTGAAGCCATAACAGGGCCCTTTCATGAGCATTATAAATTTGGGGGCCCAAATTATATATGGAGCATTAAATTGGCCCATCATACACTGGAGCATCATCCATGGGGCCCATCATACCGGGATTCTAAAGGGGCACATCAGACACTCAACAGAATACGGGGCCCCATTAGACACTGGAGCATTATAAATGGGGCCCATTAATATGGAGCATTATATTGGCCCAAACATCCGGAGCATCATCCTGGGGCGCATCAACACTGGAGCTTATAAATGGGGCCCATCGATACTGGACAGCATATACAGGGCCCATTATACACTGGACATTATAAAGGGGCCCATATATCGGAGCATTAAATTGCCCAAAGACACGGAGCATCATCCAGGGCCCATCAACACGGAATTATAAATGGGGCCCATCAGACACTGGACGCATAACGGGCCCATTATACCGGAGCATTAAAATGGGCCCATTATATATGGAGCATTTATATGGCCCACAACAATGGAGCATCACCATGGGGCCCATCTAACGGAGATTCTAAATGGGGCACACAGACACGGAACAGCATATAGGGGGGGGCCCCTTAACATGGAGCATTATAAATGAGGCCAATATAGGAGCATTATATAGGCCCATCATACACTGGAGCATCATCCATGGGGCCCATCATAACGGACTATATGGGGCCCTTACATATAGCATTAATTGGCCCTCAGACATGGACAGATATTACGGGACCCATTAACACTGACATTAAAAAGGGGCCCTTAAAAAGGAGCATTAATATGCCCACAACACTGGAATCACCATGGGGCCCACATAACGGAGCATCAATGGGGCCCATTACAAATGGAGCATTATATGGCCCATCGACCTGGACACAACCATGGGGCGCATCACAACTGGACTTATAAATGGGGCCCAACAACCTGGAGCCGCAATACGGGACCCATTATACACTGGAGCATTAAAATGGGGCCCATTATAAGGACTTATATAGGCCCATCATACACTGAAGATCATCCAGGGGGCCCTCTATACTGGAGATCAATGGGGCCCATTACATAGGGCATTATATTGGCCCATCAAACACTGAAGCATCATCCATGGGGCGCATCACAACGGAGCATTATAAAAGGGGGGCCCCTCAACACTGGAGCAGCATATAGGGGGCCCCAATAAAGGAGCATTATAAATGGGCCGATTATATTGGAGATTATAAAGGGGGGGGGCCCTCAAACCTGGAGCATCATCCATGGGGCCCATCAATACGGAAACATATGGGGCCCCTCTATATGACATTATTTTGGCCCATCATACACGGAGCACATTCGGGGCGCACACACACGGAGCATATAAATGGGGCCAATTATATATGGAGATTAATTCCCATAGAACGGAGCATCATCCAAGGGGCCCTCATACACGGGGCTTATAAATGGGGCCCATCAAAGGAGCTTAAAATGGAGCCCATTATAATGGACATTAAATTGGCACACCATACCTGGAGCATCATTATGGGCCCATCATATACTGGAGCTTAAAATGGGGCCATCAGACACTGGAGCGCATATACGGGGCCCATTATCACTGGAGCATTTAAATGGGGCCCATTATTATGGAAGCATTAAATTGGCCCATAAGCACTTGTACATCATCCATGGGCCCACAAATAGGAGCTTCAAATGGGCTTCAATTATTTAATGGGGCAATAAAAGGGTAAGGGCTCATAGGGCCACAAAGGGGCCTATTTTGTAGGAGATTTAGGAGCCCATTCTTTTGGAGCAATTAGGGGCCCATCATTTACTGTATGGAGCTTTAATAACTTATTATATTTATGGAGCAATAAGTGGGGCTATTCCCACTTATGGGGCCTTCCTAACTGTATGGCACATTATAGGGGACCATCAGTCCTATGCCTTTGGCAAACGCTGGCCCTCTCCTGAAGAGGGAAACCCTCCACCCTGGTCCCAAATCGCTGCATACCCCACAACAAGTCAACACCTGGACAACAAAGCCTTCATTGTCCCAAAAAATCGAGGGTGAAACCCAAAATTGCAAAAAATGGAGACATCAAATGGCAGAGTAACCCTATTATTAAGAGCAAACTAGCCAAAGGCAAAAAAGGACCCACATCTTGATCGCGACACAAAGCATCCAGATAATCCCAATGTTGGTTTGCTCTCTCAGTTTGCCATTGGTCTGAGGATGAAAAGCCGAGGGAAAGACAATTGAACACCAAGTTAGAACAAAAAGCCCTCCAAAATCTTGAAACAAACTGGACTGCTTTCAGACACAAGTTTCAGGAATGCCGTGTAACCCGAA